>SJYO01052617.1:50530791-50775262 GCA_006410555.1 Capra ibex | reverse complement strand
AAAGGAAGAGGTCATAAGAACGGACCTCTTAGTCTACACATATTCTCTGTCCAGTCCTTGGATCTAGAGGCACGGAGTTGACTTCTAGGACGTACGACGTTGATTCTGGACTGCGTCGGTTTTATTTATTTACTTATTTGTAAAATTTTTTCTTTCTCGAGAAAGACGGCAGAAAGACCCGACGGTCTTACCACGAGTGCTTACAGGACTGACTACGTGAGTTCGCATAGTTGTTATGGTTTTTCCCTTCGATTGCGGTACAATCCGGTACGAGGTCTCAGTAGCAGCCCGAAGATTAACACTACTGCTTCTTACCAATGTAGCCGCTTAAACTATAGTAGCTACTAGTGTCCGACCCCCACCTGTATATGTTTCCCCTCCTCCGTTTTTTGAGTCCTTTGTCCTATTTATTATAAATTCCGTTATAAAGTGGTTTAGTTTTAATTACGTTTTTAGATACTACCTGTCTTATAGTTTTAACATTTATTTCTGAGTAGAAAACCCTTAAGGGATCGTCAGATCACCAATCCTGAGACGAGAAAGTGACGGTTTCCGTACCCAAGTCAGGGACCATTCCCTTGATCCTAGGACGTTCGACCCGTCGTACCGGATCTTCTTCCTCCCTTATTCGCACCTCACTAGTCGGGGTCTAAACTATACGTGGAGTTTCTAGATCTTCTTACGTCTTATTGGACGAGGGTCGACAACTAAACAGGACTGTGACAGGACTGTTGGAGTCGACCGTAGTCCCTGGTACTTCTTCGTTCTCCTTTTGCATGTCCTCCCTTTTTTTAGGAACCCAGGAAAAAGATCCCTACCTGACATATGTTTAGTTTACGGAGTCTCCCTTTTTTTCTGTCTCGTCCCTTACGGGACCACCGGGTCCCCAATTCTGCGGTGCGAAGGTTGCGTTCCCCACACCCAAGCTTGTGACCAGTCCTTTGATGCTAGGGTACACGACAAGCTACGTAGGTTTGTGTGTCTGTTTGTCTTTGTTTGCAGTTCTCGTTTGTAGTGTCCACCGGTCTCTGTGCTCTCCTTCGGGTCCTCTCTCTCTACAAGGTGTTTGGTTTCTCGACTAAAGTTCCTCCCTCCCTGGTCACACCAGACTACGAAGTCCGTCTAGTCCTGATCTACACGAGTAACCTACACTCGAGTGCCCCACCCTTACCACTCACCCCGTCTTCAAACGGAATCTCTCGCCTCCCCCCTCACCTCCGCAGTCCGATACCTCCCCACCCCCGCCCTCGGGCTCCGCCCATACTTCTCCTCCCATCTAAAAACAAGACCAAAGTAAAATCCTCTCCGAGCTCGAACAGACTTACGGTCAGAGTGTGTTGTCGGACAGACGTACTGCCAGACTTTAAAGAGACACATCTAGACACGGGTCGTCTTTAAGATCTAAATCGTCCTTTACGATTTTTTTTTTTTTTTTTTCGGTGTCAAAGGTTCCCTTCTTATTCCCAGCCCCCTCTCCCGTCGGATCCTTGTGCTCCCTTCTGGGGAGTCTCCTCCGACCTGGACCCCGACGTAGGCCTTCTGCCCACAGAGGTAGTCCGGTGTTTACGGGTGACCCGTGGACTCGCCCCAACTTATTTTAGAGGGGGTTCAAGTACAGGTACGTCTCGGAGTCCTACACTGAAATAGATCTTTGTCCAAAAACGTCTACAGTAATCAATTCTCTCCCAGTATGACATCTCCCGGAGGGTGCTCCGCGTTACCATTTCTTAGGTGGATGGTTACGTTCTCTGTGCCCAAGCTAGGGACCTCTTCCTTTACCGTTGGGTGAGGTCATAAGAACGGACCTCTTAGGGTACCTGTCTCCTCGGACCGCCCGATGTCAGGTACCCCAAAGTTTCTCAGCCTGTGCTGACTCGCGCGTGTGTGTGTGTACGACCTCATCCCACCTGGGATTAGGTTACGGATCACGGGACTATTCTTCTCTTTTGTCTCTGCACCTCTGTAAGTCTATGTCTCTCTTCTACCTTGTCTCTCTCTCCCTACGTCGACGTTCGGTTCTTAGCGGTCGTCGGTGGTCTTAAGCCCTCCCTCCCCACCCGACCTGAGGGAGAGTCTCGGAAGTCTCCCTCGACTGGGACGGTTCGTAGAACTAGAGTCTGGAGACCGGAGGTCTTACCCCTCTCTTATGTCAAGACACCGGAACCGGAAGGTGGGGGCGGGACTTGACGGGGGAGTCGGGGACCAAGCACCAGGAAAAGCACTGTCGGTGTCCTTTGGTTGTGTTGTGGACGACTCACAAACCGAGCCACGAGAAGGTCCGCGACCTCTATGGCTTCGTCCGCTGAGGGGGTCCAAGAGTCTTTCGACGTGTAGACCCCGGTGGTCCTACAAGGTCTCCCCCACAGTGAACCGGAAGTAGGAACGTTCGACATCCCCAATAGGTCTCACTACCCTTTCGTCCCTTCACAGACCTCGTTTCCTTCCCTACCCTGACCGCCCGGTCTCCCTTGGCCTTGTCCGTGTACCAAGACCGCGCGAGACCGGTGGGGTCTCCCTCCGTCCGGAAGTCCCTTTACCGTACTAAAAAAAAAAAAAAAAACGAAAAGACGGTGTGATGAACGTCTTAGAAAAGAAACTGACGGGACCCAGAATCAACGTAGTACATCCTAGATCAAGTGACTGGCCCCTAGTTTGACCCCGACTTACGTAACCCTCGAATATCAGAGTTGATGACCTGGTGGTCCCTTCAGGGGGGTCAAAAAGAAAAAAAACCGACATGACCCAGAAACGACGATATCCCCAAAAAGAGAGTGACACGACACGCCCCAGATGAGAGATCTACACTGTCCTCCCGAAGAGTGACGCCACCGAAGAGAACAATGTCACTCGCGTCCGAGACACTTGCACCCTAGAAGGACGGGTCCTTAGCTTGGGTACAGAGGACTTAACCGTCCACCTGAGAAATGGTGACTCGGTGGTCCCTTCGAAGGGGAAGGGTAGGTCCAAACAAAAAAAAAAAAAAAAAATTATAAATAAATAAATCAAAACCCGAAGTCGTCCGAAGGGACTGGGTGTGCGTCGTACACCCTAGAATCAAGGGACTGGTCCTAACTTTAGTGCAGGGGACGTAACGTTCTATCTAAGAAGTGGTGACCTAGTGGTCCCTTCAGGGGTTGGGTAAACAAAAATTTACCTGTCAAAACTCGCATAGTCCCGTCGGGCCCACCCCTCTTGGTACCCGAGGTCCCGGTCCGACTCACCCCGGTTCTCCTTCCCACAACCCACACTTCACTCCCGGGTCCCCCACTGTAGACTCACGTCTTTGCGTGCACTCCACCCTTACCCACTCCTCCGTTTAGGGGTCCCGGTCGACAGTCCGTACACCCGACCTCATGAGCCTATGTTCACACGTCTTGTCTCGGACGGTCCCACGACCACCTCACAGGACACTTGAGTTTCGGCCGTGCCGGAAGGTCACGTCGGGACTTTTCACTCTACGGAAAAAAAAAAAAAATCGACGTCGTGCCCCGTACACCCTAGAATCAAGGGACTGATCCCTAGTTTGGGTCCGAAGGACGCAACCTTCGTCTCTCAGAATTGGTGACCCGCCGGTTCCTTCAGGGGTTTCACCCCTCCCAAACCCTTCTACTAAGACGGTAAAGTCCGTCTCTCCGACTCCTCTCTCTCGACAGTTCCGAGTCACACACTCGACACACCCGGACTTCCCCGGGGTCGAAGTCCTTCTCTACTCTGTAGACTCGTTCTAGAGTTTCCCTTCTCCGTCATCTTAATTCGAGTCGACCTATACTTCTACTTTCGGTTCCCCTTCCTTCCTCCGGGACCTACCCTACCTCAGTCTCTTGTCTCCTTCCCGGACGACACTTCCTTCTCCTTCGACGACGCCCGTCACATCCCTGTCCGAGTCAAGGCCACTGCCACTCTTTTAGAGTTCCTCTTCCCGAACCTCGAGGTCTTGCCCCCACCGCACCTCCTCTCTGAGACCCATTCTTTGCGTTTTCCTCCTGAAGGGGCCATCACGTCCCCAATTCTGAGACCCAGGGGTAACGTTCCCCGTGTTTAAGTTAGGGACCAGTCCCTTCAAGATGGACGGAACGTCACGTCGGGGGGTTTGTTTCTCTCTCTCTCTCCTCTTTCGACTCTTCTCACTCCCCCGACCTCATCTCCCCTCCGACCCCACAGAGGTCGATACCAGTCAGGACCCTCTCTGAACCGGGGAGTCTAAGTTCAAATCCTCCTGGAAACCCCCTGTATCGCTCGGCCCACCGTACCGGGTCCGGAGACCCTGGTCGACTGTTCAACTGTGTCCGGGACCGTCTCCTCCCGTTCGTCCGTCTCCTCCCACTGTCCGTCTTCCATCTTTTCCTGGTCTCGACCACCTCATCCCCTCCCCGAACGCTTGTCCTTCCACGGATCCCCGGGTCACGGTCGTCGCAGGTCTTCTCGGACCTACCTAACAGGGGTGATTGGGTCGTCTCCCGTGAGACAGGTACGGTTCCTCTGGTGTCCCAGTGCCCGTGTCCGGTTCTGGGTCTCTCTCCCCGTCTCCCTGGTCGTAGGGTAGGACCTCGAAGATTTTTTAATTTTATAAAAATCTCTGAAGGGACTACCAGGTCACCAATTCTGAGGGTTTCGTCCCCCGTACCCAAACTAGGGACCAACCTCTTGATTCTAGGGGGTAACGCGTATCACACCGGTATATATATATATATTTCCTATTTATTTATTTATATATATATATATAAAAATTCCTAGGATTCTAGGACCTTACTCCCTGACTGAACCCCACCCGTTATGAGGTAAGGAAGTGGTTCGGTCATTCCATCATAGACTTGTCATGAATCTTGGAGGAGGTGTGTACCACTGGTTATAACAATATAAGATACGATGTGGGACACAATTCCCGACCCCGTTACAACTAGTTGACCCGTTCTTTCAAGGGTTTCCGAGTCCCTTGAATCACACCCTCTGTGTGTTGTGAGCCGTCCTAATCCCGGAGTTGTACCCTCCAGACCCTCCGGAAGGACCTCCTTCGCCGAAGATTCAACTGTGTACGTTCAGTTGGTTCCCGACTGGTGCAAAAAACAATAAACTTTTTTTTGTAGTAGTCCTGTCTCACAAAGTCCCTTACCTTATTGGCCCGTCTAGAGTCCGCCCCAACCGTCTAGTAGTCGTCTTGTACCACAAGAATCACTATACACCGTTAACCCAATAAGTTATGATTAACAAATCAGTGATTCAACACAGACGGAGAGACGCTGGGGTATCTGACATCGGGTGGTCCGAAAAGACAGGTACCCTAAGAGGTCCGTTCTTATGACCTCACCCAACGGTGAGGTCCCCTAGAAGGACTGGGTCCCTAGGTTGAGTGCAGAGAACGTGATCGTCCGCCTAAGAAATGGTGACTCGGTGGTCCCTTGGGTTGATAACTGATGAATCTCAATTAAGGATTTCCAAATACTGAAACTCGTCGACGGAGGGAGAGAGAAACTCGTCTACGGAGTCAAACGAAGAGACTCAGGGACCAGTGGGTGAAGAGTAAAATGTCGACACTATACGAGATTGTTTTGACCCGGGTCACTGGTCCGACGGGGGAGTCTCGTTGGGGACCCCGTCTCAGTGTCTCCTTCCGACGTTCCCACTGGACACCCTCAGTGTCTGGGATCAAGACTCGAGACGTCGGTCACTGATACGGGGCTGGACCACCCTCGAAATAAGACTTCTTCATGGGTCTCAGACCCTACCTCCTCCCCCAAACGGGTGTCGACTCAGAGTAGAACGACTCGTCTCCAGCTTCTGATCTCACCCCGAGGGATCTCCTGTCACCCCAGGACCCTTTGGATCAAACTAAAAAGGTCTCTCCCATTCTCGGAGGTCCTTCAGGGACCCGTAACTCAGGGATCCATCCCGGTCTCATGGGTGTTTACCCCACCTCCCGATGTGGGTCGGACAAGACTCATGGGTCCCGTCCATATCAGTTCAAGGTCCAAAGCCCACTCTAAGGACCCTGTCCCACGATTCACTCTCAAGAGCTGAAACACGTCTTTTGTTCGGTATCCTTTCGCCTTCGCTCGAATAAATCTCTTTATGCGCAAGGTCTCTCTCTCCAGGGAGAGTCTTCCACTCTCACCAAGACCATATACCCAACAGGTAAAAATATCCAACCACTAAAGATTGTTCATCCTCCTAATAGATTGAGAAACCCCCATCTCCGCCTCTAAAGGTCCTTAACCCGGTGGTGGGTAACAAAACCAGTCGAAACCTTGATAGAACTGTAGACACAGTAAATCGTATACGATTGGACAATGTTACTCGTGTATTACTCCGAGTTTCAGATACTCTTCAACTTAGAAGGAGATAGAGCCGGGATGGCCCAAGATTCATCGAAAAAACATAAGAGTTATCGACGTAGTAAACACGCACACACGTCCACTATGAACCTTACTAACACGGGACGGGGGGAGGGGAGGACAGAGTGACGGTGGGTCATGACCCGGTCCGACTCTATTCCCCATAGGTCTACCACATCTGGGTCACACTGGGAGAAAACAGGGGGTGTGTCCTGGAGAGTTTCGGACTCTGGTAGGGAAACCCTGGTACCCTATTTGGAATTAGGGGAGGAGGGTTCCAAACATAGATCCCTTGGAGTCTGATCCTACTTATAGGGGGTTCATTCTCCGTTAGGGTCGTGATACTGACGACGGTTCATTTCCTTGGTCCCCGTGTCTACAGATTCCATACTGAGTGTTGAACTATGTCATAGAGAATGGAGTGAGTGGGTCTTCAATTGATAAGGTCACCCACCCTTCACCATAGAGTAACTCCCAAACCAAACGGACTACTTATTATTACAACTCATAAAAAAGTTACCCGAACAACCGGTAAGCGTATAGAAGAAACCTCTTTATAGATAAGTATATAAAGTGGGTAAAAATTACCTTAATAAACAGAAAAATGACAAACATTTTTCATAAACATTTTTCACAAACAGAAAAACTCCAACTCAACACTCTCAAGAAATATGTAAGAGTTACGTCCAGGGAATAGTTTATATACTAAACGTTTATGAAAGAGGGTAAGACTCTCAATAGAGAAGTGAAAGGACTACCACAGGAAATCACGTGTTTCCAAAAATCGAAAACCCGACGTGGTCCGTCGTACGCCTCTAGAATCTGACAGTCTCTTCAGGTTTGGAAAAAAAAAAAAAAAAAGGAAACAGTGAAGACGAAAACGACATCACAGCTTCTTCTTGGGTAACGGACTGGGTTCCAGTACTTCTCAATGACGATACGAAGGAAAATTCTTAAAAATATCAAAATCACAACACAAAACAAAAAATTTGCCATACTCCATCGTTAGGTTGGTGTAAGAAAATGTACGTCGATATATAAGAAGGGTGGGGTATGACAGAGTCGTGGGACTGCCTTTTAATTGACTGACATTTACATTCCCGAATAAGAGTTAAGACAAAGTGACTAGATATGTAGATGGGTCATCATGGTGTGGTAGAACTAACGACATCCAGACGTGATTGATATGTACAATTTGTTATGGATAGTTCCGAACCGATCCACCCTCTCCTCGTGCTCGTCTCGTTCACGCCCGGGAGACTGGGCGAGGGTCCCGACTCCCCCAGGTAGGAGAAGAGACGAGGAGCTGTCGACGGACGGGCCGGAGGAGACCTACACCGGAAGTTTCGAGATCCAAAAGTGACCCTCCTTCGATCTCGGAGGGTTCTTCCTTAGGACGTGGGACCGGCGGATGCGCTGACGGCGACCCTCCACGGCAGAGAATGGGGTGCGAAAGACGGAAGGTAAGGTCCCCAGGACCTTAGTCTCGCCCTTTTAGTTCTTCGAGCTATCGCTCGTCCACCCGATGCGGTTAATGAACAATTAATGCATGGATGCGCGGGCATCCGCGGCCCTCGGCCCGGCCCCGACGACCTCGCCAGGCCTGGTGAGCCTCCTCCCCCTCTCCAACGTTCGTACCTCACGGAGGGGCGAGGGGGCCCGGACCAGGGCTCCGGAGGGCGGTCCGAGGTCCTCTGCGCCTCCACCAGGGCGGGTGGGCGCGGGACGCGGGCGGGGAGCCAGGGACGACGGCGGGCCGCAGGACGACGGAGGAGGCGCCCGCCCGGCCCGGCGTCCTTCGGCGAGCCGCCCTCACCTCGGCGGGGAGGCGGTCCGGGCACGCTCGGCCACTCGTCCGAGGGGCCCTGGGGGGTGCCGGGGGCTCCACAGAAGGGAGCGGCCCCAGGGGCACCCGTGGCAGCGCCTGGGCGGGGCGGCCCCTGGAGGCCCCGGGAAACGGGCGGCCAACCCCCACTCCTAGGAACAGGCGCAGGGCGCCCGGCGAGGTCGGACCCTACCGACCCCTGGGGGTGCCGGACCGCCCACTCCCCGGTCCGTGGTGGGTTCCGGACCCGACTTTGGAGGGGTCCCCTGCCGCGGACCTGCAGGGTCTTCGGGGTGGGTCTCCTCTAGGCGGCACTCCCCCTCCCACCCTTCGTTCGGGACACCTTTGACTAGGCCTGCTGTCCCTTACACGGTCCCACCGTTCTCCAGTACTCCAAAGACGACGGAGCGGGTAGGGGGAAGGTCCGGCACCAGTTGGCCCCGGGGACAGACCTACCACCCCCGTGGAGACCTCCGTCTCTTCCCTCCTCCCACTGGCCGAGGTCGACCGGGTGGAGACCTTGGCGGAAGAAGGAAGGGGCCCGAGGACGGTCCAGGTCCTTAAGCTCCCGAACAGGCGGGGTTCGAGTCCGACCGAGCGCGACGAGGGGTGAGGACGGACAGGAGACGGGACCCGAAGTCCGGACCGTAGGACGGACCACACCTCGGACCCCTCCCTCCCCCAGAGGTCCCAGACCGGTAGGAAGGTGACAACCATTTCCACTACCAAGGAACAAAAGGAGAGTGGTCGAGAAGGCGGTCCTCTTCTCTCGTCTCCAGGTCCCCCTCCGGGAACGTGTGGTCCTGGGATTGGGGTCTGGGGACGCACTCTCGTAGTGACGGGAAAAAACGGACATGGACGTTCGAGCCCCCCCCCCCGACCCCTACCTAAGACTCCCGGACCGGTCAGAGGACCGCATTCTACCCTTCGGGATTTTTTGTCTGGTCCGTGACACACAGTACCCTTTTCCTGTCCTCTACAGTAGACTTGAAGGCAGGTGTGTCGGTCGAAACCCAGTGGACCGTACTCCTGCCAGTAAGAGAGACCCGTCGTCCAGGGACTCCTGACTCCAGTCGTCGAGGACACCGTTCGACGAGTGGAGGTCAGGGCCTTTCACTCTCACTTCGTAGAGGTCGGGACAGAGGAAGGAACGGGGTTGACGTACGGTCCCCCACTAGTACTGAGGACCAAGGTCCATGTTTCCCTTCTGTCGAAGAGACGGCCCCGTCTCCGCCTTGGTCTCGGGTGTGACGACGAGACAAGGCGAACTCAGAAGACCTTACCTGGACGGACGGGCCTTTGGTCGAGTGGGAACAAGGACCCGAACGGACGGGGCGGCTCCTCGTGTCCACTCAGTGTAACTATAATGGAAAACCCGAGTCCACCTCCGGTCCACCCGCCGACACTTGTCCAGGGAGGGACGAGTATCACATCTTCACCCTCCTCTTTACGTCCACTGTCGCTATTCGTGCCTTCCTAGGTGAGGTCAAACCACACTTTTGATGATAATTCCTCTCTTCATGTCCTTTCCCGGAATCTCAACCGCCAGTCGTATCGAAGGACCTCTACGGCGACCCCGACTGAGAACTTCCTGGCTGACCTGAAGAGAGACCGACTCCTAAAACCTTAGAGCCGTTGGCTCAAGGGCTCCTCGCTGGTCAACCGAGCCCCTCCCCCACGACCTCCTGGTTGTCCTCTCTTTTCGAGACGCACACTGGACCCTCAACAGACCCCCGACATACCCTCCCGTGTCGGAGGAACCTCTTCCGGTTTCAGACGTTCGGTCGAGGATCTCTCCGGTCCCATCTCTCTTGTTTACTCGAATCCCAAAGGACCCGAGACTAACAGGGGGCTCCGGACCTCCCTCCTCTTTGGTCGAGGTGACTTTCCAAGACTCCCTTCCATCCACGTCCCACTTCCAGTCTTAAGACCTGTCTCAAGTGACCTCCCCTCCGAGTCTCCTCATTAACGACTATTCCCTTGGTCTCCGGAGACACACCTCCCCGTCCTCCGTTCCCGTTACCTCTCCCCTGGTCTCGACCCGTCCCCCAACCCCCGGGGGTGCACAGAGGAGAGGGTAGAAGGAAGAGGGACGGTGGAGACCAGTCTCTGTCGGACGACGAACCTTCCCCGCACCCCCCCATGACCCCCACCCCGTGGCACCACTCCCTGGTCGGCCTCCCTTCCGACTACCGGGAAGACCCTCCTTTCACCTTTCACAGTCCAGGTCCTTCTACCTCCCCGGTCCCACACACCTCCTCCCCACTCGTGACCTCGTCCCACCCCTCTGAACTGTAAGTGTCCGCCCTAGTCCACCGTAGGCACCGGAAAGATGAACGACTCCCTTGTCTTTAGGACCATCCTCACTCTCGGTCAAACGACCTCCTCCTAGACTCCAAACGGGGGTTCGAACCCCGGCTCGGTCCTCTTAGCCCCGACCCCATAGAGATCCCGGACACACTGCACGTCCTCGGTCCTCCCGCTCTCCACAAGGATCAGGTGTGCGTCCTGAGTTCCAGTGCGTGTGTGTGAGTGTGAGTGAGTGTGTGAGTGAGAAGGTCCGATCCTACTTACCCGATGAGTGGCACCGTCCCGGAGACCCCCAGGAGACCCCTCCCTTCTCCGGACACGACCTCTTCCCAATCCCCAACCTCGGGTCCTTCCTCCGTCAATCCGACCTAGGTCGAACCCACGACACAACTTCGAGGTCCCGGACCCCCCTTCCACACCCCACGACCCGACCCGTCCTTCTCCACAAAGGATAAAGACTATCAAAGGACTCAAAGGAACCTAGAAGTCCCGGACCCCGTCTTTCCTCCCTCCGACACCCCTGACCTCGCGGGCCCTACCGACCGAAGTGCCTCTGACGAGACGAGAGTGACGGACCGCTCCCACTCCAACCCCGGGGACGCCCGGTCCCTCGTCCCCCTCTCCGTCCTACCTCCCCTGACCTTTTCCCGAAAAGTAGACCCCTCCCCGGACCCGCAGCTCCGGACCTATTCCGTCGAAGATACTACCCCCGTCACTGGGACCACCACCGCTCCTTGGTTCCACCCTGACTCGGTTCCGACACCCCCCACGCAAACAGACGTATCGTGCGCGGGGACAAACACACACAGGCAAACAGACGTCGTGGACAGACAGACAGAGACCCGAACGGACTCACACAGACCCCCACACGACGACGTACACACACACAGACTCGTACACATAGAGACACGCACAGTACGGGAGGACTTGCGCACTGACACACATAAGGACACAGAGACCCAAAAAGACATTCACACCCAGACGTACATTGAGACACACGGACCACCAGGGCACACAAAGAGAGACGGACAGACACACCACACACAGATACAGACACACACATGGATGCATTCACGTGCAGACACACACATTGACACGGGTAGACACACTTACCCATAGAAAGATGCGTAAGGACACACTGACACATACGTGCCCACAATACATACAAACATAAGAAACATACACGAACACGTGGAAAGATACATAAGTACACTGACACACAACATGCACAACATACAATACAAAATACACACAATGCACACCACACACATTCAACACATCATACACCATACACACAACACACCATACACACGCACTACACACACCACACATACACATGACATACACACCCCCCACACACACCACACACGTCACACTACACACACCACACAACACACGTCACACACACACTACACACACCACACGACACACACACACACACACTACACACACCACACGACACACACACGTCACACACACACTACACACACCACACGACACACACACACACGTCACACACACACACACTACACACACCACACGACACACACACGTCACACACACATACACTACACACACCACACGACACACACACACGTCACACAGACACACACACACTACACACACCACACGACACACACACACGTCACACACACACACACTACACACACCACACAAACACACACACACACCACACACACCACACGATACACACACGTCACACACACACACACTACACACACCACACGACACACACACGTCACACAGACACACACACTACACACAACACAACACACACACACACGTCACACAGACACACACACACTACATACACCACACAGACACACACACACTACACACACCACACGACACACACACACGTCACACAGACACACTACACACAACACAACACACACACACACGTCACACAGACACACACACACTACACACACCACACAACACACACACACTACACACACCACACGACACACACACGTCACACACACACTACACACACCACACGACACACACACACGTCACACAGACACACACTACACACACCACACAGACACACACACTACACACACCACACGACACACACACACTACACACACCACACAACACACACACACTACCCACACCACACGACACACACACGTCACACAGACACACACACTACACACACCACACACACTACACACACCACACGACACACACACACCACACACGTCACACACACACTACACACACCACACAGACACACACACACTACACACACCACACACACACTACACACACCACACGACACACACACTACACACACAACACAGACACACACACACTACACACACCACACACACACTACACACACCACACGACACACACACTACACACACAACACGACACACACACACACGTCACACACACACACTACACACACCACACGACACACACACGTCACACAAACACACACTACACACACCACACGACACACACACGTCACACACACACACTACACACACCACACGACACACACACGTCACACACACACACACACCACACGACACACACACACACGTCACACACACACACTACACACACCACACGACACATACACGTCACACACACACACACTACACACACCACACAACACACACACTACACACACCATACGACACACACACACTACACACACCACACAGACACACACTACACACACTACACACACCACACAGACACACACACACTACACACACCACACGACACACACACCACACACGTCACACACACACTATACACACCACACAGACACACACACACTACACACACCACACAGACACACACACACTACACACACCACACAGACACATACACTACACACACTACACACACCACACAGACACACACACACTACACACACCACACGACACACACACACTACACACACCACACGACACACACACACACGTCACACACACACTACACACACCACACGACACACACACACGTCACACAGACACACACACACTACACACACCACACGACACACACACACTACACACACCACACGACACACACACACGTCACACAGACACACACACACACGTCACACACACACGACACACCACACGACACACACACACACGTCACACAGACACACACACTACACACACCACACGACACACACACACGACACACACACGAGTCTTTTCGGGCGCGCCCCTGTCCGGAGAGAGACCCTGACACGCCCCGGAGAACCGGCACTCGCGGCACTGTCCTCGCGGCGTCCCTCGGAGCCCGGGGCGCGAGCCCGCGACGCGACGCCGCACCGCGCGAAACACGTCGTCGACGGGGGAGCCGCCGGGGGCGGGTGACCGAGGGGCCGACAGTGGCACCGAGACTGTCCCTCGGACCGACACGGGCCCCACGACCTTCGCCCTTCCGACCAACCCTGAAACCTCTCCACAGTGACACGCGGACACCGTGGCCCTGACTCGCCGAAGTCAAGACCGCCCGCGCACCGGTGCCGCCCCGGTCCGTCAGGGTGGACGACTGGGGATCTACTGCCGTGTCGATCTTTCGCAAGGCGGGCGGGTGAGCCCGGGTGTTACCAAGTGGACGACCGGGGAGGACAGGGAGGACGGTCCGACCGAGACTCTTCATCCCCTTTCCGCTACGGTTCCGGTCACACACCCGGAGACCGGTGGAGGGTCCCCCACCGCGGGGAGACGGTATGGGCCACGGCACACTCTCCTTCCTTGCCCAGGTCGGCGGGTCCCGACCGCCGTCCCTCCGACCCCGGTCGGCCGTCGAGGGAAGACAGGGAAGGAGTCCACTGGGCCCGTCGCCAATCCGACACCGACGTCGTGAGCATCGGTTCCTACGGGGTCCGGAACCTCGCGAGGCTCCCGACGACCCGGACCCACCACGACGACCGGAGGCACCACTGCGTCCCGGAGTGGGACCCGAAGGGGTGCACGTAGCCGTAGAAGAAGTGGCTTGACGTCGCACTCAAGGTCCGGTCGTTGTCGCTCTGAAGGACCAAGGGGAGGTAGGACTGTCGGTACGAGGTGCGTCCCCCACTCGTCCCGCCCCTCCCTGGCCCACACCCGACCCCACGCCCCACCCCACTCTTCCTCGAGCCCCCCTTCCCTCCTTCGGTGTTGGAGAGACCGGAGGACCCAGGGAGAGAGACCCCGGTATCTAAAGCGGACCACGACACTTAAGGACCCTACAGTAGAACTAAAGTCGTCCCGGTCAAGGGGGTGGGTCCTAGGACACCCCGACCCGACCCGACTCAACCTGACCCGACCCCTCTCCGTGTCCCGTCCCTCCGGGGGTCCTACATTTCGGCCAGGAGGACTACTCGCACCCTCCTAGCTCGGTCTGGTATTCTCACGCCCCCGTGTGCGGTGTCTTGTCGCTCCGAAGGGCGCCCCACTAGAGAACCTTGGAGTCAAAAAGGGAGACGGTAAACCCCCATTGTCGGTCGTCGGGGTCCGACGGGTGGAGGGTGTGTCCCAACGTCTCTTCTAGTGTCTCAGGTCGGTCCAGACTCTCGAGCCCGTCACCTTTGACGGGAGTAGCCCCGAAGTCCTGTCCTTCGTCTCCAGACCTCTTCCTGGGGTCCTCGTTCTCCCCCGTCTCGTTCTTGGGGTAGAGAGTGGTCCTTCGTCTCCCGCCCCCTCTACCTCCCGTCAGGGGAGTCAAGGACCAACGGAAGAGGTCCCTACACTTCCCGAGTGGAACTGGGGTCCCTTTCTCTTCCCCGGGCCCACCCAAGAGGTGTTATCGGAACCCGAGTGTCCTGACGGGGGGGGTAAGGACCCTCGAGAGGTCCCTCTGAGGTACCCGTCACTGGAGACCCCCCCCGGGCTGAACTGTCGGGCGGCCCGAGAGGAGTGGGGACAAACGGACAGAGTCCACTAGGTAGAGGGGCGGGAGGTGGCCGTGGCCCTCCCTTCAGTCTGACCCTATCTTCGGTGGAAGTGACCCCGTACCCGAGTCCCGTTCCTCGTTTCGGTCCGGACCGAGTCTGACGTGTTGGAAAGTCGGTTGTTCGTACCCGTCT
Organism: Capra ibex; assembly: GCA_006410555.1. NCBI lineage: Eukaryota > Metazoa > Chordata > Mammalia > Artiodactyla > Bovidae > Capra > Capra ibex. The sequence goes on along the minus strand of SJYO01052617.1, from coordinate 50,759,727 downwards.
TCACACTTAGAGTCTACCAAGGAAACGACGTTGACCTCTCCCCAGACCCGGTCCCTGATCCTTGGCTCGTAAGTCACCCCTGGGACGAGGGGTCGGTCGAAGTCTGAGTGCGGGTCCTCCATACGGTTGTAAGGCCGGTCGGGTCCTGAGGATATCCAGACAGAATGTATGTGTATGTGTGCGCGGAAATCCGGTACGAGTAAGTCTCATAATACCTCTAAAAATTGAACGTTCATAGGAACTAGGATTCATGGGGGTTTTGGGTGTGTAAAATCTCTACTTCTGTTCGGTCGTGGCTCATAGGCTCCGGAATGGGTACGACATCTCACTCAAACCCCTTCTTTGGCACGGGTACGTCTCCCTCGTAAACGGAGGGTCACGGGGTGGGGTCGTGGGAGACGATAGAGTCGATTCGACCGTGTGCAGGGTCGGGGGCGGGGTGTGTGCTACTGAGTCCCGAAAGGGGTTACAGTGGAAAGGTTTCAGTCCAGTTTCATACCCCCACCCTTCCTACACACCCAGTCGCCAGTACAGGTAAAGTTTCGGAGAGGAGAGGGAGACACCGACGGAGAGGAACTAATGGAGACTCCTACCCGGCGAGTGAAGGAGACAATGAGAGTGTGAGTCTGACCGAGTGTGGGTGTGTGGGAGAGAGGTGTGGGTCGTGGGTTTGAGTGTAACGCACACGTGTGTGTGAAAGAGACAGGGAAACCGACGTGAGACCCTCGCAATTGAGACCTCTTTGAGATACCATACATAAACCCTCCCGCCCCATCCCGCCCGGCCCCGTTCCATAAACCGTCTACCCCGGGAGACTCCACAGTTCCTCGTCGGACGGTCCTGACCGAGTGAAGATGAGGCCCAGACGTGACTACTCTTTCGTCGAGTCCCATCTCCACCCCCTCCTGTCCGGGAAGAGGTGGTCTTCGGTTTGTAGGTCGCTACGTTCTGAAACCACCACCGACCTCCCTTACCCCCTCCCCTCTTCCATGGGGTGTGTGAAAAGAGGTCTCCGACCTCGTTCCCCCGCGTCGTATCGGGCTCCGGGACCCGACGGGTGGGACTTGTCCAACTCCTACCACCCTCCCGACACCGGTCAGGAGGACTCCTACCCCCTCTCCCCTTACCCCTGACCTTCACGAGGGACACTACATTGGCGGGACCCTGACCAGGCGACTCTGGTTGGGGACGCTCCCCGTAGGTGGGTCCAGTGCTAAAGTGGGTCTACCTACACCAGAGACCAGTCACGTCACTTCCCGGAATCAGACATGGAGACCCTTAGGACCAGTCCCAGTTTGACTTATAAACGTCGTGGAGTGGAGTGTCGACGAGTCTGTAGTGGGTCGGACTGGGGAGTCAGAGACGTCCCCCTTTAGTTCCGGATCTTTCCCTGACCGGAACGAACCGGACATCGGTCAGAAATCGTCCCACCCCTCGTCTTGGGTCCGCATACGCAAGGTCCCGAAGACGAAACACGGAAAAAAAAAAAAAAATTAACTCCCGAAGGAGCCCACCAAGTCACCATTTTTTTAGGTGGACGGTCACGTCCTCTGCGTCGTCTAGGTCCAAGTTAGGGGCCTAGTCCTTCTAGGGGACCTCCTCCTTTACAATCGGGTGAGGTCATAAGAACGGACCTTTTAGGGTACCTGTCTCCTCGGACCGCCCGATGTCAAGTATCCAACGTTTCTCAGTCTACACCGACTCACTGTCGTGCGTACGTAAATAATAAATAACAACCGACACGACAGAAACAACGCGACGTCCGAGAGGAGATCAACATCGCTCACCCCCGAGGAGTAGCACCTCGTGTCCGAGGTCCCAGACAGCCGAAACCACCAACTCGAGGGCCCGACATCTCGGGTCAAAGTAACGAGACATCAACACCACGTACCCGAAGTAGCGAGGTGCCGTGCACCCTAGAAGGGCCTAGTCCCTAGTTTGGGTACAGAGGACGTAACCGTCCGCCTAAGAAATGGTGACTGGGGGGTTCCCTTCGGAAATTCGGTGGACGATCAACAAGGACCTTCGGGGAGGGTTCGGACAAGAGAGGGAGGGAGACTGGAGCAGTAAGTCGACAGTGGACGGCGGACGGGGGAGGGGTGTCCGGGGGACACATCATAGGACCACCCTGCGAAACCGACGTCTCGCTGCTACTACGACCCGCCGCACGACCGGTCGGACCCGTACCACCGGCCGAGGAAGACGGCGTGGGAGCCGGTCGAGATGGAGTGCCGTCCTAAGTAGTGTCCACTGACAGTAAAGTAAAGCTCTCAACGACCCATCCATGACCCATACTCTGACTTTTCCCGGTCCGCACCACTTGTCCCGTCCGTTTCGAGACTTAGAAGACCCCGACGAGTGTCGGTGAGCTCCGTCTCCTTGTTACTTGTCTATTCATTGCTCCCAGTTAGGACTGTTCACGGGCTCTTCTGTCCTGACGACTACGGAATCACAGGAACAAACCCACTCCAACCCGTCTCTAATCTGTTCAATTCTCCACTTTACTAATTTTGTCGGTCACGTTTTCTATGTCGTCCCAACCTCCTCCAACGACGAAAAAAAAAAAAAAAACCGACACGGACTCCGAACAGCCTAGAGCGAATGGCCTGGTCCCTACCTTGGGCGCGGGGGACGTTACCTTCGTACCTCAGAATTGAGACTGACGGTCCCTTCAGGGTCGAACGACGAAAGTCGTCTCGACAGTCCCTTCCGAAACGTCTCCTCCACTGTAAACCAGTCTTCCACCACTCCGTAGACGGTGGTCCGAGGGTCCCTTCTTGTATGGTCTTCCTCGTCGTTCTGGTTTCCGGGTCCTTATGAGGACCTCGTGACTCCTGTGTCCCATCTTCTGCACTTTCACTTCCTCAGGAGGAGAAACGCTGAGGTACCTGACATGTCGGACACTTTAAGGGGTCCGGTCTTATGACCTCACCCATCGACAAGGGAAGAGATCCCCTAGAAAGGTTGGGTCCCTAGCCTGGGTCCAGAGGGTGTAACGCCCACCTAAGAAATAGTCGACTCGGTGGTCCCTTCGGGCTATTCCATCTTCGGACACTTGTTTCCAGTTCTTCCACCCCCCGCCCCCGCCGTACCGGCGTCCCCTTTTCCGGTCTATCCCATCGAGTTTCCGAAACATCACTCTACCCTTCGGGACACTCCCCAAACCCGTCTCTCTACAGTAGGTCGGTGATAAACACTTCTTGATCCATGATGGGACCCCCGAAGGGTCCACCACGATCACCATTTCTTGGGCGGACAGTCACGTCCTCTGTATTCCCTGCGCCCAAGGTAGGGACCCACCCCTTCTACGGGACCTCCTCTCGGGTCGTTGGGTGAGGTCATAAGAACGGACCTCTTAGGGTACCTGTCTCCTCGGACCACCCGATGTCAGGTATCCCAGGGTTTCTCAGTCTGTACTGACTTCGTTGAATCGTTCGTACGTACGTCCGTCATGGGATCGACACCATAACACTTGTGTGGAATCCCCCGATCCGACCCTCGTTGTGTCGTCAACAGTAGCGGGTCGGTCTGCCGTCGATGTTGGAATTTGGTCCCACCATACTACCTCCGTTTCCCTTCCCCAGAGCAAGTCCTAACGTCCACTCCATGTCTCTTCCTGTGGTCCCACTGGGTTCTCGGTTCCCACTATGGTTCCCACCTTACCTTCTCACCTCACCGGCGATTGATGCTACCCCTGGGATCCCCTTCTCGTCCAAGTTCCCGTCCACCCTTCGAGTCCAAACCTGTGTGGACCAGACCGGGACTCGACCTCACCGGTCGACCCCTCAGGACTCTCGGAATCATAAGTCCAGAACTCTACTCCAATAGTGGGACGACAGTGATTCCCTTACTCCCTTCTCCCTACTATTCCTGACCCCAGACCACGGGTCCTGTACCTGTGAGGTCACCAAGTACCGGACCCGTCCTTCTTCACTGTCTCTCCATCTTCCTCTTGGTCCTCTCACCAAAGAACTGTTTCCTTCACTCCTTTCACGAGTTCCTGCTCCTCCTCCTCCCTCCCTGGCACTTCGGTGACTACCTAGTCTAACTCGTCTGTAGTCTGAGGTAGACACCGAAACATTACACCTCCCGCCGTCGGAACTATTAAGACCTCGTCTCATTCCTACTTTCAGATTAAACAAGTTTTCTCTTGTTGTCCCCTCAATCAGCCTACCGGATCCTACTAAGACCCGAAAGTGACGGCACCGGACTCAACCTTTGACGGTAGGGTGTTCGGTACGTTCTACCGACTTTTTTTCTTGTCCTTCCTCCTTTAACTTCTGTCACCTCTATCCTAAAGGTTCTTTAAAAATATATTCCCTCGTCTCTGTACCCGGCAATAGGTCTTCTCTCTCTCTCCCAGTTCTCTCTCAAAACAAAAGTGCCTTCTTTAGTGTCACCTCCTCTTACTAGATAATTATCATTTCTCTTTTACCTACACCGACCCTCTCTCCCTTCAACGACCTCCCTGCACGGAACTCGTCTGTCCAACGTCCCTCTTTCACCTCCCAGCGGGAACAGACCCTCGTACCTGACAGGCAACGATGGCTACCCTTCCTTTCAACCAGTCGACTCTCACTACCCTCTCCCCAACCCCACGTGTCTCCTTCCGAACCCCAGTCGTACTCACTCCCTCTCATCTGCCAGCTACCTTGACGTCACCGTGGCACCCTCCGGGTTCTCGGTGAGACTCCGGCCACCAGCCCCGCGCCACCACTCGAAAGGACGTGTAAGTCGACACGTGTCTCATCCACCCCCGCCACCGTAAACTCGACAATCCTCTCGCTCAACCTCCCCTCCCATAAGGCTCGTTTACCTTGCCGTCGACGTGTGCAGGTCATTCACCCTCGAACCACAGGTCTCCTTCTCTTTCTTTGGTTACCCCGAAATAGTACCGATCGCCGGACTCTACCGTGGGTCTCCACCGGTCTCCGGTCGGGCACATCTCGGAAGGTCCCGTATCATTTATGAAACCGAAAGAAGGAGGTACACTTCCCTTCAGAGACCTTCCACAATTCGTCCCCTCTCTGAAGTGGGCTAAATCCACAAACTTGTAGGGGACCACGGAACGGGTACCCTTGTCCACACGGGGGGGTCGTCAGAACCCTCCCCTCTACGAAGGTCCCTCCACCACACCACCCGACTAAGGTAGACTTTGGGGACCCATGGATCTTCACCCAGACCCGACCTTGCCTTCCTTCTGTCTGGACCCTGCACTGGGGTCCCAGGGGTGTGGCCCACGCGGGACCTCGACCGGGGGGGAAGAGGGAGGCGTCCGGACCCGTACACAAAGTCGAAAGTCAGCTCGTAGTGGCACGACCCTGACATGAAGTGGGCGACCGCCCACGACCGGTTGCGTGACCGGAGCCGCCCACAGAGGGATCCGTAGTGCGAGACCGGCGACGAGAGGGCAATGGAGGACCTCCTGGACCCGACCGCTCCGTGGAAGGAGTAGAAGCCGCCCCAGGAAGAGGTGACGACGCAGACGCCCCGACAGCACTTCGGACACGGACGGTCGCACTGGGGCCTCCGGTCTCTTCCGGAGGGGAGCGGAAGGTTCTCTGGGAGCGCTCCGACGGACCACCGTACACCGACCCGGTAGGCCGCGGTGGACCGGAAGCTGCAGGACGCCCTGTTGCACCCGATGGCGCACATGTGGGACCCCCAACAGACCTACTAGTACCCAAAGGGCGACGGGGTGCAGAAGGACCAGGGAATACGGTAAGCCGTGCCCCACCTGCTTGTTTTCCGTCGGGACGAGTAGAGGCAGTAGCCGAAATCGTTGTAGAAGGACGCCGGGTACCGACCCGACCACCGTCCGGCGGCCCTCAAACGTCCGGTGGCGTTCATGGACAAGTCGGACCGTTGGGACGAGTTACCCGAGTGGTTGGACCACACACACCGCAGCCGGCTGAAGGCCCAGGACCACCCGATGACGGACCACATGTCGCACAGGTACTCGCCGTAGCCACGGGACGAAAAGGTCCAGGAGTACCTGTAGCAGGGGTACCTGTCCAAGAGGTCACGGGACCCCGAGAAGTGGTAGGACCTCTCGTAGAGGTAGGAGTAGAGGGGCGGCGACCGACCACTCCGGGACCCTCACCTCCCGTTCGCCCCCCACCGGACCCGCCCCATACACATACGGTCCAGCGAAGTCAGCACAGACTGAGAAACTCTGACGTACCTGACTTTGGACGGTCCGGGGAGACAGCCACCCTAAAAGGGTCGTTCTTATGACCTCACCCAACGATACGGGAAGAGGTCCCTTAGAAGGGTTGGGTCCCCTAGTTTGGGACCAGAGGGCGTAACGCCCGTCTAAGAAATGATAGACTCGGTACTCCCTTCGGGGATAAACACTAAAAGAGCTAGTGGAGCCCCCTGACCGGTGTCGGACAAGGGGTCGACCACTAATACCATGTTTGTCAGTTTTTATTCCGAAAGCCATGGTCTGGATGGCGTCAAGAAACAGAAGGGAAGACACGGAGACAAGAGAATAGTCGTTTCACCCCTACTGGCATCTTAGATGGAGTATCCGACCAAACACCCCAGTGTCCAGTAAGGTGTCTCTCCAGTCATCTTTCGGACCGTACACCATCTTCTATACATACACAGCCCAGACGACAATTGTGGGAGGAGGAGGTTGAAGGACGGACTCCCGGGAGCCGTTCAGTACAAGGAAGACACTCGGTGTCACAGTAGACGTTTTGCGTCTACTCTTGTGGGTGACATTGACAGGGAGGGGGACACGGTCAGTGGCCCACCCGTCCCGACTTGTACCTCGTTACCAGGGGTGGTGAGTCCCGAGTCGGAGACCACCTTCTCAGCTCCTGACCCCGTTTCTCCGTCGAAACGCTAGTACCACCACTAAAGTACGACCTTCCCTTCGTTTGTCTATGCCTTCATGTCTGGGTGACCTCACCGGCACGACCTTCGACTCACACACTGTAAGTCTCATTTCCGGCCCCACACACACCTCGGACACCACGACCCCCACCCCACCTGTCGACTGTCCGTCGCACGAATAGTGTCAGTCCACTGCCCCTGAGGGGCGAGGCTCACACCGTGACCCTCAAGGTCAAAAGTTCCCTCAAGAGGTCCCAACTGCTCGCCCCTCTCGACTGCTCCCGGGTCCCTTACCGACTCGTCTATAGGGTTTGTGGTGACCTTGAGCTCAGGAACCGGCGGACGGTGACTCCCACTTCCTTGGTACGGGACTTCACGAAGGCCGGACCCCTGACCGACGGACCCGGTCCCGACCAAACGAAGAGAAAGGACAGTAAGTTGTTTATGGATTGCTTACGGTTGCTCCCTGGTCGGTCACGACCCCTCCGCCGTCCCTGTCTTGGGGTCGGGAGTGTTTCATGTGCCAAATCCCACACGTCCCTCGCCTATTAGGGTCCTTCACTGGACTGAACGAGAGACACGGGGGTCCTGAGGAGGACCTACGGTGGCTGCTGAAGTCGATACAAAAGATGTACAGTTCAAAGAAGGAGTAGAGTCGACGGGAGAAGTACCCACCGTCAAAGACACAGGACCCTTTCTTCCTCGTCGTCCCGGGCACCCGACTCCAGTTTCCTCGGCAGGGTCTTCGACGGGGTCTCGTCCCGGAGTGGTGTCTCCTGTACCTACCAGGGCTCTTCGCCGACGTACAGCTCTAGTACATACACTGGTCGCAGACTTGGGGCCCCAGTGAGTGGACACACTGGTCGAAGACTCGGGACTTCAGTCACTCAGGACGGAGTCGGGTCCTTCCCCTACAGACCGACGAAGCGGTCTCCGACCCCACTTCGTGACGGGTCGTCCGGACTGGGCTTTCCGTAGGGCCGAGACGTCCAGCCCTGAGTTGGTCCTTGACCCTGGAGTCTCCGACCGGCGGTTTGTGAGTCCCAAGGAAGGTTGTTCGTCTTAGGTCCTCGTCCAGGAGGATTGAAAAGGGAACCCCTGGTCTCGGGGACCCCGGGTCCTCCCACCCAGACTCGGGTCGAGCCCAGACAGCACTGGCCGAACCAAGTCGACGGACGGATAAACGACGACGATGTCGAGTTCTGTGACCTGGGAGTTCAGGTCGGACCTACGGAGGGCACACTAGAGATAGGTAGTGGGAGGTCTGTCAAGGCCTCTCGACGAGCGGGGAAGAGGCTCAGGGAGGACGAGGAGGAAGAAGGGTCCACCGGGTCGGGCACGGGATTCCCGGCGGGGGTCGTGTCCAACGGCCCGGGGTACGAAGGACCTTGGAACCGTTCTCCCCGGAACCCTCTCTTCAACACTGCCCCCGGTCCGCCTCCACACCCGGGCCTACGTCCGACACCTGTCTACTTTACAGCCCACCCCCTGGACACGTCTCTTGACCTCCCCTCGGGGACCGAACCCGGGATCTTAGTGTCTTCCGACTCTCTGGGGACGGGCGAGTCCCGGACGAGTTCCCAGAGGAGGGAGGAACCGGGGAGGGACGTAGAGTCGACCTTCTAATCACAACCCACGCCCCTCGGTCGGTAGTCTACACCCCTCCTTCCCAACGACCCGTCCCGGGGTTCTGGAGACACTTTACCTCGACGAAAGCGTTGTCTTCGGGAAAGTGAGGGGAGAGGACAGTAAGAAAAGAGGGACGACACAGTCTCCGCAGTCGGGACCCCATTCCTCGACCGACCCGGTGGACGGTCCGGTGGGGACGAGGGACAACCGGACACGTAGACCGGACGTCCAGTCTCGAGGCGGGGGGCGGGGGCGGGCGTGTGTGTGTAAGAAAAACGACCACGGAAGGGACTCCAGTAGTAGTGGACCCTCGACGGAGAGTAGTCGGGTCCGAACAGGGTTGTCCCATGGTTGACTCCCTTATCTTTTTGACAAACAAACTTAATATGTGTGTTTTTGTAAAAGACGTCGCCCACTATTTGGGACACTTCGTTACTTCGACTTTTTATCCGGACCTCATTCAAACGAGGGTAAGCGGAAGTCCCGATGAGGGTGGGACCTGGAACAAACAACTAAGTTCGAGTTGGCCCAAAGTCGTTCTTTCAGAATAGTCCTCTCTTGACTAAAAGAAAAATACTGGACGAGGTCGGGAGGTCGTGTTCAGGTTGACCGTACTCATTCGTGGGAAGACCTATAACAGAAAAGGTCCTGGGTGCTCACGGGGGAATACCGTTTCTTTTTTTCATCATATCTCCACTCCGTTTCCCGAGACTTGACCGTACCTTGGACTTAACTACAAACGGTGTTAAACGACGGAACTGAGACCCGTGCGTCTTTTGTCTCTTCCAACCGGATTCGATTCCAGAGAAGGTCAGACTTTTCAGACTAGGATTTCTGGGGGGTGACGGAGGGACACGGGGTTGGACAGACGTGAACCAGTGGTAGGTGTCGAACATGTGACTTCCCTCTTACGTGTCGACCCGTGTAAAATAGTACAGGACGGAGGAGGTAGAATTGACTCACCTTCTCCTCTCTCGACCCCGACCACCCACCCACTTATGAAAAAAAAAAACTTCGTGATGTACGCGCCGTACACCCTAGAACTTCAAGGGACTGATCCTGGTTCCTGGTTTGGGTACGTATGGGAAGCGTTACCTTCATGCCTCAGAATTGGAGGTCCCTCCAGGGATCTACTTAGGAAAAACCACGATCATCGGTGTACCGAAACTTTGTACGTAGGGGAAGCGTTACCTTCATGCCTCAGAATTGGAGGTCCCTCCAGGGATCTACTTAGGAAAAACCACGATCATCGGTGTACCGAAACTTTGTACGTAGGGGAAAATCCGGGTGAGAACTTTTGTAAAGAAAAGTTCCTTTTTTCTATAATCATTTGTAAATCCTATCTCTTGAAACTGGAGAAGACGGACGGGAGGGGGTGAGGGATGGGACCCGTTCTCACCGTTAGTAAAGACCCGTCTTAAGGAAGTTGTTTATAACTCCTCGATGACACACAGTGCTTGACCCGTCTCTCCTCATTCTGGACCAGTGTTTTGGTTCCTGAATTTCTTAAGAAACGTCTCCACTCCCGGAGCCTTCGGAATTAAGCCAAGTCAAGTCCGTGAGTCAGTACAGGTTGAGACGCTGAGGTACCTGACGTCGTGTGGTCCGAAGGGACCGGTAGAGGGTGGACGACCTCGAACGGGATTGAGTACAGGTAACTCATCCATTACGGTAGGTTGGTAGAGTAGGAGACAGTAGGGGAAGAGGACGGAAGTTAGAAAGAGTCGTAGGCCCCGAAAAGGTTTCGGAATCCTCCCCCGTTCATTACCTCCTACACTACCGGGTAGTCTGAGGTCTTAGGTGTGAACCGACTAGGACCCTAAGGAGATCTCTCCCAGATCTCGTCAAGGACTGGTCACACCCCTTCTCGGGTGAAGACAGGACAGGGATCCAGAAATGACGAGATAAGTCTGTCCTCGTCTCTTCGGGGGACCGGTGGAACCCGACTCTATATGAAGGGGTCCAGCTTAGTCGAGAGGAATTTTACACTTCCAAGACCACTCCCCGGACCCCGGTGATGGGACGTTCTTCGTCGGTCCCAGGGGTTCGGGGTCCACACACGTATCCCGACCCCGACTAGTGTCGGTGGACTCGGGTGGTCCACCCCCGACGAGGGTCACCCCGCCACCGTTCGACCTCACACCGTCAGTGACAGGAACGCGTTCCGGGAAGGGGAGGTCTTTAAGTGTCGGATTCGGCGAAGGTGGGGATGTAAAAGTTCGTGCGACCTCAGGTTCTCCCGGTGGAAGGAGGGACCACGAGACAGCGGACTGGGGAAGGACTCTTTGACTCTTTCCTGATCTATCCTCCCGAAGTCGTAAGACCCGAGGGGTGTTGGGTCTTTCGGTGGTTTCACCATAAAGACCCCAGGCTACCACGACGGGGCCCACGCGGGGCGGTGCACCGTCCGAGTCGAGCCCTGACCCCTCGTCTCCTATGGTCCGCGCGACTGAACAAAAGTAGAACCGGAGCGGAGCCCGTATGTCCCAGTGTCAAGGGGGTGGTCCCTAGGTTCGCACAGGGGAGGTGACCCTCGTGTCAGAATTCGTAGCTTGGTGGTCCCTTCAGGAGTGACCCGACAACCCTTCTCGGCTGGTCTTACATCACAGTCTTCTCGGTGTCTCCCCTGTGTTCCTCGTCCGCGAGCGCAAAGGTGCCACAGGGAGCTACCACCTCCCCGCCCCTGACGCCGGGTAGCGGTTCGCGCCCACGTAGACTTCCACGAAGATGGGGCTGTCAGGGGGTGTGTCCGCTGGGGCCGTGGAGACTTGAGGATGCCCGGGAACCCCGAGCGGAGTTGCGTTGGCGTCCGAAGTCAGTGGTGAAGGTAGTTCTCCGCCTAGCGGCGGACGCTCTGTTTTGCGACCTTCGCCCGGGTGCGAGTCGCTGCCGGAGCGGGTAGCGGGGAGCGGAGCAGCGGGGCGGGGAAACCGGGAAACCCGCACCGATTCACGGCGAAGGGGGCCTTCACGCCTTGGCTCGGCTTGCAGGGCGGGTCGACCCTGCCCGGAAGGAGTTTGCCGCGCTCCCACCCACAAACAGAGGTCGAGGGGCTGAATCCACAAGTCAGGGTTGAGGATGCTCCAAGACTCAGGGGTGGCGCAGAGGGTGTCGGGTCAGAGTCGACGTCCGACGACCTCTTAAGCAAAGGGGAGGGGCCGGGGCGCTTCGGTCAGCCCCAGGAGCGGGGCGAGGGGTCGGAGTGGAAGGTGTGAGAGGGCGGGCGAGGGGCCCCGGGGAGCGGCGGGCGGGTACCGGGTCTTCGGCTTCCATCTGGGGGTGCAGCCAGCCGACCCCATGGACGTCCGAGACCAGTGCCTTAAGGTCCTCTGCGTCTCGGTTCCACTCACAGAGCCCCACCCCCCGTCCCCCCGACCCGGCCCCAGGTCGGCGCTGGTGGCGGGGCTGGGACCGCGGTGACGGGCGAAGAGGTAGCGTCTGCGGTTCCTCGTTCACAACCGGTTGGAGCGGTTGAAGCGGATACTAGGGCCATTGATGCTCATAGACGCCGTCGACGTCCAGAACCTAAATAAGGACCTAAGCGACAGCCTCCTCTTACTCTGGGACCACCTCAAACGATAACCATTCCTACCCCGCGAGAGGATCCACGGACTACTCCATTGCTCGATCTTCACCCAACAACCCTTTCCCGAGAATCCGGCAGAGAGTCGTCGCTTCCGTCTGAAAGCATCACAGACATTACGGAGGCTCCGGCTGTGTCGCATGTCCAAGTGCCGACCGAACTCAGACCGGACCTTGGGTGCGGGTCCTGGTAAAGACGGACAGATGGAAGGGACAGCCAATCTCCATTCTAGTATTTACCCTTACCTAACTTCGGGGAACCTCTCCTCCCCCTCAACTCGCGAGAAAATTTTGGAGAAATAGAATATACAAAGTGGTAGTTCTCTTTATCGCAAGTGAGCCTTCCCGAATACCGTGGACATCAACAAGACCAGAGTCTGGATAACTAAATAAGTGTGCTGTCCACAAACAACCCGACCATGACACACTCGTTTCATAACAAGATTTACGACCACTCTACCGGTTGTTCAACCCTTTTCTAGAAACGGGAGTCCCTTAAATGTAAGATCATCTCTCTCTGTGTGCCAAATGTGTGTTTTTCCGACTCCGCGACTTCTTTTGTCCGACTACTTTTTCTCGTTCCCTTCCTTCCCTGATGAAGACCAAACCGGGACTGTCCTTCCGTGTTCTGGGGTCTCGTCCTCCTCGGTCTTCCTTCCGACTACACCGTGGTAACACCACTCACTTCGGGTCTCACCATGATTTACTCTCTCTTCCTAAATCACGACGATTTAATCTCTCGTGGAGCGTGATCAAATGTCCCTAAGTCTAGATCCGTAACCCGCCCTCAAACCTCAAATAAGACTCCCGTTTGGTTGTAAGGACCTTGAAGGGATCACCAGGTTGTTGATCCTGAAACGAAAAGGTGACATCCCCGCCACCCAAGGTAGGGAACAATCCCTTGACGACGACGACGATTCAATAAAGTCAGCACAGACTGAGACACGTTGGGGTATCTGCCGTCGGGTGGTCCGAGGTGGCAGGGACCCTAAGAGGTCCGTTCTTGTGACCTCACCCAACGGTCAAGGAAGAGGTTACGTACTTTCACTTTTCCCTTTCACTTCAGCGAGTCAGCACAGACTGAGAATCGTTGGGGTACCTGACGTCGGATGGTCCGAGGAGGCAGGTACCCTAAAAGGTCCATTCTCATGATCTCACCCAACGGTAACAGAAGAGACCAATCCCTTGACTCTAGGACGTTTTTCGTTTGTTTTGGTTGTAAGAAAAACGTCGTACACAGAAATTTTTTCTTGTAAAGAGACGGATCACTTTCCTCAGAACAGAAGTATCCCTTACTTGAATTATTAAGGTAACAGTGGTTTATGGGTCAATCCGTCTGAAGAGATTATCAAGGGTTCGCCTGTAAAAAACAACAAGACATATTTGGTCCTAGGTACGAGAATTAGACCAACAATACATGGGATCTAGAGTTAGAGAGCGAGAGAAAATTTTCTTTGAAACATAAAATATTGTCTTTTTAACGCTTCCATTATGTCTCAAAGATACATATGTGTGGTTCAAAGGAATAATAATGGTAGAATGTAATCATACAATGTGAACAATGTTAATTATTCGGTTATCGTTATCAGGACAGATTGAGAAACGTTGACGTACCCGACATCGGACGGTCTGAGGAGACAGGTACCCTAAAGGGTCTGTTCTTATGACCTCACCCAACGGTAAAGGAAGAGGTCCCCTAGAAGGACTGGGTCCCTATCTTGGACGTAGAGGACGTGACCGTCTGTCTAAGAAATGGTGACTCGGTGGACCCATGGGGCAATAATTGACTTCAGGTATGAAACAAGACTAAAACAGCCAAAAAGGGAGTATTGGAAAATGACAAAGTCCTAAGGTAGGTTCTAGAATACAATCTAAGTCCGAGGAAACCCGAAACGACCAAAATCTGAAAAAGAAAAACACTTACTGGAACCGTCAAAATTCCTCATGACCAGTCCATAAAACATCCAAAAGGAAGTCAACCCTAAACGGACTGTAAAGAGAGCAATAATCTGACCCTATACCCATAACCCCTCCTACTGGTGTCTCCATTTACCATTTTCCGGTACTGTATAGAGGAGGTTGACTTCGATAAAACCCTCCATCTCCCCCCACGAAGGGTGCACCCTAGAATCAAGGGACTGGTTCCTAACTTGGATACGGGGGACGTCACCGTCACACCTCACAATTGACGACCTGGTGATCCCAGAGCTGAGACGTCTTTTGAAACGATTTTTCTCGTCAGTCGGTTCCGCTCAAAAATGTCCTAGTCCTTCGTGGAAAGGGTTCCGTCCTCTGGAGACTCTAGGGTCGGGTGACTCGACCCCCGAGGGTCCCACCCATTGGTTCGGGACCTGGGTCTCAGGTGCCAGGGGTGAAGTGAAACATCGACTAGGAACACCTACTCAGGATAGAGAAGACTCGAAGCAAAGGAGTAGACTCGGAACGGACGGAACGTCCTGACGGTACCCCTCGTCTCGACAACACAGACACACAGACACTTCCGTGAAACAGATGTTAGCAAACATAGAAATAGTGGTCAAAAGGAGAAGTACCGGCGAAAAAGAAAGAGAAAAAGAGGAGGAAGGATTCCAGGGGTCAGGGTCCTCGTTGTCGCAAGAATCGTAACTTAGGGAGGTACCCCAGAAGACGTCTACTTTAAAGAAAAAATAAATAACACGTATTTAACTTTCAGGGTCACCACGAATCTTCGGATGAAACAATGAGAAAGACAAAGGAAAGGACAATTATAGACACCACGAAGTACACCGCGATGTGACAGTCACTAATAAGACGCGACACGAAACATCGAAACTTAGAAAAGAGAGACCACCGTGCAGACTCTAACACTAGAGGTACTCCAGTCTCACGAAACGAATACAAACAGAACCTACGAGTCTGAAAAACCAGACCTTTCCCCTACCCCACTCACGTACGTACGTCTCAGGACGGGGACTGAACCCCAACCACGGGACTCACTCCGATAAAGACGTTGTTGATGATCCATTCTAACGGGTGTCGGTACCAAACCGTCTTAGTTTGGCTCACAACCAAACAACCACGTCTTCTCTCACTCAAACCATCCTCGTCCCGAAACCCCAGTCCGTCCGAACCCAAGGTCAGGAGTGAGGCACTGAATTGAGACCCGTGCACTGAAGGGAAGAGGGTAGCAGTCAGTCCACTCGTCCTAGTTATGGACGGAGTGTCTCAACAACTGTTAATTTATTCGATTTCACGGAGTCTGGTGGACTGGACGGAGAACTCTTTAGACATACGTCCGGTCCTTCGTTGTCAATCTTGACCTGTACCTTGTTGTCTGACCAAGGCTTATCCTTTTCCTCAGGCAGTTCCGACATATAACAGTGGGACGAATAAATTGAATATACGTCTCATGTAGTACTCTTTGCGACCCGACCTTCTTTGTGTTCGATCTTAGTTCTAACGGCCATCTTTATAGTAATTGGAGTCTATACGTCTACTGTGGTGGGAATACCGTCTTTCACTTCTTCTTGATTTTTTAGAGAACTACTTTGACTTTCTCCTCTCACTTTTTCAACGGAATTTCGAGTTGTAAGTCTTTTGCTTCTAGTACCGTAGGCCAGGGTAGTGAAGTACCCTTTATCTACCTCTTTGTCACAGTCTGAAATAAAAAAACCCGAGGTTTTAGTGACGTCTACCACTAACGTCGGTACTTTAATTTTCTGCGATTGAGGAAACTTCTTTTCAATACTGGTTGGATCTATCATATAAGTTTTCGTCTCTGTAATGAAACGGCTGATTCAGATCAGTTCCGATACCAAAAAGGTCACCAGTACACTCTCAACCTGACACTTCTTCCGACTCACGGCTTCTTAACTACGAAAACTTGACACCACGACCTCTTCTGAGAACTCTCAGAGAACCTGACGTTCCTCAAGGTTGGTCAGGTAAGACTTCCTCTAGTTGGGACCCTAAAGAAACGTTCCTGACTACGATTTCGACTTCGAGGTCATGAAACCGGTGGAGTACGCTTCTCAACTGAGTAACCTTTTCTGAGACTACGACCCTCCCTAACCCCCGTCCTCCTCTTCCCCTACTAGCTGCTACTCTACCGACCTACCGTAGTGACTCAGCTACCTGCACTTAGACTCACTTGAGACCCTCCACGACTACCTGTCCCTCCGGACCGCACGACGCTAAGTACCCCAACGTTTCTCAGTCCGTGCTGACTCACAGACTAGACTTGACTTGACTTTCACGGACGTCGACGTACCAGACGATAGGTCTGGGGAAACTCCCATTCGTCAAGGGAGTAGAGGGTCTCTGACTTCACCCTATCACAGAGTACTGGATAGACAAAGTCGCCAAACCAGGGAAACCTTTTCGTAGTGACTTACTATCCTTTTCCATACTTTCAACTGGGGATCGGAGTGTCACCCACAGGGCCGCCATAATCCTCCTGCATGGGGACCCGCTACCCGTGACCAGTCCGGTCTCGGTGGGAACAACCCCAGCCCCCTACCCTTCACCCACCTAATAGTCCTTGGTCTACGTTTCGGTCTTAGAGTCATTTGTGAGCTCACTCACTTCCCAAGACTCGAGCACGGGGTATTTTGGAGACCGTCCGACACCGTAGTCAAACTGTCGTAACCGGACTTCGTGTTGACCAACTAAGAGTCAGAATGGTCGACACACACGTGTGGACGGGGTAAGATCTACGACACACCTCTACATTTGTTCGGTTCTCTATTAAGAGAAAAAGGTACTTTTGACTTAGGATCCTAAGACACTATGTATCCTATGACTGTCAAAACAATGGTTTTGTCTCAGGTTCATCCTCCGTGGAGGGTGTTAACTCGAATTTAGGAAAAAGGACACAAGATGAAGGACGTTATGACCATCGACGGTGGTCTACCACCACCACATGACTTTTTCTGACCACCCACTGAGGACTCGGCGGAGAAGCCTTTTGGCATAGATCACATTAACTTCCCTCCGTACGGGGGACTAGGTCGTCAATGTAAGTGTCCCAATCCAGGTCCGTGCACATCTGTGTATCCGTTTTTACAGTGGTCGTCATAACAGACATTATCGGGGTCGGACGCTTGTCAGTTGTGACCCTACTTATAGTTATAACACCTATAAGTATGATGAATCGTTCCATTTACTTGTCAGACGTGTCGAGGTACGTTAATAGAACGTTTGTATTACAATTCGTGTACTACGATCTGTGTATTATTATACATGTCGTACTAAGGTAAAGATATTTCAGGTTTTTCTCCGTCTTGACTTAATATCACAAATCGCCCCTCACACATCAATTTTTCTTTTTAATGAACCTTCTAGGACTCTTGAGGGACCACCAGGTCACCAATGCTAAGCCACGAAAGTGAGAGCACCGGATCCAAGTTCGGGACTACCCTCTTGACTCTAGGTGTTCGGTGTGTCCTTTATTTTCCAGGACAAATAATGTTCAGTCCTTCCCCAAGTGGAGACTCTCCCTCTCTTAAGCCAGTCTTTCATTACACGTCTCTGAGACCTGACGACTGACACGGAGTCAGGAACCGGAGTCACTGCACCCGTGAAAACAGGAGTGACGAGTGGAGACGGACACACACGGCCGGGAAAGAGACACACACCCAACGTCCACACGGGACCCGGTCAGAGGCCCCGACATTTGTCCCCGCATGGACCAGGTACAGATGACCCACGGTCTCTCCCCAGAATTGTAATAGATTAGGAGAGACGGGCAAAATGACTACTTCTTTGAGTCCGAATCTCTTTACCTCAACGAACGAGACGAGTGGAGTCAGACGTCCCCGCAAGGGCCCTAAAAGTCGATCGAGGCGGGTGGTGTCTCGGGAGGAGGTAGGCGGCTTGAGACCCCAGGGACCCCTTGGAGGAAGAGAGTAACCAGGAAATCCCAGGATCCTAGTGTGTAGAAAGTCGAATTTGTTTGCTTGTTTTGAGGGGTCGGGCGGCGATCAATGTCCTTTCTCGACTTCAGCTCCGAGAGTAGGGTAGTGAAGGAACGCGCGGCGGACCCTTCCGACTGAGGTCCGTGGAGACGGGAGGGGCGAAGGAGAGTCCAGATCCGTGTCCGTCCCACACAGACAAAATAAGTACATACACTTATATATTACCTAAGTGGGCCATGTCTCAAGTTTTCCCGTCCACCATTTGACATTGTCAGACATCGGAAAAGACCTCCGTTGGTGACAATGGTCAAAGAACACATAGGAGGGTCTCTATAAACGTCCTAAATATTTGTTTATACATATACAGACATACATATGACACATATGTAACATACAGAATGTGTACGGACATCATATGATATAGGGATAAGGCGAGGGTGGTGGGGGGGCGGGGGCCGGGAAAAATTTTAAATAAACCGACACGACCCAGAATCAACACTGTAGACCCTAGATGAAGGGACTGGTCCCTAGGTCATGTCCGGGGGACGTAACCCTCGAGACTGAGAATTGGTGACCTGATGGTCCCTTCAGGGAACCCTTTTTTTTTTGTGTCCTTTTTTGAATCGTGGCGGATAACCGTGTGCACGTCACAGTCGGGAATTTCTCGCCGGACTACACTCGTGACGTGCTACAGGAGTCGCACCGCCCTGACTCCAGGTCGGCCGAGGACTCCTACCGGGAGATCCAACAAAGGTAAAACGAGAGCGTCCGCGACGACGAATAAACATATAGTAAAGAGTGAACGGCCTTACCGGGACATATTATTTTAATATTTTAACTTCAGATCCAGTCCTTGCGTTTTCCGGTACTAAAAAAAAAATTTAAAAAAAAATCTAATATGTTTTGTCTAGTGAGTTCACTTTTGACATAGTGGGACACAAAAATCTCTTCAGAGCGATGGTAGGACCAGGCAAGGGGAGACAAGGGGAGAGTACCTTAGTTGTCTACACTCGTACATGTATACACATATAAACAGGCGACAGACGAATGTGTATTATCATCAAAAGAGACATACGACAAGTGGGGAACGCACAGACAGGACTTTACAGTCTCTCTTGGTAAGAGTTCTATTGCACACACACTCTTAGCCAGTCAAGTCAACAAGTCAACACAGGCTAAGAAACGCTGGGACTCCTGACGTCGTGCGGTCCGGAGGGACAGGTAGTGGTTGAGGGCCTCAAATGAGTTTGAGTACAGGTAACTCAACCACTACGGTAGGTTGGTAGAGTAGGAGACAGTAGGGGAAGAGGAGGACGAAAGTCAGAAAGGGCCATAGTCCCAGAAAAGTTTACTCAGTGAAGAAGTGTAGTCCATCGGTTTCATAATCTCAAAGTCGAAGTCGTAGTCAGGAGGGTCACTTATCAGTCCTAACTAAAGGAAATTCTACCTGACCAACACAGACACACATACGTGTGAATCAACGAGTCAACACAGACTGAGAAACACAGGGGTACCTGAAGGTCCGAGGAAACAGGGACCCTAAGAGGTCCGTTCTTATGATTCACCCAACGGTAAGGGAAGAGGTCCCATAGAAGGGTTGGGTCCCTAACTTGGGTCCAGAGAGGGTAACGTCCGTCTAAGAAATGGTAGACACGGTGGTCCCTTCTGGTTGAGTTCTATAACCCAACCGGTTTTTCAAGTAAACCCAAAAAGGTGTTCTACAATACCTTTTGTACTCTGAAGGGACACCAGGTCACCGATTCTGAGACTCGAGGGTTTACGTCCTATGGTCCCAAGTTAGGGACCAACCCCTTGATCTAAGGTGTGCGACGTTGATTTCTTGATTTCGAGAGTGTACTACGTTGACTTCTTAATTTTCTAGGGCGTACGGGGTTGATTCTGGTCCGTCTCGGTTTTTCTTTTTCTACAATACCTTTTGTATTGTACAATGTTTACAAAACTGGTTAGGTCATGATTTCAATTTGGGACTTTGTTTATCAGGGGTTACTTCTAAAATTGAACCCTAACTGACACCGGTCGGGGTACGGGACCCCGCCCGCCCACGAGTCTACGTTGGAGAGGTCGGTCACAGAGGTTCCTGAGCGGGGCGGGAGGTCCCGCGGTCCACGTTCGAGTCGTGAGCAGTCGTGCGGGAGGGAGCTAGCGGTCCTGTCAGGAATCCGGGAGGACAGGGAGGGTTGTGGTCACGGGACGAACGACATACTGAACTCTAGGAGACGGACTGGAGAGACTCGGCGGTCGAAAGAGGAGGGTCCACTGTGGACCCCCAAGAGGAAACGGAGAGGGCCCGGAAAGACCCCGAGGGCAGATCTGCCCGGGACGGAAAGAAACGGGGAACAAGAGAAAGAGAGACGGAACGGACCAAACAGGTTTTGTACAAGTAGGTGGTCAGTCTTGAACAAGAGGAAAAAACACACCATTGGTCAGAAATTTAACGTCGTCCTAGTCGTATGTCACTCAACGTGTGCCACACAGTCAAACTACTTAAAAAAAAAAAAAAACCGACGTGGTGTACCGTACCCCCTAGAATCAAGGGGTTGGTCCCTAACTCTGGGCTCTGGAGACGTCACTCTCACACCTAAGAATTGGTCACCTGGTGTCCCTTCAGGGTTTAACTAATAAAAAGTTTAAGTAATTTCACATACATGTAGATACATTGGTCGTGAATTTAGTTCTATATCTTATAATGGTAGAGAGGCTTTCCTAGGGAGTATTGGGAGACGACCAATCACAGAAGGTGGGACTCCATCGGTGACAAGATTGGAAATCGGGGCACCTAAGCAAAACGGACAAGAACTTGAAGTACATTCACCTGACCAAGTCCGAAGAAACTCAACTCAGAGACCAAAAAAAAGGTGAGTCGTATTACAAAGACTCCAGGTACATTTAACAACGTCATAGTCATCGAGGACAGAAACATACTTATCCGGGGTTCAACAAGTAGGTCAGGAGGTGACCACCTCGAAACTCAATAAAGAAATCGCGGAAATACTCATTTCGACAATACTATTAGAATTTCTAAAATAAATAAACACCGACACGACCTTGAAGGAACGAGGGGCCTGAAAAGGGATCAACGGCACGCTCTCGAAGACTAGCGTCACCAAAGAGTCCAACACCTCGAGGTCCCGGACGTCCGAAGTCGTGAACACCGAGCTCCCGAGTCGTCAGGGTCGAGGCGTGGGGTCTCGTCTCCGGGTCATCGACACCACGTACCCGAATAAACGGGGGGTCACACACCTTAGAAGGGTCTAGTCCTGACTCGGGCACAGAAGACGTAACCGCCCTCCTAAGAAATGGTGACTCGGTGCTCCCTTCGGGCAGTGCTAGTAAACATACGTTCAAAAGAACATATGTAGTCCGTGAGTAAACAGAGTCTATCTAAAGCATATCATATACATACGTGAGAAAAAAAGAGTCTGGACCCATCTTCACCTTAACGACTCAGTGTCCCATCTACATACTCGAAGCGTCCATCGAGTCACCATTCCTTGGACGGACGGTCACGTTCTCTGTGTCCTCTACACTCAAACTGAGGACCCAGTCCTGCTAGGGGACCTCCTCCTTTACCGTTGGGTGAGGTCATAAGAACGGACCTCTTAAAGTACCTGTCTCCTCGGACCGTCCAATGTCAGGTGCCCCAGCGTTTCTCACCCTGTGTTGACTTAAACGTACGCGTAAGCACATGTGTGTATGGGTGTGTGTGCCATCTACATACAAGTTAACATAATCCTCGATGGTCTATCAAAAGGTCGATTAATGCCGCACACGCGAGGAGTGGCGGTCGCGTGCTCTCAAGGTCACCGAGACGGTCGTGAATGATAACAGTCAGAAAAAACAAAAGGCAATACTGACCACATATCCCCCGAGAACGACACCAAAATTAAAAGTAAAGAGACTATTCCTTACAACCCGTGTAAAAGTATATAACCGGGAAAACACGTCAAACAGTTTCCTCAAGAAATTTATAGGACCTATACTCAAGAGACAGTCTTAGATACTTACAAAAGAAGAAAACGAAAAAAGGAAAAAAAAGGGGAAGAAACCATACTTCTTTTCTTCGCTTCCACCACTCCTCTCCCGAGAACCCCTCCCCCTGACTAATCCCACCAGTTCCTTCCGAGACTCTTCTCCATTGTAGAACAACCTGGAAAAAAAAAACCGACGTGACGTACCAAAAGCCCCAGAGTCAAGGGGCTCGTCCTAATTTGGACCCGGGTCTCGATACTCTCGTGTCTCAGGACTCGTGACCTACCAGTCCCTTAAGAGACCTGGAAAAAAAAAAAAAAACGTTAAAATACTGTGTAAACCACAGGAAAAAAGGAGGAATTTGAATATATCGTTCGTAAAAGGGGGTAATGTGAAAAAAAATTTTTTGCACTAAAAATCTTGACATATTGCAAAGTAGTATACCTACATGGGATGAAAGAAATTGGTCAAACGATAACAACCCGGAAGAAATCCTTCGAAGGTCCGAAGTACAACGAGAAAAAAGACGTCGGGAGGAATCAAGAAGTCCCGGTCACGTGTCTCCACCCGAGGCTCCTTTTAAGTGTCGCCGACACCGAAGAGAAGGTGAGAAACCCCCAGAAAACCGAGGAAGAGCCCGTGAGGATGAGTCGGAAAAATTAGGGACTTCGGGAAGAGAAAGGTCCGAAAGTGACGAGAAAAAGTGGAAGGTGCCAGCGACGGTCGTTCCGGCTCCCCGAACTTCTCAAGGGACGGACCCCACCCCTGGGTCGTCGGCCACTCGCGACCGTCGGGGGGCTAGGTAGGGACCTCCGAAGGGTCCGGACATTTGCCCCTCGTCCACCCCGACCGACAACCCTCCGACGGAGGACACGGGTAAGAGGACGTCTACGGGAGACTAATAGGGCTCACCGTCTCGGGATGGGTCCGTGTCGACCCGCACTACTACTGAGTGGTCGGACCTCTTACTGAACCCGAAAAGTGCCATAGTGGGAACTCCCGTCTCTATTCAGGGCAGGGGGTGGGGGTTCGACTCAGGCGTCACATCCATCCTCCGACGTCAAGGTGAGCCTCGAGTCTTCTCTACCACGGTTACACACGTTCTTCGGCCCCAGGACAACCTCGCAAAGGTGAACAGGGGTGCGGGTCGACTCGGACCACAGGGGGGTACTATCCTAATCAACAAGAACACCAAAGATGTCCCTGTGGGAAATAGGACCCTCACCGTCGTCCGAGGGGTAGAAGACTCTGAAACCTGTTCAATGAGGTACCGGAGTCGAAGAAAAAACGTTCACCCCCACCACCACCACTGAGAACGAGACACCCCAAATCAGTACACGGGTCGTACAAACACGGGTCGTTCTTTCGTGTCAACGTCCGGGGGTCCTAAGTCTCCATTTACTGATGGCACACCACGGGTCACTACCCCTGTCTGGCGTTCATTTCTCCCACCACCCTTCCCTCCGGGGTCCGACACGTTTCCCGAGGAGGTGACCTCACTGGACTCTCCACCCCTCCCTGGGACGTAGTCACGGAGGGGAAGACCCCGACGGGGAGTCTCCGGGGGACAGACACTCTGGGGTCTTGACGTATACAGGGTGCACCCGTCCCAGAGTCCCTCGGTAGGGCAGGCCGGAGGGTGGGTAGACGTCACGTCGGTAAAGGACGACGAGTGGCGAAATGTCAGGAAGATTGTTTACAAACATTCTCGCGCGGGACATGGTCCGTGGGACCTACACCACCCTTATTCTGTCGGACCCAGAACTGGAGACCCTCACATAGGAAGATCACCCCGAGTCGTCAGTCGCTCGTTCTTTTTCGGTACCACTAGGCAGTCTCAAGATTCGCACGTTTCTCTTACTTTGTTCCTCTACTCCCTTCCCGGACCTGCACCGTCCCACACCGAATACACCACGAGGTCCTTTTGGAGTGACAGCTCCCTCGTCACTGCACGACCAATGGTCGTTCTCGTACAGTCCTGAAGGGACCACCAGGTCACCACTCTCGAAGGTGACGGACCCCCCGTGTTAAGTCAGAGACGAATCTGTGAATTCTAGGACGTACGGTGTACCGTACCGGTCACTTTCTTTTTTGTCTTTTTTTTGTTCTCCCGCCGTTGTACACTTCTAGGATCTTCCCTCACACTCGAAATAAGGTCCACGTCACCCTTCAGGGATCTCCAACTCACCTACCTTGGAAATACTCGAAGGGAAGTCGCCCTGGGTCTGACTGGGTCCGAGTCCTCGTCCACGGACTCGGACCTCCTCCTCCTCCTCCAGAAACGGTCGGGACGGGGGGGGTGGAGCGACACGGACAGGGGAGAACGAACCTTTCTGTAGGGCCAACCCAAACTCCGACCCAACCCAAACTCCGACACTCTTCGGTCTCGGAGACGGTCAAAGATCTCTGCGTCCCCTTCACCCACCCGACAGTCAGTGAGCAACCGACCCACCGGCACAATACGACCAGAAGACAAACCTCATCCTTGGGTTCCCATCCCCACGGGACTACCGTCCTTCGAGTGGGTCCTCGGTGTCCTTCAGTCGAAGGGTATGGGTCCCGAGACCCGACCACCCTCTCATGTTCCAGTCCGGCGTGATGCACTCGCCACCACCCAAGAAGCTAGATCTTGGTGTCCAGAGAAGTGAGACAGGAAAACAGAATAGGGGGTCTTAGGATAGTTGTCACTACCCAACCCCCGCCCCCCACCACCGCCACCTACTATAAATTGGAGAATTAATACAATATAGGTATTTTACCATTTTCCCATCTGACGCACCGACAATTTACTAAGGTACTAACATCTAAATAACCGGACCTCTCCACAAGTGTCCTGTACCAATTTATTTTCGTTGACCGAATGTTTTGTCATTCGTCTTCTAGTGTAACAATAGTTCATATACCTCAGTGTATAAATTTATAGCACCGTACTTTTCGTTTATAATTTACCCGCCATCCTAACTCTACCAAATATGAAACGGAAGAACTGTCAGAATAACGCCATATTGACTGCACTATTTAAATGTATTCATTTCCCCCGTCGAACTATGCAAAACTGCATACATGTGGACACTTTGCTAGTGAAATGTGTGCACATACATAGACACACGTATATACACGTACACACGTATACACGTAACACCAGCACGGTGTGTAGAACACCTAGAATCAAGGGGGCGGTCCCTAGCTTGGTCCGGGAGGCGTCCCTTGCGCACCTCGGGATTGGGGCCTGGTGGTCCCTCAAGGGTCCTTTCGCGACTTGACCGGTTTCGCTCTCGCCGTTCCAGGTCACGGGTGGAGGTCTTCCGACCCGGCGCTATCCGTCCGGACGGACCTTGAGACTTTCCCTCTCGACCTCTAGGCCACCCGAAGCCCAGGGAACAGGGGCCCGGTCGAAGAGTCCCCGGGCCGGGAAGGGACCCTGAGCCGCCCCTCTCCCGCCTCCTCCGGGTCCCGACTCCGGAGTCTCAGGCGAACGAGAAGGGGTCCGCCGGAGACGTTGGACACGCGGCTGTCCCGGTTGTCCCTTGTGTAGGACGTCCGCCCCCCGCAGGGGGAGTAGCAGTTGACGGACAGGTCGGGGTCGCTCCTCTGGCACGACAGGCGGCACTGACGCGAGTACCCGGACCCGCGCGGGCCGCGCGCGGCGGTGGGGCTCGACTGCCGGGACGGGCACCAGGTCACGTACGACGCGAAGAGGGACAGCCGGTCGCGGGCCGAGGCTTTGGACCGGGTCTAGAAGGACCTTCTGAAGACGAGGGGCTCGGTCCACCGGCTCCGGGCGTCGACCGTTCGCCTACGGCGGGACCCCTAGGGGGACGGCTCCTGCCTCCGGGGTGTCGTCGGGACTGGGCGACGGGCGGCCCGCTCTGACTTTGGGCCACCCCGAGTCCCTCTCCGCCGCCGCCGGGCCGCCGCGCGGGAGAGGCGATTGCCGCGCGCGAGCCGGGAAAAGTTTCACGCAACAGAGCCGTACCGTCCATAAACGTGACACTACTTTCCGGGGTCTGCTCACTCCTTCGGTCCGGAACTCTGCTCACCTACCCCTACAACTTCTACGACGGCAAAAGTGCCCGGCGACGAGAGTTGGAGGAACTCTCCGGGAGCACGACCGGGTGGGGGCGGACCAGAGTTGGAGCGCCTCCTTCGTCGCACCAGGGACCTGAGCCTCCGAACGTCTTCCACAAAGAGGACTCCTTGTCGACCCGGACCTCGAATCTTAACGGACTCGAACTCCTTCCTTCGTAAGAGGGGATTGTCTCCACAGACCTCAGTAAAACTCTGCGTCTTTACTCTTCGGAACAACAAGTTTCATATAGCACCGAGGTCCTTCGACTCCCGCCACAACACGGGGGCAGACACCTCCGACCCATGGACGGGGTGTTCAGAAGTCCGACCCGAAACCCGGACCGCCTACGACGGGGGCTCTTGAGAGACCGAATTGACAACTGGGCATGTCTGGACAGTCGGTCTGTGGTACCATCCCGTGGAGTTTCTGGGCTCGCGCGGGGCACGACAACTCAGGTCGGGTCACTGACAATGGCACCGGTACTCCCACTACTGTGCAGTCTCCTGTCCGTGCCTGAGTACCTCGCCACAGGAGAGGGGAGGGGTGGGGTGCCAGGGACGAACCTTCCGGACCGGGCGGAAGAGACGGTAGTCCCAATCACTCCCCCCCACGACACGGACCTTCGTGCAGACCCGGAGTCCGCCCGGAGCCCCTACGTTCATTCTCCCGACGACTTCCCTCTCCCCTAATCTACGACTGTATGTCGTGTCCCGGGTCTCAGGTCCCATGTGGCGAGTCGTACCCCCTTCCCCACACCCGGGGACACCTTTCGACCCCACGTCCTCGTCCCCTTCCAGGACCGGGGTGAATTCGAACTGGAGAATGTACTGGTTCCTCTCCGCCGAGCCTCTCTTTACCACAGGTCCACCTGGACCTCCACCCGCCTAATACCCTGATTACCTGATTCCTCGGGTCTCCCTCCCTCCCCTTCCGGAGGAGCAGCCGGACATAAGAGTGACGGGAGGCCTCCCAGGACCGGGAAGGGAAAGGGTTTATTTTCCGGAATTCTCTCGTCACTCGACTTCACAAAATAAATTTTCCACGCACAAGAGGGTCGCGCAAAGGCCGGTCGTGCCACGACTCTCCAGTGGTGGCGGTCCGACGTACCCATGGGCCAGGACGGCCCGAAGGGACGGGCAGACGGAGCGGGAGGAGGTCGGCGACAGACGCCGGAGTAACGACCCCGTCGAGATCCGTCGGCCCCAGGTCGCCGTCCCGAGAGGCGAACGACAGATATTAGAGGGAGGTCAACAGCGAGGTCCTCGCGTCGGCAGAGGCTCCACCCGAGTCCCGGTCCACGACCAACACCGTCGTCCACTTGTCCTACACGAGGGTCGACCCCCAGAGGAGAACCGGACCCTCCCCTCTGTCCCTTGGCCTCCCTTGGGCTTCAGGGATTAGACCAATAGACTTGAGGGAGGGAGATTAGGGTCGTCCGGTCTACGGACTTCCGACGATTCCTCTTTCCGACGGGTGGAACTTACTGGAGAAACAGTAGTTACTCATCTAGGGGACTCTAGTACCAGAACAGGGAGCAGTTCTATTACGCGAGGTGTTTGACCCCAGGGTCCACAAAGAGGTGGGTCGCCATGACACTCCACCCGTGTCCCAATTATCCCGTTCTATCCGGGAACTTGAGTCCCGATCATCCACACTCCCTCCCAGATGTCGAACACTCTCTGTGGGGAGGTGGGGGCGGGGGGGGGTTTGAAACACAAAGACGACCACACAACCTCAAAAAAAAACCGACCCGGTATGTCGTACACCCTAGAGTCAACGGTCTGGTCCTTGACTTGGGCATAGGGGAACATAACTCTCGTGTCTCAGAATTGGAGACTTGACGGTCCCTTCAGGGGGTACCAAAGAAAATTGTTTAGTCTTGAAGCCTTCGATTCAAACGGACACCTCGCGACCCCGTCGGCGTGGAAGAGCCCGTGTGTCCCCAGCATGAAGTAGTCTCCCCACCACGTCTACTTCTGGACCCACGACGGTCCTCCCCCGTGCTAATCTGCGCCACCACGGGCGGGGACGGGGGGTCGGGGGTGAGGGAGCGGCGGGAAGGAGTGAGGACGTACAGTAAGTAGAGGGCGTTCCGAAGGTTCCGAGGTCCCTACCCGAGGTTCAGATCCTTTTTCGGACCCCGAAGTATGTGTGACCGGTGAAACAGGACTTTCTATGTCGCAAGGGCAGGACCGATTCGGGAGAGTGGTGTGTGGAGGGGGCGTGTGTGTGTCGCTTCTGAGAGTTTCCACTCCAAGGACCCCCCGAAACCAGGGGTTTAGTCTCAGGGCCCACCTCCTAAAACAAATCGCCATTCCTTTATGGGGGTTGGGGGTCTGACAGATCAGGGTTCACTTCACACCTAAGACTTCACTCTCGAAACAAGTAAAATTTGTCCTTCCACAGACCTGTACCTCGTCTCTGTCAGGACGGACTGGGTCCCCTCTCCGAGGGGCAGGGGCCTACAGGACACCCCAGCCCCCGGGGCGAGGGGAGCGCGGCGTGGGGAGGGTAGGTGGGCGAGGGATGGCGGTCCAGCCCCGCGTCGCGAGCCATGACGAGTGCGCGCTTCTTCGGCGCCGCGAGGAGGTCGCCGTGCACGCCGAGGGGCCCCTTGGCGACCTCCTTCGGGGCGTCGTCCGGCCGGAGCTTCAGGCGGTCGTGCGGCAGGTACAGGTGGTCGTGGGCGTGCCCGGCGCGCGCGGGGCGGCCGCAGGGGTAGCGGTCGCGGCGCTCCGTCCCATGGGCCCCCTTTGCGCCTTGGCCGGGGCCCTCGCGCGCCTCGGCCCGCGCCCTTGCCGGCGAAGGCGTCGCCGCCGCCCGCCTCGGCCCGGCGCGACTAAACGTACCCGCGGGCCCACGAGGCGGGCGGGCGGCCTCGGGGCCCGGAAGGGGTCGCGGGCTGGCTCGGCACCGCCACGGGCGCGGTGCGCAGACCAGACTCCCACGCGGACGCACCTGTAGTCGGCGGGAGGCGAGGTCGTCTGCGGGAGCGAGTGGGGTTTGCAATGACCCGGTCTGGAAGGACCCCCAGGGGACCTGACCGGACTTATGACGCTTCGCACCCGCGCACCCGGCCGAGGCCAAAAGAGTCTTGGGTGTGGACGAGTGGGGCGAACGCCCTTATCCTCCTCTCGAAGGAGGGCGACTCAGTTCCGTCGTGGTTGGGTTCTGGGCTTGGAGTCCCCGAGGGTCATCGACTTCACCCACTTAGACTTCTGTTGTCCGAGAACGATCGTGTCGAGGAGTCTCTACTTAAGTGTTCGGTCTCAACCGAACTTTGTACCCTCGTAGATGAAGTTTGGAGGACCAGATGGACCTTCTCGGCTAAAAGGTGGTCCGAGTCCATTAGTCCTGGTAGGAAAGACACCTTAACTAAAAAGAGATCTGGAGAGGAGTCAATATATGAGGAGACTCTTTTACGACCAGTGACGATTGAAAACAACTGAGAGTTAAAAAACATCTAAAGTACATTAAATAAAGGACTTATGTACATTTATACGACGTGAATGAGTCAGCTCAGGTTGAGACGCTGGGGTACCTGACACATCGGGCGGTCCGAGAAGACAGGTACCCCAAAAGACCCGTTCTTATGACCTCACTCAACGGTACGGGAGGAGGTCCTGTAGAAGGGTTGCGTCCTAGTTTGGGTCCAGAGGGCGTAACGTCCGCTTAAGAAATGGCAGACTCGGTGGTCTCTTCGAGTGTACATTTATATAAATGATGTTTGATCTAAGTCTAAACTCACTGACTGGGTAGAAGGACAACGAGGGGTGGACTTGTGGGAAGGGGAAGGACTACGAAGACAAGGTAACCCAAGACTTGTGGGGTCATGAAGATTTACCTTGTCTTCGTAGTCCTTCCCTTCAGACCACCAGATTAAAATTTTGTGAATTCTTCATCTGACGACGACGACGATTCAGCGAAGTCAGTACAGGCTGAGAATCGCTGGGGTACCTGACGTCGGGTGGTCCGAGGAGGCAGGTACCCTAAAAGGTCCGTTCTCATGACCTCACCCGACGACAACGGAAGAGGCTTCTTCTGCTGATCCATAATCGTTATTTGTGGTTCGGTGAGTTCAGTGTAATTGACACGTTTTTCGGTTCTGACAGTAGTTTTATGACTGAGAAGACGGGAGTAGTAAAATTCAAGTTGAAGTGAAAGATTTGGTATTCGAAAGATTCGCCTTTTTAAGTTGTGGGAATCGTTTGTACAAATACTTCTTAAATTTTTTAGACATTGTCATGGTTCTACTGGTCGTCTTGAGGAAGTGTTGTGAAAACCGGATCCGTGAATGGAAGTATCGTACCTCTCGATTTCGGTTCAATGTCAATACTGTGTTTAGTCCCTCGACAGAAAGGCTCCAGACAGGTCAATGACTCTTTTCCCGCGTCCAAAGGACGGAGAAATCAAGATTGTCTTTGGAATTGAGTCCAATAAACATCCTAATTAGACAAAATCACTTTGACCTTTTTAACATATCGTGTCGACGGGCAAAACGTTTTATTATTCCTTCTTTTTGTGGGGGTGTTGGATACTAATGGGAAAAAGAAGGGTTTCTCTACGAATAATTCAGTTTACTCGACCACCAATGTTTGGTCCGAATTTAGTAAAGTTGGTGCCACCCCCTACCAATTTCCACTGGACAAAGTTTCAGAAAAAAAAAAAAAAAAATTGAAAACCCCGTGCGGGGATCCTAGAATCAAGGGGTTGGTCACGGGGGAACTTTCGTACCTCAGAATCGATGACCCGGTGGTTCCTTCATGGGTTTTCAGAGTTTCAATCCTTAGCTCGAAGGTTTACTGTCCGGGTTCCTTGCGACGACTAATCGTCGCGTCCATGTGCCTTTTTCGGTAGCCTGTCACGGGCCAAACCTGTAAACTATGGAGCTAGACCTTGAAAGAGGGATCTTGGGTCACACGAAAGAGGTTAGAGGACATAGTGAACTGTTCTGAGTCTACTGGAACGGGGGAAGACCGATGTACTGGGAAGAAAAGAAACCTCGGGAGAAGAAACTAGTGACTGGTAGCTCCCCGTAGGACATCCGTACTCTCTTGAATTTTATAACTACAATAGTGGGTCGTTTCCTCCTATTCACCATCTTCTCAGGTTTCACATAACCGATTATTAACAAGACCTTCGGTCCATAGACATAATGAGGTCAGAAAATGATGGTCTACAATCAATTACAAGTAAAACCGTAAGACGTGAGTGACTGAAATTTGGACAAAAGAAATCTCTCTTCGGGTGAAGAGAGATCCGGATGGAATTCAGACAAAATTAAACTTCCCGAGTAGTTTAGTAACCCATCGTCCCGACAATCATTGTTTCTTTTTTTCGTTGATTCGTCCATCTTGACGGCTTTGTTAGAGTTTTTCTACTGTGTCCTGTGTCACAAAGTTTTAAACATGTAACAAATGAAATTCGTTGTCAGGTCCCAACACTTCATGTTGTGTGTAAAATTCCTACTCTGAAAGCAAAGTACCAGTTCGTGGTCGTAGTACGTGTGTCGAAGTTCAATAGATTCTTCTCGTGACGGGGGGGTGCCCAGGGAAGGGGTGCTTCTGGGGCGGGGACGAAGTGGTGGACCTTAAGTAGTCAGACTCACTTGTAGTTCGGAAGGAGACGCACCCTCGTCGTCCGAAACGAGTCGGTCAGTACAATTCATAGACCGAATTTACATAGAATTCCAAGTCTTTATTTTCCGTTAAAAAACAAAATGAAAAAAAAACGAAACGTCCGCCGTTCCGTATCCCGTGTCCGGAAAATAGTGAGGTATACCGTGTCCTTCTACGAAAAATCGTTTCCCGTGACTCTTCAATCCCGTTGTGGTCCATCCAAAGCCGTAGTTCTGTTGAAACAAACCCCCGGACTTCCCTGTCGCGGACACCTGACAAATGACCAGACAGGTTAGGTCCGAACCATTTGGGTTCATTTCGACTGGTTTTTTCCCAAAATTTTTGGAGTCATGTTTTCCAGGAGATTGTGTAAACTTT
The DNA here is from genome assembly GCA_006410555.1 of Capra ibex. Taxonomy (NCBI): domain Eukaryota; kingdom Metazoa; phylum Chordata; class Mammalia; order Artiodactyla; family Bovidae; genus Capra; species Capra ibex. The sequence goes on along the minus strand of SJYO01052617.1, from coordinate 50,727,724 downwards.
GGTTTACCAAACAAGAATTTTTGTGCCATGATTCACAGTGTTTCGAAAGGGAGGTTAGATGATGATCTTTTGTGAGTACGGTTCCGGATGTCTGGGTCTCCTTATTCCTGTCTGTCTCTTGGACAAGAAGTTTTTTTATTTTTATTTTATTTTCTGTCGTCATGTATTTCACGAAGAAAAAATTACTTTGTTTAGGTTTTCTACAGGTCAGTCCGAGTTCAACACGCCGAGTGTTCGTGCCTTTTTGTTTCTTTGTTTTGCTGCTCTCAGGCCCCGTCTGCCTCGATCGGGTCCTGCTCCGACCTGAACGGCGGTCCCCCCAAAGAGGCCCTACCGTGTCCACGGCCGCGGTGACCCGACCCGTGTCCCCGCCGCCCGTGTCCGAAGAGGAGCGAGACGGGGTCCCACCGGACGTTCAGACACAGGTGCAAAAGATCCTTTTGTCTTACTTTAATTCTGATTATTGATAAGGGTCACTTCTAATGCTCAGATTCAAAAAACTTCCCCGGAAAACCTCCTACCAAGTTTGGTACGGATCTCGATATTTCTTCTTTTGTCAACCGTGTACCGGTGGCAGGTCTTGGTCGGTGACCATCACAAGACGGCATACGTAGGGGTCCAGAGAGAGACATACAAGAAAAGACTTAATGAATTCATATACCGCTGTATTTACAAAATTTCCACTTGTAATGTCTATTCGAGACCCAGGTGGTGAGGTGACGACCCACCCAGAGGAGGGGGATAAGGGTCTCCGGGGTGATGATCGACACACGTAGGAGACAGGTAGACAAAACGCATTCGAAACACACGAAATAAAGGTCGTATAGTGTCTGCTGGAACAAAAATAACATAAATTGTATTAACCATCGTTGAACAGGGAAAACCTTTAAATGGGGGTGAATATGTGTACCAGTCCTGAAGGGACCACCGAGTCTGCCATTTCGCAGACAGATGTTACGTCCTCTGGGCCCAAGCTAGGGACCCAGCCCTTCTAGACGACCTTTTCCTTTACCGTCAGGTGAGGTCATGATGACGGACCTTTTAGGGTACCTGTCTTCTCGGACCGTCCGATGTCAGGTGCCCCAGCGTTTCTCAGCCTATGCTGACTCGCTGAAGTGAAGTGAATATGTGTACCAGTCCACGAAGGGACCACAGTCACGATTTCTTAGGCGGACGTTACGACCTCGGAGTCCAAGTCAGGGACCCCGCTCTTCTAGGGGACCTCCTCCTTTACCGTTGGGTGAAGTGAGGTCATTAGAACAGGCTCTTTAGGGTACCTGTCTCCTCGGACCCTCCCGATGTCAGATACCCCAACGTTCTAAGTCTGTACTGACTCGTTAATTTGTTGTATGTACACCAGTGTGAACTAGAAGGAATTCAGTGACGAAAGATCATATATATGTCATATACACTAATTAGGAGATGACTATCGGTTTTTCATTTTGGTCAGACTGGTAAGACTTTGGCATTGCACACATGAGACCTTGTGTCCGGGTCCCCCTGTGCGCGACAGCAGAAGTCAAACTTGTCTCTGACCCGCGGAGGAAGGTGTCACCGTCAGGTCCAGGTGAGATCGCGGGTGCAGTCTCGTAGGAGATGAGTGTACCCAGGTGAAGGGGGTGAACTATTGGTGGAGTGGAATTATAGACGGATTCACTGTCCACTTTTTGCTAATAAATTAAGACAGTACGCAATTACAAAGGTACTAATTGCTCACTCCGACTGAAAAATTTTTGGTACATTATAGGTCGAATATCTGCAAATAATTTCTGGGGTGGGGGTGGGTGACTACCAATTAATAGAATTAGGTCAATGAGGGTAGTATAGTTGGGACGGGAAAGGAGTAATTTCAGAATTCTTGGTCACAATAATAGTGGGTTATGTAGGTCAGGATCTATGACGAACTGACTAAGGGTCTGACTGAACACTTTAAGAGTTGGTCGTATATCCTTAGGAATTGGTCCAACAACGGTGACTAAGTTTAAGTTCTCATTAACGTTTTCTTTTTTTTTACGTAATAAAAGACGTTTTCCATTAAAAATACTTCTCAAATTATCAAATTCCGTACAGTCTGAATAAAAATTAATTTTTTTTTTCGGTCGAGAGAAGTAAAGTCACAATTTAGAATTTAAGATAACGTATAAGATTGTGGATGGAACGTTATTAGTGTGTCTCCGTGGAAATCATATTTTTTGATTCTATAAATATTCTGAACCTTCTTTTTGATGGAATTCCAAATTTCTGTAAATAAAGGAGGATCAAATCTTCAAGGTTTTGGGACCTCGTCGTTTCGTCTTTATGACCAATACTGTATACGATACATTCTTGAAACATTCGTGAGTATAATCTGTGGTTGCGTTTCATGATTGAGGTTTTTTTAATGAGTAATTTTTTTTTCAAGGAGTAGTCTGATTTGTAATTTCCAGGTGTAGGGATTTTGGTGAACATGATTCAAAAGTGAGACGGCTGACTTTGTCTCGTCAAGTTCCTCCTTCAGAATCTAGTCTTTGTATTGTAGAGTCCTTATACGATGACGACGAAATTTGTAAAGTAAAGTACTTAAAAACCTGATAAACTATCTTGGACTGAAGATTCCGTATATTACAAGATATGATAAGTTGATGTCCATTTTTACATCATGCACGAAAGGTTCTACTATCGTGAGTCAATACTTGGTTTCGAACCGCTCTTTCCCAATGGGGAATCGAAGGACAACGTGTTCTTTGACCTGGTTTACGTAGTTGTGTGGTATGGGTTCAGGAGGCTGTCCGCGGGAATTTATTGGATCCCTTCGTACAGGTCAAATGACGTTTATGTTTGTTTTGGGTTCTTGAGTTTAAAATTTCGGTAAGTTCTGTCTGCTTATGTCTGGTGCTTGAGGCGGACTCGGTCGCATAGTTGGGTTCGACAAAGTAAAGACGACGCTCCTGTGTCGGAGGGGTGACCTGTCATAGATTGACTTAGGTGGTAGGCCCGGTGGGTCGACTCCTTGTGAAGTCTGCCTGTGTTTACAATGGGCCGTACCATCAAATAAAGGTATTTTACTAAAAATCTATTTGTTCGAGTAAGGACGGTTAGAGTGCAAACGGAAATAGTAATGCGTGCCTCGGCGAAACAGAGTGTTGACCCACTGTTCTTCGGTTTGCTCTTTTTCCCTCCTTTTTCCGTGGGCGCCTCTGATGTGTTGGTACGGGGAATTGGATTTGTGAGTAAATAGGCCAGTCTTTATGAGACCGGTCGTTATCTCCAACCGAACAATGAAGGAACTCAGACACTATTCGTATGCTTAACTCTCATTTTCGAAGTCTTTGAAAATACCCTGAACTGTCTCTAGAAAACAGATGACTTAGGTCATTAAATTTTCTGCAAAAACAAAAAAATTTGTTTTAATACCGAAGACGGTATTATATGCAGGATAGATGAGGAATGAACAGACAGAAGAGACCGTATGGTCATTCCATTGAACTAGTCTGTCGTTTCAGTCTTCTCTTTTTTGGCTGAGTAGATTCCTAGTGGTTTAATCTTGGAGATCTTTTGTGTTGTCTGAACGGGCTTCCGTCCATTCCTGAAGACGGGTTCGAAGGACCTGGAAGAGGGAGAAAGACATTCTAAAGGTTTCAGGAGTGATATCTGTAAGGACACAAATTAATAGGGTTTCTACTTCCGTCATATAGGTTCGTTCTAGACGAAATAAATTGACTCGTCTTGACTAACCGAAACGTCACTTCAACGGCTGTCTTGACCCCAACTGAAAATAAGTGATCTGTACCAGACTTAACAGTACGAGGAACAGTAAAATACTGTCTGTTCGATTTTCATCGTCGTCAGTCCTCGTCTCTTATTAGTCCACGGTTTGACTGCTAGCTAATTTTTTGTGCTTTTCCTTTCTGGACATGTGCCACGTACACGATGAGTGGACGTCCTAGATATTGTGACTCGACCCTCACCCCCTCTCTTAAAAAAAGAAAAGAAGTCAATGTCGAGTTCTCAAAATAAGTCGTTTGTTTCTTATCAAATGGGAGTTCCGCACTTCCGCCCGGCTGGGGTTTCCTCTCCAATTCTCTTAATTAATAATCGTCCTGTTTATACTGTATATAAAAGTATTGAAGTCCGAGAGTGTATGACGACACCCGAGGGGTTTAAACATTAAGATAAGTAACTAGTTTTAATCACTTATTTCTAATCGACGAAGAACCCGGAGGGACCACCGAGTCACCACTTCTCCTCTGTTCCCAGACTAGGGACCAGTCCCTTCTAGGGTGTGCTACACCTTATCGATTCGGGCACGGTGTTGATAACTCGGACACGAGGTTTTGTTCTCTTCGGTGGCGTTACTCCTCGGACTGGTGGAGTTGACCTGTTCAGTGACGAGCGACTTTGGTCTGTTTTTGGACACGTCGTTGGTGCTGGGTCGTATCGGTTTTTATTTTTTTATAAGATAATTTTTTTCTAATTGAATAATAAGAACGATTTATTCCAGACTGTAACCTTCATAAAGACTTATGCTTTTCGTCGTCTTAGTTTTTCAGATCTAAAAAAAAAGAAACTTGGATATCTTGTTAGAAAAATTTACCTTGTTTGATCTATCTTTGTTTTTGATTATGTGGAAGTCAGGTTACTCTTCGTTAGACAGACGCCTCCCTTTTGGGTCCATTTCAAGTGTTGCCAAGTCTTCTAAGAGGAGGGGAGTGCGGGTCACTCTCTGTTGTTCTGTTGACTTGTCCTTAAAGATAAAAGGACCTTCTGACTGAACGGGTTACATTACCGTCTTTTTTCGGAACTTCCTCGCCGAAACAGGACCCGGCCGACGCACAGTGGCCCAGTTGAACTTGGACTACCGACGTCCGGTTTGTGTGCATTTGGAGTGTAGTGTACGTCGTCGCTAAGAGACCGTGAACAATTTCTTCACGGTTATTTATGAAGTTTCTAAAATTTATTAATTTACTAATGTCGAGAAAAGGTGAATATTAAACTACTACACCTACGATTGACTATTAAATGTGGACGGGCGATTTCAGTAGTAAGTGTTCTAGTGTCCCAATGGCCACAGCACGACTCATTCGTGAAGTCATCTTTTAGTTGACATTTACATTACGACTCCAGACTCGAACGCTACGGTCTCTGCCAATGATTCTTCGAGAGTGACTCACATTGTTTATGGTTGGACTAACTGTAGGCAGACAAGACTTTCGAAATCCTCCAAAGGTCGGAACAAGAACGACGACCGACACGAACGATCGAAGGTAAAACGAAAGGAAAGGGGGATCTCCTACCTGTGACCGTGGACCCCGAGTCGGTCCAAGTGAGAGGTCGGTCGAAGAAAGGGGTCCTGTACTGAACTCAGTTTTAACTCAGATAAGATTGTAAGTCTTTAACCGTATGAAAAAAGTCTGTATGAGTGGTACTTGCAGTGGAAGAGGGACCTTTTCTTTTTTCAGTTTTTAAATGAAGTCTAAAATTAAACCGGTGTGTGTTTCTTTTGTTAGTATCAAGTCTCTTCGATGACAGAGGGACTTCTGTCTACAGTTTAAAACAAAACTACATCAGTTCAAGTTCCAGTTCCACGAGAAATGTTATTTGTCGGAAATAAGTTGAACCTTGTTACGATGTGTTTTTACCATGACCTGGTTTTTTTACGATGACCTATTTAACGGGCTCACGATCATTGTACCAGTTTTGTGGTTTTTTGGAATTGTAACTGTGACTACCATAGTCAATCGTGAAGTCTCCTCGAAAATAGTCTTGCCCTTTGACCATTTGGATAGAAAGGTGGGGGAAAGGAAAGAAAGATTAGATCGACAACTTCCCGGAAGTAGTTAAGGTTTCGGGAAGATGGTCACACGGGTGTAAGTCCGCCGACGGGGCTCCATGGGTGAACCCCTGTAGGGTGGTCCGAAAGGTCTGTTTGTGGACCCCGGATCCCCGGCACGAGTGGACGTCTGTTGGTTACCATTGTGACACACTGTCGGAGGACTTCAAATCGAGTTTTGTTGTCCGTTGTAAACGGTTGTTGATTTTGTAGGAACTCGAGTCTATACGATGATACATACTCTATGTGTCCTTCACGTTGACTAGGCCAAAGTTTTTAGTTATGACTTCCTATTTCTACTTGGGTTGACCATCGTCTCTGTGTACTTGTCTGGTTCCAGTGTACTGGAGTAAAAAGACTAGATGAGATAGTTAGGAGGTAGTCGTCATGTCAGTCAGGGAAAGGATTAATGGTGAACTATATTATTTTGAGGTCACCTATTTTTGGATCACCCTCTTTTTCGAGTCCCTACTGACCTATTCATTAAATTATCTCCGAGAAACGGGACCCATAATTGAGGTCCCTAACTCTAGTATTCGTTTCGGAAATCTCTCAATCCTATCTGTCTACGGGAAACTCTTTAACAACGACCTCACTATAACCACTACTACCTACCCTTTCTAAGTACTTTCAATGTCCTTTCACTACTGATTCTTGTTCCGAAGACGGGGACAGGCACCGGAGGAGGAATGGGGACGGGGTGGAGGGGTGGGGAGGGGTAAATACGATGAAAGAGAAATGAGACATAAAGATAAATGATTATAACGTCAAAAACTACAATGTTATTTTTGAATCACCAATTCACGTTTGTTTGTTTGTTTTTTGTTTGGGGTTTTGAGGTCACCGTTCAGAATCGTATCACCTCCTTCCCGCCCCCCACTACACTCCTAAAGTAAAGATTTCCCGCACTTGGAGGTTCGGACAGAGAGGGGGACATAACAACGTGACTGGAAGTCTAGATTCTTCAGAGGTCTCAAGCGAAGTCTTCTTAAGGAAGAGACCCCAGGTCTACTGAGTCTTAGAAGGGACGGGGGTGATCTGAACCGTGGACTCAGTTTTATATGAAAGTACTCCTTATGGTCCCTTTCTAGATTTCGTGCGGTGATATATTACCCGAGCGCAGTGTACTGTTGTACTCGGGTGTCACAGTCCCTCACCGCCGATCACTTTACGGTGTCTCCCCGGTGTACTCGGTCGACTGCCGAGAGGAACAAGAGTCGGTAGTGTGGTTGAGGGCGTAGAGGGGGCAGAATCGGGGGCAGAGAGGAGGGTACTGTTCGAAATTAACAACAAAGGGTACTAATTCGATCTACAATCAGTCGTCGTGTTTGGGTCGACGTCACCAGGACGACCCGGGTGGGGAACTGGTGACTGGTGTCTCTGCTCGTCATGGACGGCTGAACCGGGTCCTTCCCCCTAAAAGGAGTCCACAGGGTTTCTACGACCTCCGGTAAAACAAGGAGGAGTGTCCAACAAGACGACCAAGTAGTTTTGGATTACTTTTTAACCTAGGTGGCGGTCCTCCGGCGTTTTGGGATCTTTACTACCGCTTTACAGTCAAAGTCTAGTCTAGTTCTGCAAAGGACCGTGTACAAAAGTTTGTGGAAAGTAAAGTCAAGTGGGTGGGTAAGTAAGGTGTGTGTGGGGGTGTTTTCTCTTGACAATTACCCTTTTAATCCTTAACTAAGGTTGCACCATATTTAAGTCACTACCTGGAATTCCACCACTCTAACACGTGGCGTGGTCCGTCGACTTTGTCAGGACTTCATGGTCGTTGTCCGACCAACCGTAGGGGAAAATCCTTGTCCGGTTTCGGATTACCTAGGACAGACGATCCGGGTCGACCTGTGTAAACGTTTCTTCAAATCTTCGTGTAGAACAATAAATAATTTTTTTTTTTTTCAAAGGTAAAAATAAAGGTTGTTTTGTAAAAATTTACCTTCTTATATGTATATGTACTGGTTGAATCTTCGGGTTCCTTTCGAGCATTAGCAGAGAGGGTAGAGTTGTAGTAAGTGTTCGGGACAGATATGTGCACATGGAGTGATAAGAGTGATTGGTAGCGCTCACTGGTCAGTGTTCCTCTCAGTTAGTTCTCAATTCACATCCTGAGGTACTGTACGAGATGTGGGCACTTGGAAATCTGTGGTAGATGTCGAGAACACAAACTGTTCCTTTATACCGTGAAAGGGTAAAGGTCTAGAAGGCCTGTGTCCAACTGGTTAAACAGGGGAGGTACTTTTTTGAGTTAAAGTAAACAGGACAGTGATGAGTTTTGTATCTTTTACCTCTACCAAAGTACCCTTCTACAGGATTGGTGTCTAAGTCAAGGAAATACCACTACCCTCACCAGATAAAAAGATAAAGAATTCAGTAAAACTCATTCTTTGTAAAGAGATCCTTCCACAGGCAAAGTAAGTTCAAAGGTCTATGTAGATCGACAGTAAACATTTGAGTCGAGGAATATAAACTTTCCTTTCCTTTTTAAATTGTGAAGTCCATTTTTAAGAGAAGATTCATAGGGAGGTCTCCATAGGGGTTCGACACTAAAAACAAGGGTAAGATTTATAAAAGAGTAAAGGTAATAAAAGAAGAAACTGGGTATTTAATAAATTTTCATGTAAACATTTAAACGATTGTATCCAGAAAGATCAGACTAAAGGTCGAAAGGTAATATTATGTCTGTCCTAGATACACTGTACAAGGAAACTTTATACTACACAAAATACCGAATTATCCACGAAGTAAAATATTTAGAAGACATAGACGAACTTTCCTTGTATCTGAATCGTCACAAGATATACAGATGATCTATTTCGGATAATTAACTCAACAAGTTTAGATGACTAAAACAAACGCGGCGTACCATACACCCTAGGATTAAGGAGTGGTCTCTAGTTTGGACGTCGGGGGCGTGTGTAACCTTCGTGTCTTAGGGTTCGTGATCTGGTGGTTCTTTCAGGGTAGTTTAGATGATTAAAAATTCATACAAAATAGTTAATGACTCTAAGACAATGGTTGAAGAGGATGTTACCGCCTAAAACAGTTGAAGACGAGTCCTGACAGTTCTATTCTTAAGAGAGAGTTTTTCTGGTGGTAACCTCATAAAATAAATCAAGTCTTCCCTCTTGACACTACCTAATTGACCGATCAGTAAAACTAATTTCCTTGTTTGGTTTATATATAAGGATTGAGTGAAGTAAATGGTGTTATTTAAGGTCGATCCAGTTTATAAATTTAAATTTCTGATTCTGTTTTTATAACCTTCTTTTGTACATGCTTAGACCAAGATCAGTACTTCCGAAAGGAAGATTCGCGTTCTACTTTCGGTCTTTGGTACTTTTTACCTGTCTAATTTGAACCGTTTTTATGTGTATACACTGTTTCCTACTATCTTAGTGAAAATTTTATTAATTTTCTTAGTACTCTCTTTATTTTTACCTGTTTTCCCTGATTGTCTGTTAAATTTTTATACCCATCAAAGATTTGTAATTTTTAAAATTTTCATTTACTTTGGATTTTGTTTTCTTAGATAAAAACGAATAATCCAACCATTTCTACTTTTTTTTACGGTTAAAGGTCACACTTGACTTCACACTCTTATATTTAAACGTGTTTGAAAGATGTCTATTAAAACTATTTTTACATAGTTCACAAATTTAAACGTAGAAGACACTTAGTCCCTTCCCCAAGATGAAGGTATTCAAAAGGATTCATCTATTCGTCTGTATGCATGTTCATTCGAACGTCTACGTCCGAACCAATCCGGATTCGTCTTGTCTTCGTTTGACGAGCCCGAAGGGGAGAGTTGATATAGATCAAGAGTGGTAGAAGAGGTCGGGTCAGTCCGGTGTAAGAAGGGACAAGGCACTTGACAAGACGGAATAGAGGTGGAGTCTTATAAATGAGAGGATAAAGGAGGACGGGTCTCGTGAAAGGTGGGAAAGGAGCCACTGACAAAGTCTTAGGTCGGGTAAAGAATTTGGAAGAGGAGAAGATCCTTCGGGAGGTACTGGAACTCTTTAGTCGTCATCCTGTGGCTTTCCTTTCTGACAATCTATGGGAGAGAAAGACCGGTGGTCAAGAAGGACATTTCCTGGTTTGTCATTAATAAAAACCTGACACCCAGTAAGCCAAAAAACGTCGATACGTCGAGGTATTGTCGTGTCTCCGTTCGGTGTCCGTTGTGCTTCTACTTACTCCCGTCGATACAGGGTTATTTCGAAATAAATACCTGTGTTTAAACTAAAAGAACAGTAAAAGTGTTCAGTACTTTCTATGAAGAAGACGGGAAAAAGTCGGTAAATATGAACATTTTTAGTCCACGGTCGACCTGAACCGATAGCCCACCATCATGTGACCCGAGACGAGACAGATCAAGTCGTTTATCGGAGTAAAAAATTTTCTTGTTTCAGTCCGGACCTCTTCAAGATTTACTTGACGGGTTGAAATCAATTTTGTTCACTGTCTCTACCCCGGTCTGGGGTTCGGGACCGTCCGTGTAAATTTTTCCCGAGTTTCACTTCATCCCCCTAGTGAGTTATGGTAAAAGAGAAATTTGATGTTTGGATATATCAACCACAAGACTAACGAAAAGTACAAAAGATCTGACTTATATAAAGAATATATCCAGGAGATCGTAGAAAGAGATTTAGATTATAAGTACAGAGAGGTATCATTTTAAGTCATGAGTTAAATGTGATTTAATTTTACAGTAATAAAAGGTCCCCACCCCCACCCCCCTTAGGTAACACACGAAAATATTGTACATTTTGTAAATTTTCGGGTGACAAACATTCAGAGGGTATAATTTATAAGTGAGTCTAATTTAAGTAATTTACTTAATTCTTTAGTACAAGTCCGTATGGAGAATATTAAAACCCAGACGATTATTTTAACAAATTTATTATTAAATTTTATACAATGTTTAAGAATTATCGGTAAGAGATACAATTTCAGTCTTCACTGATCCAAAAATAGTAAACATGGAGTCTAGTTGTCTGTGAACTTTATAATATTAGTTTTGATCGAACGAAGTCTCTGAAGGGACCGCCAAGTCACCAATCCCGAGGTACGTAGGTGTCGTCCCCCGTACCCAAACTAGGGACCATCCCCTTGATTCTAGGGGGGGTTTTTGTTTTAATTGAACGAAGTGACAGTAGGGGAAGTAAGGGGTCTCTAATCTGAATAAGAGGAATGATAGTATTAATTTAAGAGTACTTAATAAAGTCGGTCTACTTTTAGAAGTTTTGGGATTATCCGGTCCTTAAAAAAAAGAAAAAATGGAATGTTTTTCTTTTTTCTGTGATGTTAGGCTTGTGGTCGAATCTTTTCTTTCAGTTTCGAGACTGGTCGGGTTGAAAAATTTCCAGACACAGGGAGAACGTTCTCGTCCAAGATGGATGAGGCTACTGCAGTCACAACACCTCGGGTAAACATTGTCACTCTGTAGGGGTTTGTTTCCTAAACCTAGTATTCTCTTTAATAAAGTTAAAATAAAAGATTCTAGGACGATAAGAAGGACTTGATACTATTACTCTAGTCTTAATGTATAGACTCTGAGTTGTTTTTACACAGGTACTTGACGCCCATCATTAAAAGTTTTTTCATGAGAAAAAAGAAAGAATAGAGAAATTTAGGGTCTCAAAGGTACACTCGAAACGTCTAGTAAGGGATAGTCTGATTTAAATATTAAACAAATACCTTGATCCTTTGACAATGACTTCCTTTCTTCAAATTCTCTTAATCCGCTCTTCCTTTCCATCTTCATTTATTTTCCTGTTACGATGTATCTCAGAATTCTACTGTTATAACCCCTTTTGACTACTGTTTTCCCCCAATTTTGTAAATAAAACGTTTTGGTTCAGTACATACAGAGTGTAAAGTTTCGATGTTTACTTTTTTGATCACACTCCTAAGTAAACTGGACCAATGAATTTAAGAAATACTTAAGTCGTGATTTGACGCGAGTTGGCGTTTCCTATTTTTTTGGAGACTAAAAAATTATCTTACGAACTCAAAAGTGTAGGGTTAGTGGTGTCAGACCGGTTGTATTTCAACTGGAGTCCCGTGTTTTACTTTTTGGTTCCAAAGTCAAACAAGGTCACAGGAGACCTTTTTTTTTTTTTAGAGTGACCTTCCTACTGTTCTCTTCTCCCTCACTGGTCCCAAACGCATCCAGATAGATGAGTTCAAGGGGAAGGAGGCTCGTCGTGAGACTAAATCAACAATTTTAGAAGGGGTAAGAAAAGATGTAAACTTTTCCGTTGGTTTCTCAACTTCAGAATTCTTACAGTAAAGGTTGTGATGGAGGAGTCGGAGTGACTACGCCGGACGAAAAACAGGGGTTCCTGAGGTTGGGGACACTCTGTGACGAGAAAGTGCCGACAGAAGAATCGGGGTGTTTTACCGAGGGAAACACGGCGAACGGGTCCTGGGGTTCCGACGGCTGTGTACTGCCGCCCAGCACCAGCCACTTCTTCTCTCCGAGTCTTTTTCACCTTAGATTCGACGGAGGTGCGGAACCCGTCCTAGGGTCTCTACGAACACAGGGTGGAACTTCTTGTCGGACGCACGTTAATCGGCTCTGTTACACCTGTAGAAGGTGCCGTAGGTTTCGGAAGGTGGTTCAATCCGTTCCCGAGCCTTCTCTCCGGGAGGGTCAGGTGTGTGGCACGGATCCCGGGGGAACGGACCGACGTCACCGTACTCACCGGTCTTTCCGAGCCCGACGCGTCCACCTCTATCATGCCTTCTCTGTTACCTACAGAGGCCGGGGCGGGTTCTTGTCCTTTGGAGGAGGTAGGTCGGGCCCTTAGGCCGGGTCTCCACTTGAGTAAACCGTTTGCAGTTTCCCCCTTCGCTTTCTCCACCCTACGCTTCTGGCTCCAGGCTTCTAAACTCGCGTCTTTTGGGTGATCCTTGCTGTGTGAGGGGGAGGGTAAGCCTCCACCCGCGCCCTCCCCTTCCTCGTCCCCAGAAAGGAAACAATCGTCTCCCCTCCGTGAACCGCCTCCCAAATGCCAACCCAGGACTTGCCCCCGCCCCTAGCACGACTGGTCGGGGCGGGCTTCTGTTTACGGTGGACGGTCCGCCTGGGCTCACCCGTCCTCGGGCGGCCTGGGCTAGCGACGCCGACGTCCTAGACTGGCGGTGCGGCCCGCGCCCCGGTGGGTGGACGAGGGCCCGATCTCTGTGCTCGCGCAACAGCCCCCACCCTGTTACCCCGGTCTAGTTCCACGTGGCGCCCGATGGGCGTGTGGACCCCGGGTTCTGGTGGCAGGACCCCGGCTCGGACGGCGCGGCGTTTTCCGTCTTTCGCTTGGGAGAGTCGTGCAGGGCTGATTGCTTTTGGCCGGCGTGCCGCTCGCGCTCCCCGGGGCCGGGAAGGGTCGGGGAACGAAGCCCCCTCCTTACTTACCCTCTCCTCGTCCTTAGCCCGCCCCGGCCGCGCAGTTCGAGCGGCCGGCGTGTTTCCGCCTCGGCCACCGGCTCGGTCCGGTCAGCCGGCCCGCGCTCGCGTCGCGGGGCCCGTGCAATGTCGGTTGTTGGTCGGCGGTCTGGGCGGGCCGGGGGACCCGTTGTCTGGAGGGCGGGGTCTTTGGGGAGCGGAGTGGCCCTCGACAAGGACGACAATCCCAGCTGCGGGAACTTCCACCACCACCACCAGTACCGCGGCTTCTCGCTCCATCCGACCGCGCCTCGCCTCGCCTCGCGACTTTCCCAGTCCAGCCTCCCCTCGTCTCGTCGATAGGTTGGGTCTTGGCCGCTGGCGACGTCCTCGGAGGCGGCGCCGAACGGCCTGCCTGGCGGCGAAAATATCCCGAGCGTTTAGGGGCGGGGGTAGGGCCGCCGTAACCAGCTAAGTTTACTGGGACAAGTGAGGATAACCAAGAGACCTCACGGTTCGTAGGACTCTGCAGTTCTGCCCGACTCTGCCCGGGACGAGTCGGATTTGGGCGGGGGAAGGATTAGTCCCTTCCAGACCCCTACAAAGGGGAGGGGGTGGGGGTTTAGAGCCTCTACTAACCTGTTTTCTGTTTGGACGGGGCGCGAGGCATGTTCATCACGAGCGACAGTGAATTTTTTCAATGGAACTATTTTCCTTTTTGAGCGAGACCCGATCAACCTTTAGCGTTCAACTTCTGTCCAAATAGAAATGGTAGTAAAACAGAATAAGTACCGCCCATCGATCCCGTACGAGGAGTTCTCTCCTTTTGCTGACGATGTTTGGGTGCAAATGACTTATGGATGATACACAGGACGGACCTTTGGACTGTCAGGGTTTCGTCGTCGTGATACTCAGTCGTTGTCTTTCGTATGCTTTACTAGGGAACATTTTACTTCCCTTTAAGAAATGTAAAATTACAATGATAAATCGACATTGCGCACCACGTACGTGATTTGGTTTTAATGTCAGCAAGGCTAAACTCCCGGCCAAGAATTCCGGCCAATTACGGCCCGAAGCCCCTTACCGATGTAGGGAACAAGGATTCCGGTGTCCTCATCAGGTCCGGAGACGTCGACAAATATTGGCAATTCAGTACTGAGAAGGTGGACAGACCCATTTAGTTAGGGGTGTTGTTTACGTCTGTGTGAACATCCCGAGTCCTTACTGACAAATATTCTAGTATTATCGTTTCAGAACCCGTTTGGTCTCCGCTCCGGAAGGACCAGTGCGATAAAGGAGTTCCGTCTAGAGAGATAAAGGGAATTCTTCAGTTGATATAAGGAGAAACACACCGGAGGAGGAAGGACCGGTAGACATAACCAATTGGTGAGAGGACCCAAAAGTACTTTTCGGTCTCTGTTCGGGAGGAGAAGGTCTTCCGGACCCAGTACGCAAATACACGAATGGTGTTTTCGTACTTCGTATGGTGAACAAACCTAATTTTAGGAAGAGAAAGGTTTCCGACCTGGATTTCAAGGATTTGACATTTTGGGGGGTTTTTTTGAGAAGTCCGGTTGGATCACTCGTACGTGGGGGAGAAGTTTTCAGTCAATAATTAATCCTCCATCACCTTATACTACCAACACTCGAGTCCCAGAGTATTCTCTTTAAGTCCAAACTGAGAGTTTAGAATAGACTCGTAACAAAGTAAACGTTGTGTTCCTATCTCATCATAAATCTGAGGTATCTGCACTCTTCTGACCTACTCCATTACCTACATTCCACGAACAGGACTGTATAGTAGTTGTACTATCGGTAAAAATAATAGTCTGAATGAACCTTTCATTGGTGTAAAAAGAAATTTGTTAGACGTTCACCAAAACAAAACAATTTACTCCCTAAATCTGAACTGAGAATCCTAGGTAAAAGCGGACAAAAACTCAAACGTGACCGAACGGAATAAAGGAGACCTTTGGCCTTTCGGATACAAGATCAAGGTGAAGGAGGGTTGAATTCTGTGAACATCCAGTAAATATATGAACTCGGGTCCAAAAAGTAGACATTTTACCCAATTGTCGTCGATAAGACATTCTAAACCCTACTCTATTAATCCATGAGGTAGGACCGACGTATTGTCTTATTAGATACTCGAAAACCCCCTAAAGACCTATGTTCTATGTCGTCACCTATAGACCTTATTCAATTTGTCTGTTAAGAGTATATGTATATCGAACCCGACTCTTGGAAACGAAGTTTCCATTCCTTAGTCGAGGTTCTCTTAGGAAAAATTGGATTAGACTAAATACTTCTCATTTAAGTGTATTTTGTCTGTAGACTAATTTCGGTAGACTCCAGACAAACCTTGTAAGGAACATAAAATATCATTTATGACGGTCTTTAAAGGTCTTATTAGTCGGGAGGATAAATGAACAAGTGTATGAATTGTGACTCAACCAGTTTTTTGAGTAAACCTAAAAAGGTATTCGACAAAACCTTTTTGGGTTTCTTAAAAACCGGTTGTGTTATCAAAACTGGTTTAATGGTATGAAGTGAAAGATGACGTTTTAACTCTAAACCCCATTTTCTATTGTTATACATCAAGACGATATTAGAAACGAAGTCTACTGGTTGATTCAACTTTTACCCTGTACTTAGTTTAATGTAAAAAGGGGGTTTCTAGTTGTGTCTAGTTCTAGTTTTCTACGTTTTCCTACCCTGTTACACTTATAGACGAATATCAGTACTTCCGGATAGTAATACTAAAAATTTTATGTGTGTTCTCAGACATAGTTATGTTTTAAACGAAGTTTAAGAGTCCAATTGGATTTTTGGATTTCTTTATCTTCTGTGTACTTTAGAACATTGTTCCTTACTAGGGTGTCGATAAAGTCCTGGATGTCGTCACAAAAATTTGAAAATACTTCGTCTTAGGTTTATATATTTTATCTAATTGTCTTGGGACCGAGAGAGACGAAAGGGTAGGAACCGGTGAGAGATGTATCAGGAGGAGAAAAACGTGTTGGAGTCCCAAGGTACTCTAAAATTTCAGTGACGGGATATACGTACAGGTAAAAGAGGACGAAAAATTTGTCAATTATCTTCTTACTCTCACCGGAGGTGAAGAAAAAGTCGTCATTTGAGAAATCGAAGGACGTCAGGGTTGACGGTGAAGTGACGATATAGGTAAACATGGTCAGAAGGTAAAATTAAGCGACGTCCTTCGGACCGTTAGTCGAAAAGGTTGTCCGGAAAACAAACAACCGTAGTCCAGGATCAAAATCAACGTCGTACACCCTAACTTGGGCCCGGGGGACGTAACACTAGTGATTCGGAATCGGTGAGTTGGTGGTCCCTTCAGGGTTGTCTAAAAAGACCGGTGAAGTGGGTCGTACGTATTGAAGGTGTTGGTCCCTAGTTTGGACACCGGAAACGTCACCTTTGAGTTAGACATTGGTGACCTAGTGGTCCGAAAACATTTGGGTCATAAAAATCTTTAAGGAATCTTGTGTTAGATAACGAGACTTCGTACACCGTCTTTTTAGAAATGATAAATTTTGTACAGTCTTTTACTAATTCCGGGATTATTTAAAAATAAACCTGTCCTTAGGACAACGAAAAATATAAGCAACGACTCCCACACCTGTCACAATAGGTTCATACGGTACATGTTGAATTTTATCTTTTTAGACGATCAACAAGAAGTGATGAACATGTGAACACGGATAATGTCTATTTATTTAAAAGTGGTTTGTGTTTTTTACGTGATGACATCGTAGAGAAACCCTCTTCCGTTACCGTTGGGTGAGGTCGCAAGAACGGACCTCTTAGGGTCCCTGTCTCCTCGGATCACTCGACGGCAGATACCCCAATGTGTCTCAACCTGTGTTGACTTCGCTGAGTCGTCCCCGTCGTATAGAAACAAGAGTGTGCAGACACAGAAGCTACAATGGTCGAAAGGGTAATGGTCCATTTGACTCCACAGGCATTAAAGTTGAACAGGATAAACAAGGTTTTACGGTCTCCTTTATCCGTTAGATGTATCAGAGGAATGACCTTAAATAAGGTGGATCTAAGACGTTAACCCAAACTTGGTTGGAGAAGCTTATCACAGAAAGGGACACTAGGTTATGTGTATACAATCCAACTTGGTATGCTGTGACGTCTATAGACGAAAACTAGATGTACTTATCGTTGATGTAGACAAATTGGTATGAAGTTATGTATGAGAATTACAAAAGATAAGGAATAATGATTTTCCTTTATGACCAGTACACGAAGACTTGAACCAACTCGCTGAAAATTAATTACTTGTCGGGTTGTTCAAAGTGAAAGTAGGGGATGCCGTCGTACGAGGCATTCATATAGTGAGTATGTATGTAAGACGTAGGTAGTGAGGATCTCGGTTTAAATCATATGTAGACAGGTAAGAAAAGAATCGACATAGGAGTGGTGTGTGTTTTTCTTTTTTCCGTCTAGTTACGGTGACTCTCTTTTTGTCGGGTTCCTCAAATCAAAGAGAATTTTGAGTAAACGGTAATTCATTTAATTTACTTGGTTGGATCTCCGGAGTTTATACCTTTTACCGAAACAGTATAAGAACGGAAGAGAAAGAGGTTTCAATTTGTTTTTCCATACGTGTGAGATGATTCCAGACTGTACGGGAGACCAGTAAGACTTTATGCTTCTCCTTCTCGTACCAAGGA
Source organism: Capra ibex (assembly GCA_006410555.1). Lineage (NCBI taxonomy): Eukaryota > Metazoa > Chordata > Mammalia > Artiodactyla > Bovidae > Capra > Capra ibex. The sequence continues at coordinate 50,709,822 of SJYO01052617.1, read as the reverse complement.
TAAGGGGATAAAAAAAGGACGAGAAGAGTATGATTTTCGACTCATTCTATCACTAAAAACAGAAGAAAGGAGTTAGGGTCCAAAAGATAAATTAATTTTCTTTTTAGATTTGTTAGATAGGACAAGATTCCACTTAAATTCGAGAAACTGTTTCATCAATGATTTTAATGTTTATAGTTCATTGAATTTTCCCATACGGGTCTTTTACCCTTTTAAGAATTATAAGGTATAAGACATTGAACAACGTTTTACTCGGTGTATTATGAAGAATTTTATAGATCACGTTTCTTTTCATAATGTACTTTTAAGAACCTGAAAAGTGTTTCCGGGATTCCCGTATCCTTTAGGATTTTACTCGAGTATGAAACAGTGTACAGTGACGAATGTCCCTTTATTGTGAGGTGTAAGGTTTATTGTCTAATTTAAGGATTGGACAAATATATGAGACAAGATTAATACAAGGTGATAAAGGTAATCAATCGGTGATGTGTATGGTCAGTCATGTTTTGTGTATATAAAGAATGATTTAGGACCTGATTGGGAGTTTAGTAATGGGTCTATTAGTTTTATAACTTCGTAGAACACTTACTCAGGAAACCAAGATTTCATAATCTCTTAATTTTAGAACCCCTAACAAAAAGGAAATTCTGACCAATCCCGTGTTAAATCATAATTCGTAAATAAGTTTTTGGATTTCTTTGTATATAAGTCAAAAACTATACTTTTCTTTTATGTCCGGTTAACCATCCCTAATACCATAAGTCAACTACGGGGTCCGTCTCTTGAATGAAGTATGACTTTTATTAAAAATAAATTTTAATTTGTACCTTGAAGGGACCGCCAGTACCGATTCTAAGACGGAAGGTTACGTCCCCTATGTCCAAGCTTGGGATCAGTCCCTGAGTTCTAGGGTGTACGGTACCTCGTCGATTCGGGTTCTCGGCGTGACTCGGGGGTACGAGGTTTGGACACGTGGTCTTGATCTTAGTCGCGCGACGCTGAAGACTCGGGGAGACGTGGTTGTACTCAGACGCGTGGAGTTTGTCTCTAGGATGTGCTACGTTGCTGTTTATTCATGTATTTTAATCTCAAGTCATGTGCTTCCCTAACAATTCTGCCGGCTTTGTGGAGTAAATTAGAAATGGTACTCCACGAACCGAGAGAGTCAAGGTATAACGTGACTTTTATATAAAGACCCACATCCCGGGTCCGTGACAATAAAAAATTTTCGAGTGGTCCTCTAAGATTACTTTTTGGTACTAGGTCAGTCAGTATAAATTTTCTTCGGAGTAAGGTTGAGTTTTTATTGGGAGACACCGTGTCGACGGGGAGTATCGGGGCTGTTGCTGGAACCTTTTTGAAAGGTTACCCGGAGGGAGTTTAGGACCCTAAGGTAGTAGAAATGTCTGGAGGAACACAGTGTTAGGGGATGTGTTAATGTGTCACTGAGTTCAGAGGTCAAAGAGGAAGTTGACAAATGAAGAAGGACAAGGTAAGTTGGGGTGGGAGAAATCTGTGTTACATTGGGTTAGTGGGTTAATTAAAGGTACTTTTGTAATTCAACTATGAGAATGAAGACTTTTCAACGATTACGGAAAACTCTAGTTTTCGTCAAACATACTTCAGAAGGGTCCACCGCGATCTCCAATTCTTGGGTGGACGGTCACATCCTCTATGTTCTCTGCCCAAGTTAGGGACACAACCCTTTTGTCGACCCTTCTGTTACCGTTGGGCGAGGTCATAAGAACGGACCTCTTAGGGTACCTGTCTCGGACTTTCCAATGTTAGATACCCCAGTGTCTCAGTCTGTCCTGACTGATGTGTCTGACCCAAGTCAATCTATGATAAACGATGAAGACTCTACGTTTGTACACCTATACACTCGTATCGTTATTTCACAAATCGTTTTGATAGGATTGTCAATTGGTTCTGTCATCACATTGAGGGTAGTGAACTTGGAGAGGAGGGTTCGGTTTTTTTTTAATTTTACGATGTTAATGAAGGTCGTAAAAGTTGTTAAACGAATAAAAGTTTCACAATTTTTTCTTAGGAAGGAATTATTTCAAGAGACCGAACTTAAAGTTAGGATTGAAATGGAAACCCCTGTTGTTTTAAGGTGATGAATTATCATGGATCCTGTTCTCTTTACATGAATGGACTAGATTCTTAAGGACCCCCGTCGGAAGAGTGTAATAAAGTGTTATATTTCACATTTTTGTCCGACCGTGTGATGTGTATGTCCTTTTATTTTTGAAGACAACTAAATTGAATCAGTCCTTGGATACGTTAAGGGTGAGAGAGCCTTTCGAGTAAGTGACGTCTTTGCCCCTTATATTCTGTTTGGTGTGACGTTGTCTTATCTCACGTACTGTCAAGTACACCAGAGGTAAGTTTTCCGGTGTAAATCCGTCGCTCCCACCCTTAACAAAGAACTCTTGGTAATAACGTTTTGAGGTAATTCAGTAGTCTTTTGGATTAGAGATTAGGGTCAAGCTGTCGGTAGATAATTATTGACACCCTGTTTAATAGGAGACCGGGAGTCGGAAGAGTATAAATTTTGTCCCAATCTTAATCTATCAGTAATGTAGAAAGGTCGAGGTTATAAGATAAATAACCAAGACATCAACAAAAGAAAGGGATATGGAAACTTAAATTTTTGACATCACTACACGTATAAATTAACGACATTCTTATATATATATATATATATATGTGTGTGTGTGTGTATATATATATCCATTTTTACAAAACAGTGAATTCTAGGAATTTATTCCTTGTTTTTGAGATAAAATCCGATCCCTCATAAATGGTAGTCTGTTTTACTTCTAATCTTACCACTTCACACTATGTAGTCGTCAGTCGTTTTAGTCTTGAAAAAGGATCAGGACACATGATTAGTTGAGACGGAGTCCATCACCAATGTCTTTTCTTGTGAATTCTCTCATTTGGGTGTGATACCGGGTTAAAAAACGATCATTTTCAACGTATGAACCTTAACTGATTTGAAAGACTTACCTCCGACTTCGTAAGGAACGATTAGTAAATACATTGAAACAACAAGAAACAAAACGGAATCAGACAGTTTTTACGTTTCATCGAAATAAAGAAGGAACTTTACAATGAAAATCATCCGGATAAGTCCAGTACAAAAGGAGATTCGAAGTTGAAAGATGAATTATAAGGAGTCTTATTTCTTTTGTCGAGTAAAATTTGTTCTTCAAATAAATTTGTTGTTCTGCGAACTGAACTTCCCTTTTGATAGATCCTAAGTAAAGAAAATCTCATTAAATAGGGATGAATTTCTGTCTAACGGGATGTACATTGTCGATGCATGTTTTTTCAATATTTTAACAGGAACCAAAATGTTACTATTTACTTTTTGTAATTTTAAGAGGTTAGCTTGTTCCATACGTTCTTAAAAATACAACAAGAAAAAAAAACAATTTGTCACTCTCGTTTTATTGAATGACCTTATATTTCTATTCTCGACTACTCGTACGGTGATTACCTCTTTTCCCCCATAAAAGTGTCTTAGTCATAAAAAGGGGTAGGGTAGAGGTAAACTACAGTTAGTTTTGTATGGTAACCGGTAAATCAATTTTTTTTTTTACGTTATACGAACACGTGTATGTGGTCAATGAAATACATGTTATTTCCTTACCCCTTCCCCTTTTACTTTCTTATCTCTTTGATATGACATCATCAGTCCTACACCACCTTGGTTTAACGCCAAAAGATTAACTCTTACAGAAGAACCAGACCTCCTTGTCTTAAGACCTCATTTCATCGTCCAAGGGAAAAATCATCTGTGGAGGACAGACGACGACCTTATGTAGTTAACATAGAAGTAGAAGGTAGAGGTTGATCGTATTTACTCTTTTTTATTAGGTGGTAACCAATAAGTCAAGAATTTTACAAATTGATAATCTGAATTTATAGGACTTACTCAAGATGGGGGAGTCACAATAAAGTCTACAGGGTGTCGAATTTCATCGTAATCTGAATCCAAACTTATTAAAAAGTGAACCAGAAAAAATAATTGTAATATCTTTTGACTCAAAAATTCAACTTTTTTACTCATACTGGTATTCAATATAGAAGAGTAAAAAGTAATGAATTTTATTTTCACTATACATACTTCCTAGAGTTACGTTGCAAATCTACTCGTTTTTGGACCTTTATTGGTTTAATAGTTTTTGGGTTTCTTTATACCATGTAAGTATGTACTTTATGGTACACCGATAATAATTTCTTATTTATCTAAATGTGTACGTCTTTTCCTTTATAGGGAATCTCTGTTATAACCCGATTTTTTAAATTTTTGGTCCGTAGTTTATGTTATATCATAATGTAAACATATGTATAAAAATTAAAACAGATTGATACACATGTTGTCCTTATATAGAAACGGATACATGTTTCGTCACCAATGGTGATACGTCATTCCTTTCCGTATACCCTTTTTGTCTGAACAATTTTAGTTTTCCCTTGACAAAGATTACTTCAACTTAGTATCATATTCATCCCGATTTCATAATTTTATAATTCAGAGTTAAGAGATAAACATTTTACCTCATAGTAAGTCAACATTCTTAAGTTACTCAGTTTCATAGATTTTTTACCATTCACGTAATTGTTAATATGACGACAATTTTGACCGACGATTCTACAAGATTAAATATGTTAAGACGATGAATTATTTATGACCTTCTTGTTAAGATTTTACTCAGTCAAAATAGGATTTTGTTTAAGTTAAGGTTTACGATTTTACCAGTTAAGGTTTAAGTTAAACTTCTAAAATATTTACGTCAACACTTGTTTGGAAGGGATCCAAATTAATAAACGTCAATCGTAATTGTGTGTTCAAGGCCTTGAAAAACCACCACCCACTCTCAAAGTTTTTTGTCTTTTATGTAATAGTAGTCTCGGGTCGTATTACCAAATTAAGAAAATTTTGGTAGTTTTGACCAGAAGTCGGATAGATGATTTTACTTTGATGACTTTACAAAAATTTAAAATATCACTTTCAAATTTACGAAAACTTCCTATGTCCTCTCGAAAAAGAGAGTAAGTTCTCTTAAGTCGAGGAGGAACACCGATGTGTGATATTGACGAAGAATCTCTGAGTGGTTGTCTTTTATTCTACACTTTAAAAACTTCTAATAGTTGTTTTTGTTTTAGACCTACAAGACAAAGTGAGTATAAATATTGAAGGATAAAAAATACCCCCACTATTTAAGTTTTCATGTCCCCAGGTTAAATTTAAAGACGATAGTTAAAAAAAGGGGGTTTTGACCTTCAGAATTTGACTTAAAGTCTTTCATTTTTCTTTGTTTCTGTTTTTTAAAGACGATGTCTTCCATCGGGTCAGCTAAGGGATGTTTGACTGTCTTATTGACTCCAATATACATCTCTAATTCCCTAGTTTGTTAATTCCCAGACCTTTGTCTGAATGATAGTTGTCGGATACTTTGTGTTCGATAGTTCTCTGAACATCAATGTTGGTGATCTAAGGGAAGTCAAGTCTTTATATGCATTAGTTCTGAAGTCCTCCTTGATTTTACCGATGTTATCGGTTAGTTAGTGAACACTCTTTGGGACTCATACTAAATCTCAACGTCGTTACTTTTGTCTTCCTTTTGTTAGACTTCGTTGTCTGTCCTTAAAATAATAGAAGGTTTACTACGACCGTTCTCCTTTTGAACCTAATTTTATTTTACTGGATGATCGAAATGATTCACTATTCATTAATAATTTTTTGGTAACCGTGAAGGACTTAAATAAGGACAAAAAGGAAAAACAAGGGGAAACCGGTATAAAATGTATCGAAACTTGAGACGATTTCTTGATATGAGGTTACTGATCTTCAAGTGTTTAATTGTTTCGACGACTCTTTTAATACTTGTGTAGACGAAAGTTCAATCGTGTCTCTCTAAGAATGGACACGTCCACACAGACAAAGTAACTAACCGACGGGCAGTTTAGCCTTAGACTAGACGGAGTAACTGTTTGGGACCTGTTTCGCAAACTTGCGTTATTCTTACGTTTCTTTGTCAATTCTAATACAATTCTAAAGGTATGACCAATTCACTAAACCCCACTGAAAATGAAAGAGATTTGATATCATACAAAAAGTAAGATAATGATCTCGAATTGATTATTTAAGATAATGATCTCAAATTCAATTTCTTTAAAAATACACGTAAATTCGTCTATTTACTCGGATTTGTACGTTGAAAGACGTTTCCCCTGAGGTTACAAATTGAATAAGTTCTTAATGGATGGACAGTGTCCCCACTCTTTCCCTTTCCTTGTTTTATCACTTCGACAACCATTGACATCGGTTTACTCTTGTTCTATCTTTTATTTCATAGAAACCTCCATACGACACTTATATAATTGATCTTTTTATCGAAAGAACCTTCACAGAATGTGTTTCAGTAAGGACATTGTACGTGTTTAATGTTTGATATTGAGAACAATGTGTGAGAAACGAAATAATTCTCTTTTAATTTGACTCAACGATCCTAATTTTTATAACTCTAGTTCATGAGGTGTGAGCACATTGTGGACATCAGGGAATAATTGTTCCTAAGTGACTTAAACAGAAATTTTGATGGACATTGTATGACGAAGGAAATTTTGAGATCAGAAACTGTGTATGGTGGGTGAAGGTCTGATCGGGAACAGAACTCCTTGTGTTCGTTAGGGGGTGATCCATCCACTGTCGGTATTGGATTAAGTAAGGAGTGCTGAAAGTTTAAATCAAACACTAATGTGTTTCGTTGGTTCTTCGGTTACGGTTCGGTAATGATGATAATGTATAAATGTTTGTGATCTAACCTCTGTTAACGAAGTTGTTTTGTGATTCGTGGAAAATATACGGCACAAGAAGGGAGTGATGTAGCTGACTACTCCTGCATTCCAGTTACCACACTGGTGAATTTTATTCCTCCCCCCGTCTCTTTCTGTCCCGGTCCTCTTGTGTTCGTTTGACATGAAGAAATAACGGTGGAAAAATACGAAAAGGAATAGTTATTTTCGAGAAAATAAAACGACCTCTACTCTTCAGGTTTTAAGTCCTTTGACCGAAAATTCTCAGGTATTTGATACATTTCAATTTGTTACTTAAATGTGATTTGGTCATAAACCAAAAGAGAATACATATTTAGAGTTGTAACTCGAAATTAACACGGGGTCTTCTCGACACACTCCGAGAGAGATGTACAAGGGTGAAGAAGTAAAGTGTTTTTACTTGACCTGATTTGGTTAAGACCCAAGAGACTTTGGTGAACTGTGGGATCTTTTGTTGATCCCAATCCCATTTAAATATGATCTTACCTTATGATACGAGAGTCAGTAAATCGACTTCCTAGACACCGACTATATTTCGCCCGTTTGATTAAGATGTACACTTACTTTTTGAATGAATCTTTGGTTTGAGGTCTCTATGATCAGACTTAGAGATAGTAGAATATTTGTATATTCGGTTATGACCAGGTCCTTGATCTCTTTGTCACTTGTTTTGTCGGGATACGAGTACGTCGAATGTAAAATGACGTCTCTGTCCATTTATGTTATTAGTGACTTTTTTCGTAGCTTTGTTTCTCTTGACTCACTTGTTCCCGTGAAACTTTAGTCTCTTCAGGGACTCCATCATTAGTTCACATCTCATTTTTACCAAACTCTCGAGTCGTGATAGTTTGTCTTTATGTCACACTCGGTATGTACATTAAAATTCAAAAGATCGACGGTATGTTCTTTCAATTTTTATTCATTTTCGAATTGTCTTTACAAAATTGAGTTGTATTAATTTTATGATAGTGAAGCTGTACGTTAGTTGTAAAATTGTTGACTTGGAAAACAGTATGGCTGAAAGGTTTTAGACCGTAAATAAAATGTGAAACGTCGTGTGGAGTTAAACCTGATCGGTGTAAAGTTCACCATTAGCCAGTGTATGCCGAACACTGATAACATAACCCGATTCAAATCTGTCTCTTGTTTTGACCCACTACCTAAAAGTCAATACTATGTAGTGGTTCCTTCTAGGATTCCAAAACCGTTGATCTACATTTTACTACGATAAATGACTCACCCCTGTGGTGTCTTTCTAAAGATTATCTTAGTTCCTAGAAGAAAACGTACAAATCAGACTCCACGGATCGTCCGTAAGTGACCCTGAGGAGGTCTCTAGGTTACGGTTTACTCACGTAATCTTTCATTTATACTCGTAAGTTAATCTTGGAACTATCCTTTAAGAACCAGAAGGAGTGGACGGTTTTTTGAATTCAAGACGTTTAATCTACCCTATTTATCTCAAAAAAAAAAAAAATTTATTGTACATGGTGTGAATTTTTCGTTCCTGAGTCAGGAGGAGGAATCTTGGTCTCTTTGGTGAACTTTTCATTTGTCCCTGGAAGACAGTGAGTTTTGAACCTCCAATAGGGGGTAAATTCTCCTTTTACCCTTATTTGTAGAAAGGTTTAAGAAGGACCTATGATAGAAGTTTAGGATAAACGTAGGGTTGCCTATATGTCATCTTAATATAAGAAATACCTAACGGTTACAAAAAAGGACATCACGTTTCATTCTTACCGGAATTATGCACATCAGTTTATATTAGGGTTGGAATACGGATTATTGACTTTTTTTTAGTTTCTTTTGAAATTAGACCCGTCATGTCATCTAAATAGGATTGTGTCTTCCTTTTGATTTTTTAGGAACTAACTGGATGATGGACTGGAATATCTTGTTAAGGGATATTTTCCTTTTAGACCTTATGTCGCCTACACGAAATGAAAAAGACCCTGTGTCATATTACGGGGTCAAATATACGTAGACCGTTTTTATTTATTTATGCATTTGACAATTAGATCCCCCATCTGAGTACCCATAAGTTGCATAGATTCAAGTTTTTAAAGTCAGGTCAAAATTTACTTTCGATTTTAAATGATCATTAGTCTCTCTTCAATCCGTACTATACGTCTCTTAAAACATTTTTCAATGGTTTAGATTCGTACTCAAAGATAAAACATATTCTAACACGATGTATTTCAAGGTGGAAAATTTTGAGGCGACATTGGACTTCCCCATAATAACGATTTTATGACATCTATGAGAAATCGTATTAATTATTCATACACAAATGACAATGTCCTAAATTGGTTTGACGAAGTTTAATATCATGTGAAACATGAAACATTTCTTAATACTTTTTCGAATGGATATATTTTTTAATACTAGTGTTATAAGACAATATATTCATTTAATCCGTATTTTATTTTGAAGTTTGAGTTCAGAAGCCAAAGAAATTCTTCGGAAAGTTGCAGTATTTCCTCTGGGTTCATAGTTGAGCTTAAGTTAGAGGGTTGAACATCTCCGTGGGGAGCTTTGGACATCTAAAATTGAAATAAAACTTGGATAAAAATCCAGTCACACGTTACATCTATTTGATAAAATTAGATTGTTTTATTAAAAGGTTTTAAAATATACAATAAATGGGTCCCAGTTCGTTCTTTTTGTGAATGACAACCTAATTGACTAGCTGATCAAAGACGATATGAACTTTTTCAGTTGAAATTTCAACGGAACATCACAATGTCTGAGTTGTAGTGTTTTCCTTCGAAGAAACAGAGTTTCGAGTGTAAATGGAGGATCGTAGACAAAAGATGAAGGAGAAGAACTACATTTTTTAAATGATAAAAGACTTATTTTAAGTTTACACAAATTATATCCTTACAAATACGGACTGGAGATGATAATCATATTTTTCTTTTGTAATGTTAAAATGTACGAAGTCTTTTGAACGTTACAGAAATTTGAGTGTAAAGGTTCAACCAATTTTATGAGCTTTATTTGACAAAGTTGTGTTCTGTTTAAAATTTAACAGTTTTTTCTCGGACTGTTCTTACGTAATGCAGTGTATTGGTCTTAGTACATATAATTGGTAGAATTGCCCAAAGTACTTTTTAGTTGTCGGTTCACATACTATTTTGAGACTATACAGTTCATATATTGACATATATATATAAGATGGTTTTTGTTAGATAACAGTGTAATACGACCAAAGATAAAGAGTTCTTTTACAAACACAAAAAATTTTAGGCAAAATAAGTCTCCTTCATGTGTACAGTCGAGGAGTGGACAGCAAGTGTTATCCGAAAGTAATCAAATGATTCACCACATACGGAGAATTAGAATTTGACGTGGTGTCTTGGTAGGACGGGGCGGTGGAAGTTTAATTATACTAGCAACAAGAGTCAGAACTGAGGAAGGACAACTTCTTTTTTTTTTAAATTCATATTAAACCTTTTACACTTTCTGTTTGTGGAAAATTTCTTCGTCGTCGGGTTCAGTGAAGTCTTTAGTTGTCCAAAGAGTAAGACATACCGTTGTCTCGTATGTCGACAAAAGTCGACGACTTTAGTTAGACTTTCTACTATTTAGGACTTCGTTGTTATAATTTATCGACAGCGTCTTTGTCTTTTCGTCGGATGGAGGTTATGATAGTCATAGTTGCTAGCTAAAAATTGCTACATAGGGGAAGTTAAATGACGTTACGGGAAAACTAAGACTCAAAATTTTTTACTGTAGAGGGTTTTATATAGAAACGGGATTTTGTCAATTTTTGTTCGTAGGAAAGAGGAAAATTTCACGAAACTCATGTGTTACGTTCTTTGTTTTTAGATCTCGAACGTTAAGTTTTGTAGTGTTTAGAGCAATTTTTCAATCGTTTAATTGAAATGATTGTTTAGAGTTTGATGTAATTTTTTTGTTTGTGGATTGACTCCTTATAGGAGACTAAGAGAGGCTTCGTTGTTATTATGAGTCTTGGTGATAATAACAAGCGGAGATACTCGTCGAAGTAAAAACAAATAAAAATCAATTCTCGAAAAGAGGTGAGGGGAGACAACAGTACTCAGTTTACGTGTCAAAATAAGGTTCAGAAGGAACACCTAAAGCTGTTTTAGACTTCAAGTGGTTTTAGTTCACGTCTTTCTTAAGACATCGGGGATTTGGTGAAGTCTTCCCTTCCCTTACCGCTCCCCACCCCCCGGTGTTTTGGTTGGTTTTCTTTTCAGTCACACGGTCCTTCTTCACACGCGGGATCAGGAGGTTCCTTTTCGGACCACGGAGTTTTGAGTGCAATTTTTTCAATTCGGGACGTTTCAGAGAGACGAGCATGTAGACGGAGGTTGAAGAGGTTTGGTGTACCAGAGCCGTTCGATTCCCAATGAACCGTGGGTCCCTTTTCGGGGACGGGTAGGACTGTTTTTTACACCCTTTATGAGGGACCCTTAGGGGGTTGGGGACGGGGAGTCCTGCCGGGCTGTTCGTAGGCCGAAGGTCAGGTAGCCGTCGGGTAACTAAGCGGGGCTCGGGAGTCGGCTGGTCATGCCGGTCCCCGTCCCCAGGGGTCTACGGACGCCGGGGGTGGGGGCTCGCCCCTTCGGGACCCGGCTCCCTTGAGGAGCGGTGGCGTCTCCGCCGTTGTGGGCGGGGCCGCGCCCCAGGCGGCTCCCACCCCTGTAGCGCGCGGGATTGCGGGGAGCAGTGCGCGCGGGCCGGTTGGCCCGGGCTCTTCGGGGCGAGCGCCGGCCACCCGGGCGCCCACAGGCGCTAAGCGGGCGGGTTGAGCGCGGGCCGCGCGTGAGGTTCCGCCGGCCCCCGCCCCCTCCCGCCGCCCCGGAGGAGGGCGCGCCCGCCCTCCTTCTCCCCTCCCTCCTTTTACCGCGCCTCGCGGCCCCGGACTCGGCGCCGGCGGGGCACCCCCCGGGCCCTTCCGCGCCCCTCGGGCGCCGCCCGAGTCCGGCCTGGGGCCGGGCGCGGCACTGGGGCCGGCGTGCCGCTCCGCTCCTCCGGCCGCGGCTCGAGTGGAACCCGAAAAGCAGGCGGTACCGCTCGCGGCCTCAGAGGAGTCGACGGCGAAGTGTTTTCTCCATGGTCCAGGCGTGCCTTGCTCGTGTGTTCGTCGTGGTCCTCGCCGTCTTCTTCCTCCGCCGTCGCCACCTCCTCCCTCTCCCGCGCGCGTGCAGCACGCGAGGGAGGGGGGTGGGACGCACGCGCTCGGGCTCAGTGGCTCCGAGGAGTAACCAACGACGGAGCGCCCTCGCGCGTTGCGAATGTATTGGTGGTGGTTGGGGGCGGGGCGCGGCGGGGCCGGACCGGGGCCGCGGGCGGTCCGGCCGCCCTTCTCCGCGCCTGTGCGCGTGGGCCGGGCGGCGCCCCCGCGCGGACCGAGACCCGCCCCGACATAACAGGAGGAAGACACCACCTCGAATTAGTTTTACCGAAGGTCGACCAGGAGCCACCCCTGTTCCTCCGAGCTCCGGATCTGCACTCTCTGTTCGACCCTTTCCGTCTAACTGATCTGCTCCGTCCCCCTCGGTTTTAGTTTCGGGGTCGTGCTCCAAGCCCCTTTTCTTGGAGAGTAAGCCACCGGGTTTACGTCGAAAGGAGACCTACTCTCCTTGTAGTGTGAAGGAGAGTCAGTCGGAGAGTAGGGAGCTTAAAATTTCGAAGTCGGAGTCGGGTGAAGGGTGATCCGAGCACGAAATCACGAAACTGATGAGATAGGACGACCTTTGGGGCATGAAACTGACCGACTCCTTTTTTCCAAGTCGGATGTTTGAGGAATGAGTACCGAACTGAGGGTTGAAGGTTCTCCTATTTGTTGTAGGTAGTTTCTTTTCATGGTCTATAGATAGAAGGTTTAGTCAGCTAGTAAAAGAGGCAGTCAAAGTCTTTATCTTCATCCAGGAAGCGTAGAATTCTTGTCGGGACTGTAGACACGGGACGAAGAGAGGTATCCCAAATAACTAATAAAGAAAACAGGACATAAAAGGAGGTGAGGGACCAATCGCATCTTTTTCTGAGAGTAAAGATCAAGGTAGATTTCAATGGTGGCATAGAGAGAGGCAAGAACCGGGTTGTAGAACTTTTTTTACTGGTCCGGTCGACAGAGGTGAGGGAGTGGAGGGTGAGTGAGGAGTCAGGTGACGTTAGACCACGACAGGGGTACCGAGGTGACTTTGACGAGAGAGGTTCCAGTGGTTGCTGAAAGACGACTTAGGTCCTACGAAGGGCCAAGGAGTGAGGAACTTGAGGGAGGGACACTGAAACCCAACACTGAGACCGGACCGGAACTAGGGAAACGTGAAAAAAAAAAAAAAAGGAAAGAGTCGAGAAGGGAATTTACAAGGAACCTAAAGCAAGACTTGGACAAGGATAGGGGTAAGACAATTGAGAGGACCCTACTAAAGTATGGTGAAGATAATGGTAGATAAACAATTACTAAGGGTTCAGATCTAAGATTAGGTTGGAAAGAGGTTTGAAGGTCGGACATTTAGGTTGACTGAAGACTTGTAGAGGTGAACTTACAGGTCTCCGTGGAGATTGAGTCGGTCAGAGTTGATTTTAAGAGTTAAATGAAAAGTCTGTCCGAAGACAGAAAGTTCAAGAGTTCAGTGACATACTGCGTGGCAATGTTGGTATTGTAACGAAATTCGGTTTTTCGGTCCCCCGTAGGAACTGGGGAAGTGTGTGAAGGGTATGTCAGTCAGGGGTTCAGAACAGATAAGGGGGAAAGTTTATGGACAGTTTAGATGGATGAAGAACGGATAAGATGGATGGATGAAGAAAAGTCGGAGGTAGGTTAGAAACGAAGGGACCACCGAGTGCGTCATTTCGTAGACGTACGTTATGTCCTCTGGGTTCAAGTTTGGGACCTAACCCTTCTAGGTGACCTCTTCCCTTACCGTTGGGTGAGGTCATAAGGACGGACAGGTCCGAAACCCGAGATAAGGTAAACGACTCGAAAGGTCGACCAGGAGGTTCCACTTCTCCTCCGAACTCCGGAATCTACATCCTGTCCGGTTCTTTTCGTCTAACTAAGGCCCGTCTGCCACTTTGGGATTCAAGTTGAGTTTAAAGGGGTCCCGATGACTAGAAAACCAAAATTGAACACAGGGTTGACGCAAACTTATCAATTCGTTTAGTCTTAGTAGATTCCACGACGCAAAAAACAACAAAACAAAAAACCGGTGTCGTAGATCCCCATACGTTGTAGATCAAGGGTCTGGTCTCCAACTTAAGTTCGGGGGACGTCACCTTCAGACCCTAAGAATCGGTGATCTGTCTGGTGGTCCCTTCAGGGATTCCACGATCAAATTTAAGTATAAGAGTCCGTCATACCGAGACCCTTGGGAGAAAGAATTCGTAAAAGGGGGGAATTAAAAACCGACACGGTATGTCGTACACCCTAGAGTCAAGGGACTGGTTCCTAGTTTGAACACGGGGGACGTCACCTTCGCTCCACAGAATTGGTGACCTGACGGTTCCTTCAGAGTTCCCTAGGGAGAAAGAATTGTTCGAAGGGACCACTAAGAATTCGTGTGATTTCGGGGTCTTGGGGTTTGGTAAGATTTTATTTTTGTTTTATTTTTTTCAAAGACGGTGAGGAACCAAGTCACCGTTAGAAGACGGAAGACCCTATGTTAAGTTTTAAGTACGTTCTGGATGTTTCGGGAAACTCTCGAGTAGGTCCGAGCAGTAAAGGAGGAGTTTTAGAGACGAAGTCAGTATTAGTTAATGAACCCCACAGGACTTACATCGACGAGAGAGAGTTGAGATTCGAAAACACGTAAAAACTACATGTTTCTAAGTGACTTACTGACTGATTAACTTTGATAGAGACACGTATTCTAGGACACGATCCTATTAAAACAGACCCCACACCCCCCTAGTCTGACGTCATCCCTCCCCTCCGTTGTATGTCCTTCACTTTCCTCTTCTCTTGGTTGACGTCACACAGTCCGTCACTCACCCGAAATGTTATAATCAAGAAAAGGAGGAAAATGTTTGGATAAGTTCACATAATCATGAATAAATGAGGACTCCGAGTTTTTCTCGATTATTAAACGGGTAATAGTGTGTAGACCGTTCATCACAACTGACTCGAGGATAATATACGGTCACTTACTTCCTTAATCCATGACACGGTCAATGACATCTCTTTCTTTTTCTCCACGATAGGAACGAGAGGACTTGGTTCCAGCAAAACAACAACAAGTCACCGATTCAGTACAGGTTGAGAAACGTTGGGACATCTGAAGTCGTGTGGACAGGAAGTGATAAAGGGTGTCAAACGAGTTTGAGAACAGACAACTCAACTACTACGATAGGTTGGTAGAGTAGGAGACGGTGAGGGAAGAGGAAAACGGAAGTTAGAAAGGGTCGTAGTCCCAGAAAAGGTTACTCAGTCGAGAAACGTAGTCCACCGGTTTCATAACCTCGAAGTCGAAGTCGTAGTCAGAAAGGTCACTTATAAGTCCCAACTAAAGGAAAACTAACTGACGAAATTAGAACGTCAAGTTCCTTGAGAGTTCTCAGAAGAGGTCCTGGTGTTAAGTTTTCGTAGTTAGAAAGCCGTGAGTCGGAAGAAATACCAAGTTAAGAGTATAGGTATGTACTGATTGTGCTGACGTCCTTTTTGGTATCGAAGCTGATGTGTTTGGAGACAGTCGTCAATACAGAGACGAAAAATTATACAACAGATCCCAACAGTATCGAAAGGAAAGTTCCTCGTTCGTAGAAAATTATAAAAATTTTTATAAACAAACCGATGTGGTCCAGAAGGGACCACCGAGTCGACCATTTCTTAGGCGGACGTCACACCCTCTGGGCCCAAGTTAGGGACCCAACACTTCTAGGGGTCCTCTTCCCTTTCCGATGGGTGCGGTCATAAGACCGGACCTCTTAAGGTACCTGATATGTCAGGTACCCCAACGTTTCTCAGTCTGTGCTGACTCCTGAAAGTGTTGTGTAATAACCCGAAGGGAACACCGAGTCAGTCATTTCTTAGACGGACGTTACGTCCTCTGAGCCCAAGCTAAGGACCCAGTCCGTCTAGGGGACCTCTTCCTCTACCGTTGGGTGAAGTCATAAGAACGTACCTCTTAAGGTACCTGTCTCATCTAACCGTCCGATGTCAGATACCTTATCGTTATAAGTTTGTGTTGAATCGTTGATTTTGGTTTGTGGTCCAGAATCAACGTCGTACACCCTGGGACGTAGCATTCACACGTTAGAACCGGAGACCTGGTCGTCTCTTCAGGGACTAGGGTCCAGAAGATAACGGTAGTGTGTAGAAGGGTCCGAATATCCTACCGTCTTGGTAGTTTCTCCTTGTACAGTACAATTTGAATATGAGTCATTTTACACCCCCTGAGGTTATTAGTTTACCAACAAATCAACAATCGAAGCTCCACTGTCCACCCAGGATGTTATAGTAGGGGGGGAAGATTTCAAGACGATTTAATGTTTTTAGTGGAAGTCCGTTTCCTCCTTGAGATATCTCTCATCAATGCACATAAGTTTGTACACTTGTTATGTACAAGGTTACTGTTTGACCTTAAGACACTCGACTCGGATTCCGTTAGATGATTTTGACTTATGAATCTCAGAGACGTTGAAGGTCCCCTTTGTTTATCACTTTTTTTGTCATTAAAGGGTTGCAATTCTAAAAGGGAGAATAGTAAAAGTATCCTTACCCTTCAAACCCCCCTCCGACACGTGACCGTTTCCCACGAAACCCCTCTCTTTCATGTACCTCATCATATGTACCTTTTTGACGATTTGCAATTAACTCCCTAATGATACACCCCTAAGACACGATTCGGAAATTAGGAGTGTTTCGGACATTATAATAATAAGGGTAAAACGTCCGCTTCTTTGACTCTGCTTCTTTCAAGTCCATTGAACCAGTGGGTCGAACTTCACCATCTAGGCCATCTGGACTCTGAAAGACTGAGTCTCGGGTCTGTCTCAAACTAATGACGTCCTGACGTAGGTCCGGGGTCTCTTCTACCTTTCGGAGTCTCTCTACTTTTACACGTCTTTTTTTGAGGGTCTTATCACCACCCTCGTGTTCAGTTCAACAAAACTGAATAAAAATATATATTTTAAAATAAATAAAAACCGACACGACCCAGAAACGACGACGTACTCGAAAGGAGATCAACGTCTCTCGTCCCCGATGAGAGATCAACGTCTCTCGTGTCCGAAGAACAACGTCATCGAAGAGAACACCTCGTGATTGAGATCCCACGTGCCCGAAGTCATCGATGTCGTACACCGAGTCATCAACACCGTGTGCCCGAGTCAACGAAACGCCGTGCACCGTAGAAGGACTGGATCCCTAGCTTTGACAATAGAGGATATAACCGCCCTCCTAAGAAAGGGGACTCGGTGGACCCTTCGGGGTCCTTGTTACTCAATAAGTTAAGGACTTATGACGTCCTTTAGACTTCTGTTGTAGTGTCTTACAGAGTACCTTTGGAAGGTCGAAAGATGAGAACCTAGTACCGTTTCTTCTACCTTGGGTTCGAACGTGGTCGTCAGTTTCGGTTCTTCGACCATGTAAAGTGAAATTTACATAGTAAACCCCATGATTTACATCCCTTTATAACAAGGTAAAGTGTCATGTTAGTGACTTTAAAAAAATAACTTCGTATCAATTAAATTTTACAATACAATCAAAGTTCACATGTCGTTTTACTAAGTCTATATATACAGGAAAAATCTAAGAAAAGACAATATCCAATAATGTTCCATTACTCATATCAAGAGACACGATATATCATCCAGGAATAACGAATAGATAAAATATGTATAATCACACATACGTACGTAATCACATATATACAATTAGGTTTTGAGGACCAAACAAGGGGGAGGAACGATAGGGGAAACAATTGGCATTCAAACAAAAGATACAGACACTTAGATAAAGACAAAACATTCAAGTTAAACATAGTCAAAAAATCTAAGGTGTACATTCACTGTCCGAAGGAACCACCGAGTCTGTCATTTCTTATACGGACTATATGAACAGAAAGAGACTGAATTATACTATTAGAGATCTATATAGGTATAACGACGTTTACCGTAATAAAGTGATAAAAAATATCGACTCATTATAAGGTAGTGACTTGTAGTTATAAATGTAACGTGTTTGGATTGAATTACTTACCAGGACATTCGAAAAACTCCCGTCCATAACAGTGAAAAGTTAAAGTATCAGAGACGTTTATTGTTCAAGGACTCTCGTTCACTAACTGTTTACAAGTGACTGAATAAAAACGTTATCAATTGTATCATGAACCGTACTCTTATGGTTTTTACGAATTAAATCCCAAGGACAGTCCATAAGAGCCTCTTCCGTTACCGTGGGGTGAGGTCATGAGAACGGACCTTTTAGGGTACCTGTCTCCTCGGACCTTCCGACGTCAGGTACCCCAGCGACTCGCAACCTGTGTTGACTCGCTGAAGTGAAGGCGAAAAGTGAAAGTACGTAATCTCTTCCTTTACCGTTGGGTGAGGTCACAAGAACGGACCTCTTAGGATCCCTGTCCCCTCTGAAACCCCGACGGCAGACACCCCAGCGTGTCTCAGCCTGTGCTGACTTCACTGAACGTCAGTCCATAAGATAGTCCTTACGTTAGAGATGTGACCATACTGTTAAAGTTTAAGAAGATTAGGACACTTTACGAGGTCAGGATGAGGAGACAGGTAGTGACCTAAGTCCTTCCGGGACAACACAAAGTATTCTACTTGTCTTTGTTTAACTTGTTTCAAATATAAAACGTTAACACGGTTTATATCTATTATCGAGGACATGAGAAGTTCGAGGACAGACACTGACTAATGAGAGTGGGATTCCATCCCTTCCGTCTCAACCTTCCTACCAAGAGTTTTCTACCAGGGAACCCGTTGTAGTGAACCCTTGAACAATCTTCATGTTTAAGTTTATCTAAGACCCGGGATCGGGTCTGAATGACACGATCTTCAAGACCCCTTTCTCAGGTTCTTAGTCACCGAATCTTTCGGAAGATCTATTAAGACTTCAAATGATTTCAAACTCTTGGTGTCCCGATCTCGTCGAAATTGAGGCAAAAAGTTAACTTCAGAATACATGTGATCATACCGATATTTCTACGAACGAGGAACCTTCTTTTCAATACTGGTTGGATCTATCGTATAATTTTTCGTCTCTGCAATGAAACGGTTGCTTCCAGGTAGATCAATTTCGATACCAAAAAGGTCATCAGTACATACCTACACTCTCAACCTGATATTTCTTTCGACTCGTGGGTTCTTAACTACGAAAACTTGACACCACAACCTCTTCTGAAAACTCTCAGGGAACCTGACGTTCCTCTAGGTTGGTCAGGTAGGATTTCCTTTAGTCAGGACTAATAAGCAACCTTCTTGACTACGATTTCGACTTTGAGGTTGTGAAACCGGTGGACTACGTTTCTTGACTGAGTAGACTTTTCTGGGACTGCGACCCTTTCTAACTTCCGTCCTCTTCCCCTACTGTCTCCTACTCTACCAACCTACCGTAGTGGTTGAGTTACCTGTCCTCAAACTCATTTGAGACCCTCAACCGCTACCTGTCCCTCCGGACCGCACGACGTAAGGTACCCCAACGTTTTTCAGTCTGGTTTACTCGCTGACTTGACTTTACTACCGATATTTTGTCCAAAAAATGTTTTACCGGAATAAGTACATACACACGTATATATAGATATAAACATAAATTTTGTAAATAGTCATTTTATAAAAAATTTCTTATTTTTTTAAAATTAAGTGTAAGGGTATTCCGTTGTGAATTAAAGGTTAGGAATAGGTGTACATTTAAAGAAGTATATTAACATCCTTCAAAATTAAACCAGAATTTAAAGATTTTTAAAATTTAATACACCATTTGTACGATTTTCTATTGTAAAAGAAAAAATAAAAAATTTTCGTACATAAAACGACACAGGTGAGAATCAACGTCGTGTGTCCTAGAGACTAGAAGTCAGAAGTGACACCGTCCGTCCAAGAAAAAAAAAGTCGACACCGTACACCCTAGATCAAGGGACTGGTCCCTAGTTTGGGGTCGGTACAAGTAATCCAATCCCAATGGACCTGGTGGGATAAATAATAATTACCAACAGACTCCTCCGGAACGTTTATCGACTCTTTCCGTTTATTCTTCACTTTCCGTTTCCTCTTTTCCTTTCATATGGGTAGACTTACATCTTAAGGTTTCTTTTCATTCCTCTCTAATTTTTTTTCGGAAGGATTCACTTCTTACGTTTCTTTATCTCCTTTTGTTATCTTACCCTTTCTGATCTCTAGAGAAGTTCTTTTAATCTCTATGGTTCCCTTGTAAAGTACGTTTCTACCCGAGCTATTTCCTGTCTTTGTCATACTTGGATTGTCTTCGTCTTCTATAATTCTTCTCCACCGTTCTTATATGTCCTTCACTTTTCACTTTCACTTTCAACGAGTCAACACAGGCTGTGAAACGCTGGGATACCTGACATCAGGTACCTTAAGAGGTCCGGTCTTATGACCTCACCCATCGGAAAGGGAAGAGGTCCCCTAGAAGGGTTGAGTCCCTCGGTTGGGTCCATAATGTCCGCCTAAGATATGTGAACCCTTCGTCTTCTTGATATGTTTTTTTAGAATTACTGGGTGTATTGGTGCTGTCACACTAGTGAGTGGATCTCGGTCTGTAAAACCTCACACTTCAGTTCACCCGGAATCCTTCATAGTGATACTTGTTTCGATCTCCACTACCTTAAGGTCTACCCGATAAAGTTTAGGATCTTCTACTACGACAATTTCACGAAGTGAGTTATACGGTCGTTTAAACCTTTTGTCGTCACCGGTGTCCTGACCTTTTCTAGTCAAAAGTAAGGTCAGGGTTTCTTCCCGTCACGGTTTCTTACGAGTTTGGTACGTGTTGACGTGAGTTAAGTGTACGATAAATAATAATTTATCAGGGATAAATAATAATGACTAAAAAAAAAAGTTTTTTAAAATTTTCAGAAATGACTAAAACAATGTTATAACTAAGATAAAATAGAAAACCAGGAAAACGGTACTCCGTACACCCTAGAATCGAAGGGTTGGTTCTTAGTTTGGACATGTGAGACGTGACCTTGTACTTCAGAATCGGTGATCTGGCGGTCCCTTTGGGGGATAAATAATAGAAAACCGAGGTGGGGTCCCGAACACCCAATAATCGAGGAACTGGTCCCTAACTTGGGTCCGGGATCCGTTATTTTAACGTCTCGACATTGGTAACCTGGTGGTTTCTTAAAGGTTCTATTGAAAAGAGGTTAACACTCTCATTATTATGTGTAAGAACAGTCATATAAAAAGACGTATTTATCACTCTCGAAAATAATAAAAAAAATGTTTTAACTCTTTTAAAAATTAATTTGAAATAACACCTGAAGGGACAACCAAGTCACCAATTCTTAGTCGGACGTTTCCGTCTCCTGTCCCCAAGGTAGAAACCAGTCCCTTCTATGGTGTACGACTTCCCGTTGATTCGGGTCAAAGTCTTTCGACTTTCGACTCGGGTACGTGGTGTTGATGACTTCTGACCCCGTGACATCTCAGTCACGGCACGTTGTTCTCTGTGGAGACGTTTCTCTTCAGATACGTTTCGTTGATATTATCTCATCGGGGGTGAACGGTGTTTTCTGGATCCCGTCGTTTTATAATTTATTTATTTATGTATTTTATTTATTCTGAAATGACTTAAAATAGAAATATTTGTAAACGATATTAATGGAAAAGGTGCGTACGCACACACGAGTTAACACAGTCTGAGAGACGCTGGGGTACCTGACATCGGGAGGTCCGAGGAGACAGGTACCCTAAGAGGTCCGTTCTTATGACCTCACCCAACGGTAAAGGAAGAGGTCCCCTAGAAGGGCTGGGACCCTTACTTAGTCCCAGATGGACGTGACCGTCCACCTAAGAAATGGTGGTTCGGTGGACCCTTCAGAATAGACGAAGGAAAATTAACGGAGAATTACTGAGGTATTAGGAAGAGATTGACACTCTGTAAAGAATGAAGGGGAAAAAACCATTGATAAGTTTCCAGAGTTAACAAAGGACCTTCACTTAAATACACTCCTTTTTCCTCCTGAAGGGACCGCTAGGTCAACAATTGTGAAACGGAAGGTTACGTCCCCCACGTCCAAACTAGGGACTAGTCCCTCGACGCTAAGACGTACGGAACGTCGGTTTTGTGGTTTTGTATTTTGTTTTCGTCGCGACATTGTTTAAGTTACTTCTTAAAATTTTACCAAGTGTATTTTTTTTACAATTTTTTTAAACTGAAAAGGTACAACAATAGTTAGAAACATTAAGAAGACTTATCCACTTATAAAGTGACTATAATTGGTATGAATGATTCGACAAGGAGAGAAGGACACCAACTTATAGATACGGTCATCGAGAATTTTCTCCACTGAAACGGGGGCTCCCCTGTGATCCTTATAGATCTCTGAAAAAGAGGGGAAGGTCAAAATAACTCTATATTAACTGTGTTGTCGTGATATGTCTTATTACTGAACTGAATGCACATAGTACTTTACTCCTGAGGTCATCCAAATGACTTGTAGACAGTATTTGTATGTTTTAATTTCATCTTTAATAAAAGGAACACTACTCTTGAGACTCCTAAATAAGAGTATTGTTGAAAGTATACATTGTATGTCGTCACAATTAATGTAAACAGTACAACATATAATGTAGGGATCATGAATGAAACCTCTTCCGTTACCGTGGGGTGAGGTCATGAGAACGGACCTTTTAGGGTACCTGCGTCCTCGGACCTTCCGACGTCAGGTACCCCAGTGATTCAACCTGTACTGACTCACTGAAGTGAAAGTGAAAAGCGAAAGTACGTAACCTCTTCCTTTACCGTTGGGTGAGGTCACAAGAATAGACCCCTTAGGGTCACTGTCCCCTCGGGCCACCCGACGACAGATGCCCCAGTGTGTCTCAGCTTGTGCTGACTTCACTGAAGCGTTGAATCGTTCATGAATGAATATTGACCTTAAAACATAGAAAACTGACAGAAGTAGGTCAGGAGTGTGGAGGTAGAAGATCTCTGAAAAAGCCAACAGTGTTGACAGTTCCCATAATAACCCTAGATGACTTATCTTCTCTAAGACGAGTTGTCGGACGTCACTTGTCCTGTCGAGACAAAACAGTGAGTTCAATGAAAAAAAAGAGTCCAGAAGAAGACTCCCACAAAAAAGGAAGACCAGAAAGTACAAATGGTCTTATTAAAAAAAAAAAACCAGAATATAACCTTTTGTTATCTAATAGCCGGAAGGGGCCACCGATTAACCATTTCTTAGGTCGACGTTACGTCCTCTACGTTTTCTACACCTAAGCTGGAACTCAACCCTTCTAAGGGAACTTCTTCCTTTACCGTTGGGGGAGGTCATAAATACGGACCCTTGAGGGAACCTGTCTCCACGGACCGCCCGATGTCAGGTCTCCCAGTTTTTCTCAACCTGTACTGACTCTTTGACATGCGTGTGTCAACTAATCGTTACACAATGAAAGTCCACATGTTTCACTAAGTCATCGTTTCACTAAGTCAATATACATATGTACATAGATAAGGAAAAGTTTAAGAAAAGTCTTATTAAAAAAAAGACCTCCTTTAATCTGTAAAGATGGTTACAGAATAATTCGAACCGAAATTGAAGTGAAGACTACGAAATTTTTGAAAGTTATCTCGTCGATATTATCGGTCAAAAATTTTGTACTAAATAGACGATGACTCTCAAATAAAATGTAGACCTTTGATAGTCCGGAGAAAGTAGGTGATCCTTTACCTATACTGAAACATTAAAGAGTATCGGTGTGGTTACCACATTTTTTACGAGTCTAGTCTCTTTGAAACACTTTGTAAACCTTTTACGTCGTTCTGTATCTACCATCTTGTGACACCTTAAAACACACTTTGATGTAATTTAAAGTAGGATACCTACCGACTGAAGTCTCTGTGTCTAAACTCATTTTAACACTATTGGTGTCCTAAAAAGAGGGAAATGATTTTTCACATATGGAGTTTTCTTGTTTAATAACCCCAGTGTCCCAAAAGGATTGTAAGGTTCAGTAGAATAAAGATGATAAGTTTATCCAGCAACTCTTAGTAGAGTCACTTCCTTCACGAAGGGCTTCATTTAGTGACTTTTAAACAGAAATAAAAGTATAGCTTAAAGAAAAGATCTATTATTCTCGACGATGTAAAAGTCCGTGGTAAAGGTTTCCAAATTCTATAACTTAATCAAGGTCGAACAAATTTTTTATTACGCGAATAAACCCTTAAATCTTGGTCATTATAAGAGAAGAAACATACAGACGACGACGACGGCGACGACGATTCAGCGAAGTCAGCACAGGCTGAGACACGCTGGGGTGTCTGCCGTCGGGTGGTCCGAGGGGGCAGGGACCCTAAGAGGTCCGTTCTTATGACCTCACCCAACGGTAAAGGAAGAGGTTACGTAATTTCACTTTTCACTTTCACTTCAGCGAGTCAGCACAGGTTGGGAGTCGCTGGGGTACCTGACGTCGGGTGGTCCGAGGAGGCAGGTACCCTAAAAGGTCCGTTCTTATGACCTCACCCCACGGTAACGGAAGAGGCAGAAACATACAGATACGTAAACATTTGTACCGCGAGTGTTTTATTTATTGAGGAAATCCAGTGGCTTCGTGAAAACTCCAAAAGGTATTGTTCTGGACCCTAAGCTTAAGGGACTAAACTAAAAAAGAGGACGAAAAGAAACCACTCTATTGTTTAGTCAACAAGTCAGCGATTCGGCGCAAGCTGAGAACGCTGATGTACTTGACATCGAGGAGACAGGTACCCTAAAAGGGTCCGTTCTCATACTCTCCCAACGGTAAAAGAAGACATCCCCTAGAAAGGGTGGGGCCCTAGCTTGGGCGCAGAGCCATAAGAACTGGTGACTCGGTGGACCCTTCGGGTATTGTTTGGTCATAAACACAAGTTGACTCGGGTCCCCAGAGGCAAAGGATCGACAAAGTCGACGTAGTTATAGCAGGGGGAGTGCGGAGACCTCGGAAAACCCCATCCCCGACCACTGCTTATGGAAGCATGTGTTCGGGCTACCTGGTTGCCCCGAGGACGGTACCTTTTTCGTCGCCGCGGCTGCCGACCTCGGACGTCTGGCTCCGCGCCCTTCCTTTGGGTCCGAGCGGTCTTCACCACTCGAGCGAGGGCGGCCCCGGTTTGGCTCGCGAGCGGGAGCTGGCGCGTGCGCGTCGGCGGAGGGGCGGCGAGGGCGGCAGAGGCCCCCCGGAAGAAAGGCGGGCCGAGTCCCCACAGGCGCCGCCGCGGCCGAGACCGCTTTCCCCAGGGCACTCCCGTCCGGCGGGGATCACGACGGAAGGGGCAAGCACACCAGCTCCGGTCTTCCTCCCCGCGCACCCGTCGCGGCGTCTCGCCCACCGGCTCCGAGACTCCTCTTCCGGGGCGGCGCCGCCCGGAGACCCGGACGTCCGTCACGCCCTCCGCGAGTGCGCGCCCCAGGAGAGAGCGTCGGCCGGGACTCGGCCTCGGGACTCCGCGCTCGGGACCGCCGGGACGCTCAAGGGCCGCCGACACCACGCCGCGATACCTCCTCAAGCTGTCGCTCGGCTGCCAGTGACATTCCCCCGGGGCTTATCATGCGAGAGGGGGCGGGACCCCGGGCCTCTAACCCAGGCGGAGCAGGGACGGCGACCGTCCCACGGGCCGGGGAAGGGAGTCGTGTCAACGGGGGGCAAGCCTTCAGCGTAATTAAGCGAGGGGCGCACACCCAGCACCACCAGCGACCCAAAGACGAGGGTACACATAAGACTCCTTATGGACCGGGACCTCTGGCGGAGGGGTTGAGACAAGGAACGGAGGGGCTAGGGGGACGAAGAGACCGAAAAGGACAACCCGATTTCGAAATTACTCGCCCAACCTCGGTCCGCCTCTATAACATGCCGAAAAAAAGAGGGTCGCCTCGTTTCGAAGTGCAGCGTCGGGGGACTCGAACTGAAGACGAACTCGTCCGGGATCCAAATGGTTCATATCAAGAGAACCCTCTGACGACAACAAGTCACCGGGTCAGCACAGGCTGAGAAACGCTGGGGTACCTGACGTCGTGCGGTCCGGAGGGACAGGGAGTGGTGGAGGGCCTCAAACGAATTCAAGTTCAAGTAAGATAGGAACTACGGCAGCGGAGTAGAGTAGGAGACTGCGGGAGACGAGGAGGACGGGAGCTAGAAAGAGTTGTAGTCCCTGAAACGGTTTACTCAGCAGACAAGAGTAGTCTACTGGTTTTATGACCTCGAAGTCGAAGTCGTTGTCAGGGAGGTCACTCATAAGTCCTAACTGGAGGGAATTCTAACTGACCAAACTAGAGGAACGACAGGTTCCCTGAAAGTCCTCAGAAGAGGTCGTGGTGTCAAGCTTCCGTAGTTAAGAAACCGTAAGACGGAAGAAATACCAGGTCGAGAGTGTTGACATGTACTGGTGACCCTTCTGGTATCGCAACTGTTGTGCTTGGAAACAACCATTACAGAGACGCAAAGTTGAGTGACGGATCCAAACAGTAGTGAAAGGACAGTTCTTCGTTAACACAAACTAAAGTACCGACGTGAGTGATAGACGTCTCTAAAACCTCGAGTTCTCCTTTAGACAGTAACGAAGGTGGAAAGAGGGAAGATAAACGACGTCACCACTAACGTCGGTACTTTAATTTTCTGCGAATGAGGAACCTTCCTTTCAATACTGGTTGGATCTATCGTATAATTTTTCGTCTCTGTAATGCAACGGTTGTCTCCAGGCAGATCAGTTCCGATACCAAAAAGGTCACCAGTACATACCTACACTCTCAACCTGACACTTCTTTCGACTCGTGGCTTCTTAACTACGAAAACTTGACACCACGACCTCTTCTGAGAACTCTCAGGGTACCTGACGTTCTAGGTTGGTCAGGTAAGATTCCCTCTAGTCAGCACCCACAAGAAACCTTCCTGACTACGATTTAGACTTTGAGGTCATGAAACCGGTGGAGTACGCTTCTCGACTGAGTAACCTCTTCTGAGACTACGACCCTCCCTAACCCCCGTCCTCCTCTTCCCCTGCTGGCTCCTACTCTACCGACCTACCGTAGTGCCTGAGCTACCTGTACTCAGACTCACTTGAGGCCCTCAACCACTACCTGTCCCTCCGGACCGCACGACGTTAAGTACGCCAGCGTTTCTCAGCCTACACTGACTCGTTGACTTGAGTTGACTTGACTTACCTCGGTCTACGGTACTAGAATCAAAAAAAATTATAAATCGGAATTCGACTGAGAAAGTGAGAGGAGGTGTGAGTAGTTCTCCGAGAAATCAAGGAGAAGTGAAAGACGGTAATCCCACCATAGTAGTAGATTCAGACAACTACAAAGAGGACGAAGACTGAAACGAAGAAACGGTAAATCGTCCCGAATGTCCAATGGTTCTCGATTCTCCACATCTTGTTCGGATTCACCTGTCTACCTTTATAAACAGTCAGTCCCTCATAAAGAGTCCTCTGTCCACACTACCAGACCATAAGGGTAGAGAGATTCTCGAAAGGTGTCAAACAGTACTAGGTGTGTCAGTTTCCGAAATCCCATCAACTACTTCGTCTCTATCTACAAAAAAACTTTAAGGGAACGAAAGACATAGTAGGTCGTTTACAACCGTTAAACTAGAGATCAAGGAGAAAGAAAAGATTCGGGTCGAACCTGTAGACCTTCAAGAACCAAGCGTATTACGAAGTCGGATCGTACGTTCTAAAATTCGTACTAGAATGATCGTACCCTCTACTCACGTTAACAGACTACCAATCGTGTAAGAAACCATGATGGGAAAACCCTTAACCCTACTTCTAATGGAAAAGGTCAGTACACCGGTGACAACCCAGAAGGTCTGAACGACTGTATTACTTACGTTTTGGAACTACCATAAGAGGAAGTCCCTAAACTCATCAAGACGACCTTAAAGTAGTGTAGGTGATCGAAATAATTGTCGTCACGAAGAGGATTCCGGGTGAACTGAAACGTGAGGTCTTACAGACTGAGACCCACTGATTGATGTTGGCCTGATTGATCATTAGGCCAAGTAATTCTAGAAAAAATATGTCAAGAAGGTACATAGGAAAGATAGAGAAGAACTAGAAAAGTCGTAGATGATCCAGAGCCCTCTTATAAGGACGAAAAAGTAACGAGACAAACGAAAGTGTAGACAAACTTGAGAGTCCTCTCATACAGTCTACACCTATTATATACTACGAATCTTCCTCTAAGTACCGACAATCTTCTCCCTATGGATAGGAAGGGGGCAGACCCTACGAGAAGAGAGAATCGAAAGATAAGGTGAGTAAAAAAATGCATGTTCGGGGTCGTCGGAGAAACAGTCTTTTCGAAAGGGACTGAAGGGACTGATCCTTTATAAAGGCAGACAGACAAATCCGAACAAAACGTAGAGAATCGAGAACCATTGGATATTCGGGACGATTTGCCGTTCGACGGACTGGAGTGTAAAAACGAAAAATCTTTCAACTCTAAGGAAGTCGAAAGACGACTTCGGTAGTTTAACGTTTCGTCATAGAGTGTTTTGGTTTTTGACTTTTATCTTCAGTCAAGTTTCGATTGACCTGTTCTCTGTACTCTAGAGTTTGCCGTCACTTGCACCCTACAATGCGAGATATTTCGAATGATGATATAAGATATCTCACAATTGAAAATTACGTATATACTTCATAAAATTTACGATTTATAGGTAGTTCCTGACACAGTGACAAAACTCCCTCCTTTTTATCTGACAACCTTAGTGACTCTGAAAAAGTCTGATGTACAATAGAACGAAAAGGGAGGAAAGGAATACAGTCTTAGAAACCTACCCCTTTGAAAGGGTCATGAGACACGCTGGGACCTCTCGATGAACGATAACTTGGTACTGTTAATCAGTACGTAAATGTTTACCTTACTTTTGTTAGTTTCGACTTAAAACGGGGGTCATCACTACTGACTGAACACTGTTGGGTCGAAATGTATCCACAACACTTCTGGTCCATCCTTCTGGTCCAACCGGAACACCTGTGTCGGAGAGTCTTCCCGTAGTAGGTATCAGATCTCAGACTTGGAGTTGTTACTTTCAAACTTAAGTCAGTACAGACATAAACTCTCAGACGAGAAATTCGAACGAGATATGTGTGAGAGTTCTCCGACTACTTATTGGAACTTTTGATAACAGTGAAAAGTATCCCACTTATATATAGTTCCGAGTACTTCCGGTCAATCATTAATCGTCTAAGTCTTTACAAAGTCACACCTAGGTTTCTCTAATTAGAACTCATCAAAAAGATCTGGTTACCATAATAGAAAAATCCAGTTCCTGAGAATTCTTTACACTCAATGTCAAGAACAGAAAAACAAAAAAATTCCCGAAGGGACCACCGAGTCGACCATTTCTTAGACGGACGTTACACCCTCCGGACCCAACCCTTCTAGGGGACCTCTTCCCTCGTCGATGGGTGAGGTCATAAGGCCGGACCTCTTAGGGTACCTGATATCAGGTACCCCAGTGTTTCTCAGTCTGTACTGACTCGTTGAAAGTGAAGTGAAGTGAAGTGAAAAAACCAAGAAAGGTCTATTTATGGATCTTCATCTTAACGACTCCATACCCTCTCTACGTACATGAGTCAACACGGACTGAGAAGTGCTGGGGTACCTGACATCGGGAGATCCGAGGAGACGGGTATCGTAAAAGGTCCTTTCTTATTACCTCACCCAACAGTAAAGGAAGAGGTCCCCTAGAAGGGGTGGGTCCCTAGTTTGGACACAGAGGACGTAACCGTCCGCCTAAGAAATGGTGATCGTGCTGGAGTCACCCAGTACTCCCTTTCGCCTCCTAATGTTCCCAACGAGGACTGTCAACCCCTTCCGAAACAGGATGAAGCCTTCACCTTACTCCAAACCCTTACTCGTAGTCTTCAGGGACAAAACCCTGAAAGGACCACCAAGTCACCTATTCTTAGATGGACGGTTACGTCCCCTGTGTCCAAGTCAGGAACAAGGCCCGTCTAAAGTGTACGACGTCCTGTCGATTCAGGTGTTGACCTCTTCGGTGGTGTCACTCTTCGGGCTCGTGGCGTTGATGTCTTTCGGGCACACGTCGGTATTTAATTCAAGGACAAAACCGAGAACTACAATACCTATATCGAGACCTCCAATCTATTGAGTATTTCCCACCTAATACGTCAACCTAAATACTTCGACTCTGAGTCTCCTTAACCACACTGACTCAACCTCTTTTTTTAATTCGCGGTAATTCTACACTGTATCTCCGGTACCCTAACCTCCAGAAAAATCACTCATTACCTCCAAGTTAAGGACAAATTAAAAAAATTGACGGAAAAAAGACTTGATGTCTAGTGATTTAATGGTATATTATTAACTAATCCCCCATCGAAAGGAAAAGTAGTCGTGAACTCTTCACCGTCCGACCCAGTTCCACGGATTGTTTTGAGAACGAGTAAATCCCAGATTGTCTGACCCAAATAGAGTCGGTGTGAGTCAACATAAATATCTAAATATCTAACTATTGAAAGTGCTGGTGACTAGTGATCTTAATATGAACGTTCAGTTAACTTTCGTTTCGGAAATCCTTCCTATTGTTAAAGACACGGGAAAAAAAAAAAAAAAAAAAATGATCACCTAAGGTCCTCACTTAAGGGTCTTCTTCGTTTACACAAAACTGACCCCAGGTCCTCTCTACGACCACACACTTTGGAGAAAGTTATCTTTTCCATCCAAAAAAACAAAGAGAAAATCTAATAGACACAACCATGTTAAAAAAAGAGAGAAATAAGAGAGTCTAAACTGATCGAATCTATACTTTTGTCAACTTGGAGAAAACATAGTAAAAGTAAAAACTTTGAAAAATCGATAAATTCTAAAAGTAACTAAACACTCTGAACCGTCTACAACTCAGGTCCCCCCTTTTCTATTGTCACTAGAAGGGTCACAATTTCTTTCAAAAGAAATATGAATTTTTGAACTTCGAAAAACAAAGGGAAAAACAGGGACTCACTGATTTAAGAGAAACATCATCAGGGGAGTAACACTTACAAACGTCTACAGTGTCGGGAATGGAAGTAAAAAAGTAACACTTGTTTTATTGAACAGGAGATTCGAGGCAGTCCACAGCCTGTACCGAGAATGGAAAGGCTACCTCTGAGGGATATCATCGTTCCATTTTATCTGAAGAACCATTAACTAAAACGAAAGAGGAAAACTTCTTTCTTTAGAGTCCTTTACAACTTTCCTAATAAAACACTTAGAAATACAAGAAATAGGTTTATATCTCCAAAAGGAGAAAACAACCCTCGTGTGACTCGATTACTTCAAGTATATTAAAATCGTTTAATGTATCATACGTCAAACATACTAAAAAAAAAAAATAATTTAAAAAAACGGTGAACCGTACCGTACACCCTAGATTCAAGGGAATGATCCCTAACTTGGGTACTGGGAACGTAACCTTCGTACCTCAACATTGGTGATCTGGTGACTACGAGTCATCACAGACTGAGACGTTAGAATGCCTGACATCGGGAGATCGGAGGAGACAGGTACCCTAAGGGGTCCGTTCCTATGACCTCACCCTACGGTAAAGGAAGAGGTCCCTTAGAAAGACTGGGTCCCTAGCTTGAGAGTAGAGAACACCGAAGACGTAACCGTCCGCACAAGAAATGGTGACACGGTGGACACTTCGGGGAGCACATTAAAAATTCGTCTCATCAAAAAGAACTAAAATATCAAACTTTACTAGGGACTACAACGGTTTATAGATACCCGATAGAACCATAACTCTTAGAGTTCAAACCATCTCACCATCTTCAACGAGTTTTCTCTTTGAAGACACTGACACAGACTTGTCGAAGAAAGGGATGAATTACCCTTTCGAATAATTGTAAAGATCGAACAAGAACTAACAACCTTTGAGTTCTAAAAGAAAGAAAACTATAAATAACTTAAGTGTAAGTGTTGTTCGGTAACTTGCAATAGTGTTGGATAAACTTTTCGACGATATACACTTTAAAGGCATTCAACAACCAAATATTAAATAGTAATGTCTCGGAAAAGTAGTGACAACGTTCCATCAAATCAGTCAAGAACTAAGAAACAAAATCCTCATTACCGTTATTTTTCATTATATTTTCCTTTGAAATAAAACTGTAAAACATTTGGAAATCCACACCCAAATAGAATAAAAAACTCAAATGTATCCCATTATAATTCACCAAAGGAAAAAAAAGGGATCATATAAAGTTACCTATCTCCACTTTACAGAAATGTCTCATACGATCACTCAACTCCCTATTTCAGATTCTAATTTGTAGACACATATTTTTAAGTGTACAGTATTTCGTTCTAGGAGATACTGGGTGGAGGATCTCATTACCTTTATTTTTGTTTTCATTTATTCTCCTTGGACTAATTTGAATTTTCGAAAACGTGTCGTTTCCTTTGATATTCGTTCCACCTTTTTTTTTGGGGAGTCTTACCCTCTTTTATTATCGTTTACTTCGTTGACTGTTTCCTAATTAAAGGTTTTATATGTTCGTCGAGTATGTTGAGTTATGGTCTTTTTGTTGGGTTATTTTTTCACTCCTTTTCTGGATTTGTCTGTAAAGAGGTTTCTTCTGTATGTCTACCGATTGTTGGTGTACTTTTTTACAAGTTGTAACGAGTAATAATCTCTTTACGTTTAGTTTTGATGTTACTCTATCGTGGAGTGTGGTCAGTCTTACCGGAAGTAGTTTTTCAGATGTCTGTTATTACGACCTCTCCCACACCTCTTTTCCCTTGTGAGAACCTGATAACCACCCTTACTTCTAACTACGGCGGTGATACCTTCTGACGTACCTTTAAGGAATTTTTTTTTTGATCCTTATTTTGGTGGTATACTGGGTCGTTAAGGTGAGGAGTTGTATATGGGACTCCTTTGGTTTTAACTTTCTCTGTGTACATAGGATAACAAGAAACGTCGTGATAAATGTTATCGATCTTGTACCTTCATTGGATCTACAAGTAGTTGCCTACTTACCCATTTCTTGGACACCATTTATATGTGTTAGCTTATAATGAGTCGGTATTTTTCTTTGCGTAAACTCAGTCAACATTACTCCACCTACTTGGATCTTGGACAATATGTCTCACTTCACTCTTTTTCTATTTATGGTATAAGATTATGCATATATGTCTCAGATCCTTTTACTATGACTTCTTAAATAAATGTCCCGTTGTCACCTCTTTGTCTGTATCGCTTATCTGAATTACCGGTACCCCTTTCCCCTCCCCTCCCACTCTACATACCTTTCTCATTGTACCTTTGAATACAATAGTATACATTTTATCTCTCGGTTGTCCTTAAACGACATACCGACTCCTTTGAGTTTGACCCCGAGACATAGTTGGATCTCCCCACCCTGCCCCTCCCTCTACCCTCCGCCTAAGTCTTCCCTCCCCTGTATACACATGGATACCGACTAAGTACAACTCCAAACTGTCTTTTGTCATTTTAAGACATTTCGTTAATAGAAAGTTATTCTTTTTTTTTATGTAATTTTTTTAAGTATATACCCCCGAAGGGTCCACCGACTCACTATTTCTCAGATGGACGCTCACGTCCTCTGTACCCAAGCTAGGGACCAGGTCCTTCTAGGGTATACGGTACCTCGTCGATTAGGACACACGGTGTTGAGCTTGGACACGAGATCTCGGGTCCTTGACGTTGACGATTCGGTCACTGGGTGTCGATGACTTTACGTACGGGATCTCGGGCACGAGGTGTTATTCTCTTCGGTGCCGTTTCTCTTCGGGGACGTGGCGTGGATCTCTCATCCGGGGCGGGGGACGTTGATCTCTTTCCAGGTTCGTCGTCGCTTCTGGGTCGTGTCGGTTTTATTTATTTCTGATTTTCTAAGTGTATACTCCTTGAAGAAGTCGATAAGTCACCAATCCTGAGACACGAGGGTGACGTCCCCATACCCAAGGTCGGGACCAACCCTTTGATTCCAGGACCCTCAGACACGAGGGTGACGTCCCCATACCCAAGGTCGGGACCAACCCTTTGATTCCAGGACGTACGACGTACCGGTTTTATTCATTTTTATTTTTAAGTACACACCGATTTATTACATAGTACTTTAGTCATCGTTTCTTCGACTTCGAAAACATTAATCGATGAGTTTACTTTTAAAAATCTCACGAAACTACTCCTACTACCACTAGCTATAATTAAAAAAAAAAGGACAAAGTCTTTTTAGTCTCTACCACCGTCCAACGGGGAAATAGGTATAGTAGGCTTTCCTATATCTACAAATGAGGTTTTAGGACTCTTTTGAGAAGTTACTTAGGGTACCCTAGAAGCACCCGGAGGTTTCTTAACTTCTTCTCAACTGACCTTTTAGGTCCTTTCGAGTCATTCAACCAAAGACTATCCACGACGGAGGGTGTTGACTTAAAACTTTTTTGGTTCACTTTACGTAGGAAAAGGAAAACGTGTCACCTACCTGGAGGACCTCTTTATACCCTGAGGCCCAAACTAAAAGACCGGAGACGACCGGTCACATTCACCAGTACCTACCTCTTCAGGATGTCTCTTACACACTTACCGACGGTCATCTGAACGACCGACGAACTACTCGAAAGAAACAAAGATAAGCATGAAGTAAATGGGAGGTTTCTTATTTTAAATCCGGTCTATTCGTGGGCTCTCAGTAACTTACTCCAGGGTGACA
The DNA here is from genome assembly GCA_006410555.1 of Capra ibex. Lineage (NCBI taxonomy): Eukaryota > Metazoa > Chordata > Mammalia > Artiodactyla > Bovidae > Capra > Capra ibex. Next base: position 50,675,120 of record SJYO01052617.1, on the reverse strand, counting down.
ACTCTCAAAACAAAACAGAAATTTCTTAATAAAATTTCCGTAAAAAACCCCTTCTCTGGTCTTTTGAACGTAACAAATATCTGATCTTAACCAACTTCACACCAAACACTTAATCGACGTAGTCACAGTCCATGAATAAGTCCGGAGTGGAGTATAGAGGTTTTAAAGATCCCCACCTAGGATTTCAGAGTTCCACTCAGTTCATGTTCATCTCAAACTCTCGGGGACACGATCCAAAAAGAATCACAGATAAGTATACAGATCCCTTATCTATTACAACCATAAACACAACCTTTTTGTTTTTCAAAAAGGACACAAAGTTAGTATTGGGAAGACTGTAGTTTACACACCCTCAAAAGTGCGTGGTTCGTCAAGAGACTGGGGTCGACCCACAGGATGTTAAGTCGACATAAGACTGTGACGGATGGACCTCTATCGTTGTCTAAGGTGGTTAATCCCCGAGATAGCGTGTTTTGACGGAGGGTAAGTCTACGGTCAGTGTTTATCACCTATGGGGCCAATGGATGTCGACGAGAGGTCGAACCGATATTTAGTCTCCAAGGGTACCACTGGAGTCCAAACTATTTAAACGACCTCCTCGAGTGTCTTGAGTTCCTTTGTTCAAATCGTCAAGTAATTTCCTATATTCTTTCCTGGGTCTACCTGTCGGTCCACTTCTACTTGCACCCAGGACCAGACCTTCTCAGAGTTCACGCCCTTGGGGTAGGGACACCTCAAGCCCACACAGTGGTAGGACCATGTACCTACACAAGTGGGTGGACCTTCGAGAGGTTTGGGGAACGGAAACTCTAAAATACCTTAGAAGGAGTACATCCGTACTAGTTAATAATAGAGGTAAATACCGGGAGAGGGGAGAGGCCCCTTCAGTCCCTGTCCCGACTATTAAAGTTTAAGATTAATACCGAACCCGAAGGACCACTAGTCAGCAGTAGGTTCTCGATGGATCTCAACCTTGTTTTCTACGACGATCACGAGAACAGTAAATCCTTAAATAAGTTTCCAAAATCCTCGACACCCAGTCCCTAATCCCCACTTCTAACCACAAAATAAAGAAGAATATTTGGCGTCACAGTGTCATAAAATGAAGGAACTATTCGTAAAATGTCTACTTAGTGGTGTCTCCTATGGGACCAGTCGTACACACACACACACACACGAATACTTTCTAGTGACCACTGTTCTCCGAGACCATGTCCTATAATTATTGAGTCTCTTTAGAGACAACTGGTTTCGTACAGTTTTCAGGACATTAAGGGACTTCCGTCCCTGGGACAGAACAAATATACCCGGAAGACGAGGGTTTATAGGAGTAAGGAGATATATCATCTACGAAAATTTATAAACGACTTAAATTATTTAATCACTTGTACACTTACAGGACGATTACCACCCTCCCATCGAGGACGAAACACACACCCCCAGTCGTATAGTAGAACACAAAAACCGGTCCACTCAATGAATAAACCCCGACTCAGAACTGACTTTTTAATTCACTCTCACACACGTTCAACGAAGTTGACGACGACCGGGGTAACATGGAAGACAAGTAGAAATTTCCCTCGGTCTTTTATTTGTTTTTATTACCTCGGTCATCCGTCGTAAATCCAGAGAAGTAAATCTTGATTGCAAAGAAGGATTCCTAGATGTGGAACCAATGATTATCGGTCAAGGAAAAGACAAACAAAACAAGACGAGAAAGGAAAAAATTCTTGAGACAAAACTTTATTAAACTTTGTATGTCTTTTCCACGTTTTTATTATCTGAAGACATGTATGGAGTAGGTGGAAGAGACTACAATCATAGAACATGTTGGTGTAATGACCATAAATTTGGCCCTTTGAATTTACAACTACGTTATACTAATTGACTTCCGGAATAAAGTCAAGGTGATAAAAAAGGCGATTACGGGAAAAAAGAGAAGACGTTGGTTTACTCCAACGTAAATCAAAAAAAGAGGGATTAGACGAAGTACCGGAATAGTGAAAACTTTTTATAACTGGTTAATAGAACTTTTGACAGGACCCAAACAGTCTACAAAAGAGTACTGACTCGTCTCTAATACGTAAAAATCGTTCTTATGGTGTCTTCACCACGGAACACAGGAAGAAGTGTGTAGTGTAGTACTCCAAGTACTACGACTACAAAATAATACAAATATAACTGGAACTAGTGAACCAATTACACCAAAGATGACCCAAAGACATGATATTTGAATAGTAGAAAGGGAAACATTGATCATTCATAAACCCCCTTTTCGAGACTCTGATACTTTTAGGGTAAAGAGGAGTTTAAAGTCGGTGATTAAAATCCTAGGTAATCCCCCAGAGTAAACTCTGTCAATTATAGGAACACCTGAGTACCTATAAAGAAAATCAGGGACCCGATATACCATAAAACAAATAAAACACCGAGTTCAACAAAATCGAAACCGGTACTCCTTGAGGAAGTTCAACCGAGGACAGACAGTCGTTCGAAAAATAGAAAAAAAAAAAAAACTATGAAAGATAGTAGTGTTCTACAAGGAATAAAAGACAGTGGTGTTTGACAAGGTCCAAGTAGAACATATGGTAAAGTAGAAAACATCTAACCAAGCTCACTCATTTTTAATGGCTAGTCAGTATTCTCGCACGTACCTCCTTTACGTGGTTAAACGTCCATTCATCACACACACACACACACACACACACACACACACACACACACACTCATTAACTTCATAAATGGACCGATATTCATGATGTTCCATTTTAGACTAACTGCAAGATCAAATTGTGAGTGAAAGGATAGAATGTATTAGAAATTAAAAGACCGTCAACAGAACTCATGACGACGACGACGACGATTCAGCGAAGTCAGTACAGACTGAGACGCTGGGGTATCAGAACTCATGCAAAATCTCGTTTAATCTTGTATATACAATCGTCCATGCTCCGATTTCCCGGTTTAATTTCTGGACACTGTTAATGTAAGGTCAAGAAACTAGAACCACTAACTTCCAATCGTATTGGGGCTCTCGGTACACTGAGCATCCACGACCATCTTAGAACATATCGTACCACCAGAGATGCAAACGGTGTAACATCAACTTTCTCTGTGAACAGTAAAGACCCGGCACCAAACTCTAGTAACTACATGTCCCGGCACCAAACTCTAGTAACTACATGTCGTCTCTATACTTCGTACAAAGGTCTTTTTAGACATCACTTTTACCCACCAGTAGTCTTCCGTGTTCGGTATCATGGACGTATACTTCGAGATTGTCATTCTGAGTTCAATGTAACGAGTGAATTTTATGAAACACAAAACAATCAACGACTATTTCTAAGTCGGTCCCCGGCGGTCAAGTCGTCGGTCCATTCCTCCACCCCGGCGGACACAGTATGGTCGTGGTAAGTACAGGAAGACTCAGGAGTCATCGGTGGCCCCCACCGAAACATTAGTGACTATGACGTCTACAGAGAAAAGAACGGTCCATCTGTCCGTTGAGGAACCTCACCATTCTTCGTAGAACTTGGAGGACCACGGGAGAAGTTCCGAATCGTGGAACCTCGTGTTCCTACACGAACTATTTGTGAACATGTTCAAAAATCGAGAATTCCCTTTATATTTAGGATTGGTGCAACACAGTGGACTCTATCACTCGACTCCAAAATCTTGGTGACCAATCAGAATACTTGTTATGAGTTACTTGGTCATAAAAATTTACCGTCTAACAATGTAAAATCAACCTTCCACTGAATTTCTTAAGAGTAAGAAACCAATCTTAAAACTATAATAAGTTTGAGTCATCAGTCATCCCTGACCACGTGGTAGAGACTTCAGTAGTCTGGTAAATAAAAAGGAATACTAATTCCATATTTTAAGACACTAACATATTCCTCCTACTATCCCCATGACGTATAAGGATTCCAGTCCCAGGTGTCGACTAAATAAAACCTCAGAATGTAACCCAAATGAAAAAATTATCTGACAAAGGATTTGTAGTCAGGGAACTTATAGTTGTAGTAATTAAAAACAACATGGACATATAATAATATAATAAACGATTTATAAAAAGATTTTTAGTTTAGAGGGAAAAAGATTCTCGACGAAGGATTTCATATTATAAGTAGTTCTAACCCACATTTCTCGATGCATGTAAAAGGATTGCGTGTAATTTCATTTTGATGTTGGTAATTTTGTCTTTGATAATAAGACACAGGGTGGGGGATTTTAAGAGACTGACAGAACACCCCTTGGGATGGTATCCTTGTCAGATATTTACAACTCAATTACTTACGGTAGTACACAAAGTTCGAGACGAAACAAAGAATCGAGATCCCCTTTTTTAGAAACCCTGCAAAAGTCAGTTTTGAACAAGGAAGGAATCCAGAGGTAAGACAGCCGTTACCTTGAGTAAACCTTGGAAACACTCTAAGAAAAATAGCTTCATCGGGGTCCACTCGTGTCTTACTAGAACAGTGTCGCCGTCTCCACAGGGGGATGGGACAGGACACGACACGACTCACAAAACAACGGATCTTACGAGAAAAGCAACGAAAAGTAGTTATATTCGTAACCCTCCACAATGTCCTACGGACTTCTTCGGACACAAAAACAGTTCTATGACGTTTCTCAGGCTCATAGAAGACTTTTGGAATCAACATCCGTCCACTGGGGATTTTTTATACTTCTTTGTCTATAATTTGATCACACGCTTTCCTCACCAGGTATAAATATGGTACCTGACCACTTCGAAATCTTTCAAAGTCTTCGAGCCCTCTCCACACACGTCCAAGAAGTCGGAGGTTCCCTTGGTCGGGAGGGTCGAGGTCTCTGAAAATCGGAGGACTTTGTGCTCTATCATGTAAAGACAACAAATTTTAAAATTCTTACTTTTTACAACATGCCTATACTCCGTCCTAATCCACCACCTTCCGTCTTAGGGAATCTCTTAAGGAAACGACCACTAACCCAGTCCCCGTTGGGATACCGAAGTACGCAGGTGAGACTTAATAAGGGAACTAGAACTTAAACTGACACCAGTCATGTCATAGGACCGAACTCACCCGAGAGACACCTCCCCGACATCCGGAAAAACGAAAGAAGATTACCAAACATAAATGACAACAGGTATTCACACATAATCATCAGAGAGACACCAGTGTCGAAAAATAAGTATTGAGGACGAGTTCGTGACTCGTCGAACTTTAACTTAACCAACCAACAGACGAACGGAGGAGGTCATCTAAGACTCCTGACAACGACAGAAAGATAGTACAAACACATGGACCGTGGATCAGTCATGGTAGGGGTATACCGGTGATGACTACACCAGTGACTCATAACACATCAACACTTCTTCGACCCCCACCAGTCCGATCACTCTAGACCCAGAGTACAAGTCGCGGGGGTCACTAAGTCACTTTCCAACTCGACGGACCGCGTCTCCTCCGCGGGTGTCTTCAGGTAAGCGATCGAGTCGGGACAACAGTCCTCGTGTGCGGGCGAGTGACTTCTCCCTGTCTGGTGAAGGTGGTATCAAGCGAGCGGACGGGATGTAAGAGACATGAAGCTCTTTCACCTTAGATGACGAATACACAAAGGAGGGTCGACCGGGAGAGGAGGACATGGAGGAACTGACCCAGGCTGATGTACACACGCTCCACCTGTTAAACAGCCGTCTACAAGACCCGTCACTCTTAGGTTCGTTTGTGCTCTCGAAGACCTTGAACCATTCTGGGAACACGCACGACCCGGAGGGACGGAAGGAGGAGTATAAGAGAAACCGGACCCGGGGACCCGACCGGACGCCCAAAGGGACGACTCGGGCACACGCACAACAAGAAACTCAGACACTAGTACCTTTACACGAATCCCTCCGCACGAATCCCTCCACAAAAGAAGGGACGAGGTACCCTCTCAAAACTTGATTCAATAGTACATTCTTTTTATTACGAAACATCTGAAGTGTCACTCTTCCCTTAAAACTAGAAAAACACCTAGATTCTTACTCTGAACCACTTCTGTCACGTTTCGGCTACCTATCCACGACCCGATCCCCAAACTACAGTCACTCGACTCCCGACAAAACTCCACAATCTACACAAGACTTCGACTCAACACTACTATCACGGGTTGAGGTATTTGAATGAGTTTAAGTGGCTTAATCTGTGAATTTGCCCATTTACAAATATTCCACATGTAACGTTAGTCATTTCGATAATTTTTGTTTCTGTAACTACTAGGGTCAGTAAAACCTACCAGTCAAACTTTCAAACACACACACACTCACACACACACATAAGATACAGACCCTCTCGTCATGAAAAGGTAAGTGGATATGACTGGATACTGGGTCATACCTCGCTGGTCCCGCCTCCAACGACCAACTGAACTTACAACCTCTGAATATTGTAGACTTTAAGTCCATTTCTCGACGACGGAAACTACGACAAAGACTCCGGAAGCCCACGAGGCTCTAGACACGTCCATTTCCCCTCTCGAAAACAAGTCTTTACCAACCCGGATCCCAAATTCACACACTAAGTAAGTGACACATAAACTCACCACGACACACGTCCGGGACTCCTTTGTTGGTCCTGGTTTCGTCCGTCACCAAGGACGGGAATGCCTTGAACGTAAGACCCACCCCTCTGTCCTTTATTTATGTCTTCGTTCATTTTATACACATTTTCGCTTCACGAGACCTCCCTTTCTCGTCCTCTCCCCTTAACCCTCTTAATTTCAGCTCCTTCCCGTGGGAACACTCCACTGCACACTCATCCTTGGACTCCTCCACTCCTCACTCCCGAGTCGAGGATCTCTCCGTCACACCACCACTACGAATTAGTGAGCCAGGACAGACTGAGAACCCTGGGACGCCTGATATCGGGTGGTCCAAGGAAACAGGTACCCTAAAAGGTCCGCTCCTAAGACCTTACCCAACGACAAAGGAAGAGGTCCCCTAGGAGGGCTGGGTCCCTAGTTTGGACGTAGAAGAGTAACCGTCCTCCTAAGAAATGGTGACTCGATGGTTCGGGGTCTCTCCGTCCCATAAACGATTCTTGTCCCAGACACCACGGTTCGACCGGTCCAATCGTAGGGTCGAGACGGAGAATCGTTGACACTCGAGATCACTCAGTGAACTGACGGAAATCAAAGAAGCACACATCGGACCTCTCCCATTGTGGACAGGGTGTCCCGACAAGACTAAGCCAATCGACTTCCTCTATTTCGAAACTGGATCGACTACCTGTGTCATCTCGAGGGCAAGATGAGGACTCAGTCGACCCCATGTCTCCTGTAATCTCTCAGTTTGTGTCCTTGTGACACTCAAGGAAAAGAAAATTTTTTATAAATAAAACCGACACGACCCAGAATCAACACCGTACGTCCGAGAAATCAACGTCGTACACTTGAGAATTAACGCCGCACACCCTAGATCAAGGACTGGTCCCTACCTTGGGTCCGAAGGACGTAACCCTCGTGACTCAGAATCGGTGACCTGGTCGTCCCTTCAGGGACTAAATCCAAAAGTTTCCGAAAAGACCGACGTGACGACTCTTATCTCGTTTTCGTCTTGCCTCTCTGGTCAGACCTCCGAGTCCAGGATTTAGTCCGTCGACACCACCATTGAACCTGGGCCCATCCTCGACTCACCTCCTCCACCATTCTTCACTAAACTAAGACCTACGTCAAATTTCCATGTCACTATCCTAAGCGATTACTTAACCTACACATTCTTTATCTTCTTACACCCAACCACCCAACCTTCGCTGGGCCACAAGTGAAGCTCCGTACAATTCCACGGACACTTGGTTCACCTCGGTAACCGTTGTCCTACACGCACAAACCTTAGTCCCTTTCCCTGACCCTGACCCGTCGTACACAAAGGAACCGAACGAAGAAGAAGGAAAAGAAAACGGCACCGATCGTCCTAGAATCAAGGGGTTGGTCCTTAACTTGGGTCCGGTATTTTATCGTACGTTTTTGGACTTGGTTTAAACCGATTGGGTCATAAACTTGATCTTGAAAAAGAAAATTGACTTTGAAAATGCTTAGTCACGAAATAAACTACGTGAAACCATTAAAAATAAAAGACAAAGTAAAAATTTTTCAGTCAGTGGACGTCACGCTATGTTGTTGTGTGTCAAACTTTTCGTACCATGCCCAATTTTGATCTTCCAACCTACTTAATTTAATGGAGACTGCCTCTTTGGTAGTGTGAAGAGGTCCTACTCCTTCGGTCTCGTCCGACTCCCCTGACCGACGACTCGGAGGCGGACCTACGACACAAGAACCACAGGAGGGTCCACTGGTGGAACCACGATGTCCCGGCCGACCTGCTCCGGGCTGTCTACGAGAGGTTCCTTCGGCTGTGGTTGGGGTGGAGACGTCCGTACACGGCTCAGGACCCCCTGGACTACTCCTGGTACGGGCAAGAGTCGCATACACCTCGGCGGACCCAGCGTCTCTCTCCAAATATGTCCCTCGCACTCCCCGACGGCACCACTGGCGGGGACAGACGCAGAGAGGGTGTCGGACCCTTGTGCGTCTGGGACTGCCTCGACCTCGACTCCACCGTCGTGACCGTGCTCCTTACGCTCGCCGTGGAGGTCCTGCCGTGCAAGCGGAGGTTGGGGGTGGAGCTCAGGGAGACGTTCCAGACGACCCTCGCCCAGGACCGGTCCCCGGTTCGGTCGAGGAGGACCTCAGGACCGTAGGTCGGGTCGTCGTCGAGGAGGAGTCTGCCCCGAGACATACCCGGGATAACCCTTCCTCACTCGAAAACTGAGTCGACGAGGTCGACTCTACTCGGAATGCCCCTTCACAGGGGTCTCAATTCCCTGTCGCAGAGAAGAGTCCAGGACGACCCTCTACTACGGCGGGACGACCTCGTCTTCCTCGAAGATTCATTGACCATAGTGAAGGACCACTGGGCCGACGACATGAGAGTCGGGTGCCAGTTCGGGTACCTAGACGTGGAGATGCGAGTCCACGCAGTCGAGGAGGTCCTCCCCTCCCCTCAGCCGCAGGCCCCGAGGTGAGGGACGGTCAGTGAAAGTGGTACACCGGAACAACTGAACTGGGAGGGACCTCTTGTCTCCCCCGAAAGGAACCCGGGTTAAACTTCCTGGGGTAACGGGAAGAGGTCCCAGGGGATGTGTCGTCGGGACGGACGAGGGAACTCAGAGACGGTGGTAGGTCCCTGACTTACCCAGTGGTGGAAAGGTGTCAGGTCGGAACTGGACAAAGACCCTCCACTCTCGTCGGGCCTCGGGGACCTGTTGTAGAACTACCGTCGTAAGCTCAAACTGTAGGTGGTTCACTAGTTCCTCACGTCCATCCTGGGCGACGTGGTGGTGGCACGACCCGCGGAGCCGACGTCACGTCGCCGATCACGTAAGTGGCACAGCGTGTGGGCAGTGGCGGCAGGAAAAGGTCTCGCAGGACGAGGAAGGACAACCACAGAAACCGAAGAAGGGTGTCTGGGCGCGGGGGGCGGTGTCGGTGTAATCCATCTGTCACAGAAGAGGGACCTGTTCGGACCCCCGGAAGGACTCCGAACGTCCGAGGACATAGACATTGTCAAATGTGAAATCCCTACAAATGAATTTCATTATAACGTTCTTTAATGATACCATAAATTTTAGGTCTTTATCGGTCGGTCGAACAAAGAACCTTGGACTACCTGTACGTCGATGGAATGTCCTGTCGTGAAGAGACCACTCGGTCCTCGATGGTGCGGTGGTGTGTCCCGACCCAGACAAGCCTCGTCTCTGAGATGTGGTCGAGAGAGGGGTCTAGAGAGGGATCTGGAAGTCGTTCCGTCCTTTCCCTCGCACTTTGTTACTTAGGTTTCGTTTCGAAAGGTCTTAGGGGTGCACATCAGCCAGTCTCTCTTGAAGGGGAGGGAGGAGCACGTCTCCCTCTTCCGACCCTTGGCGACCCCGTCCACCGGGACGAGTCCGTAGCTTAAGTGACTAGAGGTGACCTAGAAAAGAAACAATCACTTAGACCCGTCACCCTTCCAGAGGGGCGAAGGTGGGGGGTGGGGGTGGGGTGGGTACGATGGACGAGAAGACAAACCGGTTTTCTTTCGGTTCCGGGTGGTAAGTCTTTTACCACAATCTGAACCTCTTTCCTTCCAAACACAGGTATAAGAAAAGTGTTTGGAGATTTTATCCCTGACCAACCTTGACCTTCTATTGAATTGCCTTAAGTCGACTAAAACCGCTCCCCAACATAGACGTCACTTCCTAGTCACCCCTACCGAGGGTCTCCGTGTCTGTGATCAGAAATCGAAACAGTCACAGAGACAGATATTAAGTTTCGTTGTCCGTAAGGTCTTACACAACAGACAATGTTCGTCACCCAATAAAGAAGCTCCCGAAGGAAGTATTCGGTGTAGACCCTAAAATCCTAGTTCTGTCTAAACTAGATTTCTCCTTCCTTCCTGTTATTTTTTCCATTTCGTGGAACGACAAAAGTCACCAACATCTTCCTTTTCCATTTCTTCACATTGTTTCTCCGCACCACGATTACTTGCGGTCACTTTTTACGTAGTGGGGACGGTCAGAACTTCCTCCTTACTAGTCTGAACGTCGGGGAGTCAGACCCACAGGCAGATGGGACCGTCCGTCCTTTTTTTAGCTCCATAAAGGTGATCGAGCCTTAGATCCTCGAGCCCAAAAGGACTGGTCATTCGAAGAAGGACGGCATGAGACTTTTCGTCCAGGGTCTGGAGACGGGTAATTAACTTTCTTCCCGACTTCATAGGAGTCTCTCTCTCACGGGAGAACCTGCTCCTTCCCACCCTAGACCCCAGAGGACTCGCGAACGAAAGAGTACCCAACAACGCCAATCCCGGGTCGAGTGAAGGGTCCCCTGTTATCGCGGAGACAGAGCCGACCCCGCGACCACCACATCCCCTCGGAACTCGACGTCCAGACCACAGTCGACAAGTGAGGAGAATCCCTCTTACTCCCTTGGGAAGGAGTCGATCTTCCTTCGAAAGATATCCCCATGAACTACGGGGGTACAGTTGGTACGGTCCGGCACCCCGTCTGTCCCGAGGTCTCCGTCTCGTCTCTCTGGGACTTTCACATCAGTGAGTCAGTAGAGGCCGAGAAACACTAGGATAACTGACGTACATCGGAGGTCCGAGGAGTCAGGTACCCTAAAAGGTCCGTTCTTACGACCTCACCCAACGGTAAAGGAAGAGGTCCCCTAGAAGGGTTACGTCCCTAACTTGAGTGCGGCGGGCGTACCACCCGTCCGAGAAAATGGCAGACTCGGTACTCCCTTAGGGTCCCTCCGGGACCCTCTAGTGTCAAATGGTCGAGGACGACTTCCCGGTGCACAAACGGACCGTATAGGTGTCGACCTCCTTTTTAACCTAAAGAAGAGAACACCCAACGTCGACGGTTAAGAACGGTAGGTCGTTTTCCTTTTCCCCTGGACCGTACATGAAGTGTCCTGCTGTCGTCGGGGTCCCGTCCCGTCTGTCGAGTAAATCAGTCAGTAAGTCACATTTGGTTAGGGATGAGAAAAATATAGGACTCTCGTCCTAAAAAATGGGATCGTTGTAACTTCCACAAAAAGGGAGAGGGTTCTAAATTTTTTGTGAGTTCGTAATATATGTCTATGTCTTTCCGGATACGGTTCATTGTTTAATTTTTACATTGAGTTTTACTACACAAGTGTGACGTACTCACGTGACCATACAAGATATGTCTTACGATCACTCGAATGTCTTAAACCGCTATATTTTTTTGAATTGTAGACCTTGTAAATCTCCCGGGATCTTTTACAGTAAAAATTATTCCCGATCTCTACTAAAATCCAAAACTAATTTACACCAAACCCCTGCCTGAAAATCTGGAAGCAATACACAGTCTAATGTATAGGTCATTTTGGTCTAATAATTAGTACATTAGTCCGTTTTTTATTAAAAATATGTTTCATAATTATCTGTTATGTTCCACCAAAAATTTCACGACGGTACATATATATAAACCAGTAGTTTATACGATTAGTTTTGATACGTTGTCGCTCTTTACCATTATCTTGCACTTGTCGTTAGGTCTACGTGTGTCTGTATCAAGAGACGTAAGGCACAAAGTAGTTCTTAGTTCAGGGTAACTAAAAAAGTAGGAAAAGAATGGGTAATGGGACATAGACGTAAGAGATACAGAGTAACCCAGGAACCTAAAATAAAAAGCCACACTGCAAGAGGTTACTTTGCAGAACGACCGACGACAGAACCCCAACTTACAGGAAGAACCACACAATAATCAGGGGTGGATCGCCCGTCTGTCTCAGGTCGAACTGTGAGAGGGAGGGGAGGAAAATATCGTCTCCTCCACACCCCGAGGAGAATACGAGGTGTGGACCCCCGGCACCGGCGAGTGGGACTACAACGAAGAGCGGAACGACAGACTGGGACATCGGAACGGGACTCGTTGACCACCAAGCACCGGGTAGACTGTCTGGACGACCTAGTGACGTTCGAGGACGTCAGCGTGTTGGAGATCACTCATGCGGCACCGGTACGGCCGGAAAGACGAACGACGGTGGGGCCGGGAAGTCCCACCCCACTGGTCTTACGGAGTCCCCTCCAACCCGACGGCTTCTCCCGGGACTTCTCGTCGGGCCCTCGGAACCAGAGCACCAGACAAGAGACGGTCGAAACCTAGGTTGTACTCTCTCAAGGAGGACGATCTTATACGGAGTCCTGAGAAGCGAGTAGTGTCCATCCTTCCGGCGTCCCAACTCCCCGTCGCCCCACGAGAGATCGTCCGTGACGGCCATCTGCGCCGAGAGAGGGTAGACCAAGGAACTCCCGTGTCCCAGACCCCTTCTCGACGGAACCTCCGACCAAGGGCCGGGGTCCCGTCGGAGACCCGAGAGATGTGGAGTACAGACAGGGGGAGCCTGGGTACGTCGGACACCGTCGACCCACACCTGATGACACTGGTGACAGGTCTCGACCCGGCCCAGAGAGACCTCGACGTATAACTCGCCTAGGGAAACTGGTGCCTCGTCTTTCGGGAGTTCCATGACGCCCAGACACTCGTCGCCGTCTACTGCCTCGTTCCACTCACCTGAGAGGAGGGTCGGAAGTCTCTCAGACCCGTCATCGACGGTCCTCCACTCGGTCTCGCAACCTCTTAGGGACCCCGTCCCCCTTCTTCTCGACCCCCGGGTGACCCTGGATCTTCGTCAGTTCGTGCGACGGACGATATTTCCAGGACTGGTGAAGATGCGAGCACGAAGGTTGGTCTCCAGTCCGACCCCGTCGGCACCAAACAGGACAGGGTCCCCCCAACGACAACGACCGAGTCCGATCGAACCCCCCTACGTCCTTACCTCTACTGAGTCCTCCTCGTGCCCCTCTGCAACAGCAAACGGGGCAGAGAAGGGGGAAGCGACAACTCACCATGTCCGGATTTATCAATAAGAAGGGTCTCCGTGACGCACAAATACTGACAGGGACTTTCGTATATCGTGAGTTCTGGGTTTCGAACCATCCTAAAAGTCGTACACCTGTCTATTACTGTACGACTATACACCCCTCGGAACGTATATAAGAACGATGGGGACTTCACTTTGGATGAGTCTTTCGGTTTCGGATGGTCCCACCCAGCCTGACAATTGCTCCGGTCTTCTGTTAAATATTTGGAGTGTCAAGGATCAAGACGACGGATCTCTTCGGTGTATTTTGAGTCCCCGTCACCCTTCCGACAAGGATAGAGTCGTCCCAAACCCTTACCTCGCTAAACATCCCACTTGCCAAACGGAAAAGAGAAAAGGGGCGTTTCAAGCGTCGTAGACATTCTAGAACCGGTACTTTCGCCAGGCGTTGTTAGCGGACCCGAGACGAGAGAGAACCTCGTAAGCTCGGTTTCTACGACGGAAACGGTGCGACCACAGTCTGTCCACCCGAGGGGAAGACACACGAAGGGCCCACGACGGACCCTTCGACGTCCCGACTCCTCCCCCGGAGCCCGACGGCGAGAGTAGAGACCCGGCCGGAACGTCCAAGGAGTCCCTAATGACACTCGCTCCAACGAAGAGACTGGACCTAGAGTAACTGTTGGACCCCGGTCGGTACTACGAGTCACTAGCTGACTGCAAGGACCCACTCAGAGACTCGACAGGGGACCTGGAAGTCGTGTTCGCGTGTCTATCCCTGAACGTGTCTTCAAGATCTGAAGAGGTCAGGTTTTGTGTATCTTGAGACTCCCCGAAGGGACCGTCAGGTCACCAATTCTGAGACACGAAGGTGACGTGCCCCGCGTCCAAACTAGGGACCACCCCCTTGGTTCTCGGGTGTATGATACATCGTACTGGTTTCCCCCGTTTTTTTGTAGTTTTATGTATCCGCGGATACACCAGAGACGTTTCTCATAAAAAACGATTGTAAAAGACCATTAAACTTTGAATCTTTAACACTTTCATCACATTCCGTACTCTGATGGGATGTGTGAAATGGTTCAATTGGTCAATAAACAAAACGGAATAAACAAAGTAAGACAGTCAGTCCAAAAACCCCTTATCAAACTTTCATACAACCTCTGTCAAAGAGAAGGAGGGATTTATAGACTCGTACACATAGGATTTCTTATTCTTGTAAGAGAATGAATTGGTCAATACTTTTAGTCCACCAAGTCGTAACTATCTTATGAGAGTGGGTTAGGTATAAGACTAAGGTAGTCAACAGGGTTATTTCAGGAAACAGTACTTAAATCAAAAGCATAGAGTAGTTACGGAGACGGAAACAGCCAGAAGGAATTGGAACTACAAAAACGTCAGACAAGTCGAGAGAACATCTTATAAGAATGAAACCCAAATAAGTACTTGTCGGAGTCCAATATATGAACCGTCCTTAAGGTGACTCCCCTACACAATTATCCTTGAGGGAATCACCGCAAGTGGAACTAGTGAACCAATTTCGTCGTAGGTGGTCCCCAGAGGAGATTTTAAATAATTTGTCTAAATAATTAGATACCTCGACATGAAGTCCTAATAAATTTAGAGGAGTCTGAAACTAGGTGATCACAAGTATTGATGACCACTAAAAGACTGACGGTTATTTTAACACAAAATCAACCGTAAGGGGACATACCTTGAGGGGAAGGAGGGTAAATAAGAAAGTAAATATAGTCGGTACCGGAGCTCCCAATAAAATAAGTCAGATAATAGTGGGTATAGAGAGTACGTAAAACTACGAATATAAGAGGGTCCAAACCGAGAAACCTCGGGGGAAATTCGTTCCTAAAACTTAGGAAAACCAGAACAACCCACTACTCGAATCTCCGGTGAAACCTTCTTGAAGGAACGAGACCCCAGAGAACAAATCCCAGTGTCCACTGGATCACGAA
Source organism: Capra ibex (assembly GCA_006410555.1). NCBI lineage: Eukaryota > Metazoa > Chordata > Mammalia > Artiodactyla > Bovidae > Capra > Capra ibex. The sequence continues at coordinate 50,659,731 of SJYO01052617.1, read as the reverse complement.
AGAGAAGGGTTGTCCCTTCATGGCGCTCAAGGTGGCGAATATGCCCCTCTTTGCGAAACAACTACGGCGAAGAGAGGAGGAGAGTAACTACTGCAGGGTCTAACGGGGGGCCAGAAAGACCTACTGCGACGACTGTCTGCGGGACGGGGAAAACCTTGTCTTTGTCCATGTCCAACTCAGGTGTCACAGAAGAGAATAGGGCATCGACAACGTTTACATATAGTAGGTAGCAGAGGATTCATCCCCACACAAACATGGGGGGGAGACCTTTAGATCATAGAGGTCTTAAATCAAAAACATAGAGTAGTCACGGAGACGGAAACAACCAGAAGGAACTGTAAAAACGTCTCAGACAAGTCGAGAGAACATCTTATAAGAATGAAACCCAAATAAGTACTTTATTATTTATGATTAAGATCATAAAGGTCGCGGGTGAGACCTTTAGATCATAGGTGTTCTTTTACTGAACTTTACTCCGTCGGTAGGTGACTACCACGAGTCGGGTCCTGGGACTGCTCTTCTCGACCCTCACTCACCCCGGAGAGTGGGGGCTCGTGTGAAGAGGTGTCCTCTATACTCTTTCCGACAGAGTCGGGTTCGGGAGCGTGTCTGGTGATGTCCGTGACCGACCCCTTGTCGAGGCGTTTCGTCGGAGAGGGGTGTCCACTAGAAGAGGCGTCTCGTCTGTATGCTCGAGGACTCCACAGACCTCCTAGACTGGAGTCCTTCCGGCGACACACCTCTCGGACTGCGGGTCGTCGAGGTCCAGTCAGACTACCAAGGTCCTACCTCCTCTCTTCCGGGGACGGGGTGTTCTACAACCGGGGAATGTTTGAGTGTGCGGAGAGTGTAATGGTGAACACTGATACCGTGTGATTGGAAAATCCTCCTTTACCCCACTAAAATCACAAGACCCTAGAGCTAAAAAAAGGAAGGGACAGTCAACACCACCAGGAAACGTACGTCGAACCAGAGTATACTTCTTGAACGACCTTCTATGATGACTGACAACACACGGGAAAGAGAGGGAAACCTAATCAGAACCCTTTCTTCCTTTTGAAGGACGACCAGAAGTGTGTCCGAGAGAAACGAAAATCCTACTACTATAACTTTGGTGGTTCCACCTTTAGGACTCTGAACGAGAACGTGCCTTAGAACGAGCCAGTTAATATTTTCTTCCGAGTAACCTTCCAAGGATTTCGACCGAGGTTGTACCATAGAAACATTTCCGTTACATATATGTGAAAATTTTCTTATTTACAAAGAAAAACGTTTATGTCCGTTCAAGAATGTCTTGAATTGTCAAGAATGTACACCCCTCCAAAATTGGACGGTCGTGACCTTTGGACTTCATCGGTGGAACCACTCTTTTACGTAGGGACTCCAATGCCCCTTGTGTCTCGGGAGGACGGACGTCCATCTTTGGACTTGTTCTCACAAGTCACCAAACGAACACGTAGACTTTGAACCGAAGTGGAGTCTTAGTAGACAATTGAAAGACCAATAAAAAAATAATAAATCGAAAAATAAAACACGACCTCATAGTGACCAATTGTAACGACACTATCAAAGTCCACTTGTCGCCTCGCTGAGTCGGTATGTATATGTACACAGGTAAGAGGGGGTTTGAGGGGAGGGTGGGTCCGACGGGGTAGTGTCACTGTAACTCATCCCAAGGGACACGACATGTCATCCAAGAAACAACCAATAGAGAATTTATGTCGTCACACGTGTACAGGTAGGGCTTGAGGGATTGATCGGGAAGGGGAGTAGAAAGAGGAACCGACCAATAGAAGAAATTTTGTCCTTTCAGATCCTTGAGTAGAAAATTGTCTTTGGAGTCCACCGTGGCCGTATCGACGGACGGACGGACGGATGCAGACCTTAAGGGTTCACCGTGGAAAGGGGTGTGACTCCACTGTCCATAGACATAATCTTTCTAAGGTTTATCCCGTTTTTACCAAAATAAATTGTACGTCGTTTTGTTCCCTTCGTCGACTACATAGGTCATCAAAAAACAGTGCTTCACTGGAGTTATCATTGTTCATTGTGAGTATTTATTGATTTCGGATTTCGAATAACATTTCCATGTAAGGCACATCATCAGGGTGTCTCGAAGGGTCCCGACGTCGTCGGGTAGAGACCTCTCGAGAACCTAAATGAGGAATTCCTCACTTTACCTAAGTGAAAGAAAACAGACAGACTTGTTTCGTCACTTTGGACGAGCGACTACTCCCCTCCCCCACTACCGGAGAACTAATTCCTTCGGACCGTTCTCGTCCCTCCACAGTCCCGACGGAGAGGGACCTCGACCGAGACCGAGTAGGTCGACTCGCGTCCACTCGGTGTACGAGTAAGGGGTCGCCGACCCAGAATGGACGGACAGCGGGACACTTCGGACCTGAGGGGCCGGGTCGACATCGGTCACCTACCTCGTGACAACTTCGTTATCCCGGACCACTGAGCTAAGTTCGTTCCGGGGATTAGAGTGGTGGAGGTCTGGGTTGTATAGCGGCTGTCACGGGGAGCCGTCGACCCCTGTGAGCGCCAAAGACCCGTCGTCCATTCCTGCATTCAAATCACGTTACGCGGACGAGGACTCCGGAGGATAAGGGTTGGCGCTCGGTGGGACGTCCGGTCGACCATCCTCCTCCCCCGGTTTGGTCCTGTGCCCCACGATAGGAGGGGAGTCTCCGCACTCCCGTCGTGCCGCCACACGAGGTGCGGTTCGTTCTCCATCACTCACTCTCTCTACCGGACAAGGGCGTCGTCCTCCGTGGGAAAAGGGCCTCTCACGACCCGTAGACGAAGGTCTCTTCCGCGTTGTGACGAGAAGGTAAAGGAAAGGACCAACACCAAATCCGACGGCGTTCCGGTTCAAGATGAAGATCGTCGACGTCAAGGAGTAGGATGACACTACAGGTACCCTGTGTCGGACTGCGGCGGTCCCGGGTCGTGTTGAGGAGCACCGGCAAGGTCCCAGCACGACGGGTGTCTCCCGTCCTCACCGCTAGGTCGTCGTGGTCGCGGGACGAGACCCAGGTCCCGGCACGCCCTCGACACCCGACACGGGAGGAGGGTCCTCGGACGGTTCCCCTTCGGACCCATCGTCGTCCCGACTCTTGACCCCTACACTCCTGCACCAGGACTTCCTCCCGGGACTCAGAGACGTAGTCTCCTACGGTCGCGTTCCCCTTTTGGGTGAGGTCGGAACCCCGGTACAGGGCCCGGCCCTCCACGCCCCCTCTCCCCCACCGTGGACCCCGGTGAGGGGTGAGGACTACATACACCGGTGAAGTTCAGTGTGTCCATCTATTTTTGTCCAGGAAGACCCCCGGCTTCCTTCTCTCTAGTGTCGTCGCCGAGCCGTCCCGGGGACAAGGTGTAGTTTCGAGAATTCGTGTCGCCAATCCTACACTTCCTTCTGGTCCGGACCTCTCGGAGGGGAGAGCCCCATCGGACGGACCCGAGGTTTCACGTCGGTTGTGCACAGGAGACCCCAATATCCAAGGGGGTGACGAGGTGCCCCCCCTTGACCAGGTGGAGTGGGTGGAGCCACGAGTCGACGAGGGGGTTCCGTTTCCAGTCGGACATGGCTTCGGAGCGGAAGAGGACGTCGTCTCCCCGGCGCGCAGTCTGTGGGGAAGAGACTGTGGGAACCCCGCGAAAACACGTCCCCTGTGCGGGACGAGGATGGTGGGGTAGGAGTGAACCGGAAACCCGGTCTCACCTTTTCCCTGCACCCTCTTCGTCATTGTCAGGTCCGACCCTCCGTCACCTGTACCCGCAGGTCAGAACCCGTCGACCCCGAAAGTCCACCCCAGGGGTCGAGGTCGAGTGGAAGTCACCCAACCGGTCGTCGTACTGGACGCACTACCGACGTCCACCGACCTACCCCGACTTTCCTCTCTCAAGACAGGGTCTCCCACCGACGTTGAAGTGAAAGTAGCTGATCTCTCTCTCTCTCCGAGGAAACTTCTCTACCGTCCACGGGAACTCCACCTTGCCCCACACCTGTACGCCCACGTCCTTCTCCGGGGTCCCTCGCTCCTATGGAACCCGTGACGCCGGACGTCGTGCTACGAGAACTACCCGTTCCCTCGGCATAAGTCGTACCTGTGGTGGTGGTGGTCGTGTAGTCCGGCAGGACCTCCTGTGAGGAACCGTTTTACCTTCTCCTACGCCTTCGGCAAAAATAGTATCCGACAGTGTCCTTCCCGTGACGGACACACATTCTTGCCCCGTCCACTCCCGCCCCCCTCTCCACCCGGACTCTGTTTCGTGGCGTCGGTCCGCCCTCCCGTGCCGCTGGGGCCCTGGTCCTTCGAGGACTTCCTCGGACCCTTCTTGGAGGGCTCACGTGTCGCCCCTGTTCGTGTCTGACGCTGTGCCATCCCTCCCGGCGCACACCGAGAGTCCCTGAGACCGTTCTTTTCGGACCTGGGTGGGCAGGGAACGGTACACCGGGTGTGTGGACGTCCGACCCTTGGGGCGGGGAGTGGGGTTCGGAGGTTGTGGATGATCCGAACTATCTGAGGTCCCCGTGCACCTGTGACCGGTCCCTCTCGAGCCCGGGGAAGTGCCCCGACGGGACCCGGACCTTCTCTCCCGACGGCCCGGGGCGCCTCTTCCCCTCCTCTCCGGCTCACCTCCGCGGCGACCCCTCGTCTCTCCCCCGCCGTCGCGGGCCCTTCGTCGACCTCCACCGCCCAAAGTGGTCCGGGCTCCAGGACCCGTCGTCCTTCCTCCTGTTCCGTACAACCTCTGGTCCGTCTCGACGGCTGGCAGGGCGTGTCCGTGGGGGTCTGATCTCGGCCGAGAGGGGAGTAGGGCGAAGATCTAAGGTCGACTGGGTGGTCTGACTCTCCCTTGAGGGTGTTGGGGGACCCCGACGGAGGGGTCGCGGGGAGAGGGTAAGTAATGTGAAACCGGAGAAGTTCTTCGACCAGCTCCTGTAGGTCGACCACGTCCCACGGCAGCGGGTTTCGCCTTGGTGCCACGGGTCCCCGCTACCCGAGTCGGAAACCCCGGTCTCGACCCCGGTCCGGTCACCTCTTGTTCTTCCCCGACCGAAACCCCCGTCCTTGCGGTCGACCCCGGTGGTCCCGGACCCTTGACGGACGCCCCCGGTGGCTCCCGACCTCCTCTCCGGGTAGACACCCCGATGTCCGAGGACCGGGTCCAAACCCCGACTTCTTCAGGTCCAGGCTGGCGAGCGAGACCCCTTACTTTCACCCTCACTCCCCCGGGACGTCCACCGCTTCCGACGTCCGAGAGGTGGGTCGGGTGGGGGGTGCGACAAGGACCCCCGACCCGACTCGGGAGACGTTCTCGTCGGCAGGATACCTATCGCGCGCGTTTCGCGACACACGTCCTACCACGGGTCCCGGTCCTGTTCCGACCCTTCACCTCCGTTGTACCGCGGGCGGGGGTGGACCTCGTCCCCGGTGACCGACAAGGGTCGACGGAACCGTCCTCCTCGTGACCCGTGGCCCAGCCACTCCGGACTCCTGTCTCTTCTGCCGACACCACCTTCTCCGAGACCCGACCCCGTCGGGGTCGGGGTGGAGTGGACTCCCTCCCGGTGGGCATTGGTGGTCCGGCGGGTTCCCACTGTTCCGCAGGGGACATCGAAGACCTTCCCTTACCTGGGAGAAGACAGAAATACGACGTCCCCCGCGGACGACTCCTTCCCCCTCGTGTCCGTGTGTCCTACAGGTGGTCTCCTGTGACGGGACCCGGGAGGAAGGGTGGGAACGATTCGTGCGTCCCAGGGGGAGCCCGGAGGGGCGGGGTCGTGGAGAGGAGCGACTCCGGGGTCTTCGGGGCCCTTCGGGGGATGTCCTGCGTGGGTTCGTCTCGTCGAGGAGTAGGTCGTCCGACTCCCGTAACGAGCACGACGACCCGGGACCCCCCCGGAGTCCGACCGGCCCACTCACCGACGCCGGTCCCGGACTCCGGACCCCACCGCCTCCCTCCTGTCCCTACGGGCTCGGCCGTCCCCACCCCCGGTCACGACCCCCGCCCGGCGAACCGTGGAGGTGGAGCCGTTCCAGCTACTCTCACGGAACCAAAGGACCTACCTATTGTCTTCTCCTGTCCTTAGTGACCCCCGGGGAGGGCCTGACGCGTCCCCCTCTTCCTGGGACTCGTGTCGGAGACCGGTGGAGGGTTTCGTGGATAGGCCCGTCACCACTTCTCGACCACCTCTGCCGTCCACCCCCTCTGGGACACACTGGAGGGTCTTCCCCGAACCCCCCGAGTCTCAGGGGAGTCTGGGCACGCGACTATGTCCCAGTGGGACGTGGCCCCTGGGTCCGACGAGACCTCCCTCACCCCTTGGTCTTGTGAAATGGAAGGCTCAACCCTGACCGACTCCAGTGGTGGAGTGGCAACTGTTGGACGGGAAGTTGCTGACAGAATATTCTCAACTACTGGGCCCTCTCCAACAGTGACCGGACATTCTACAGGGGATCATGGCCTCTCTTTAGACAGTGAGGGCCGGACTGTTACGGGGGTGGTGTGTGTAGATTTAGGGGCCCAGTGGGGGGTTGGTGGGAAGGGTCAGGTGAGTGGATTTGATAACAGTGACAGGAGCCAGAGTGACCGCTCAAACTTATTGCACGCGGAGAACAAGAGTGTAGCTAGTTTGTCGAGGATTATCTCTGGGTCTCTCCTTTTGAGTTCGACGGTCTAGTGGTAGGTGCGGTGGTTCAAGGCCGAGGGGACCATGTACCCAATCCACCATGGTGTGAAATGGGTATAGTGGATTGGGTCGTAGGTGTGGTCTCAGGGCCGAGGGGACCATAGTCCAGTCGAGGACCGTCTCAGTCCGAGACGTGTGTGCAGAAGGACGACGGTCGGAGCCGGTGAGACTCAGTGTTTTGTGGACGAGTCCGTCTCTCCGGCGGTCCTGTCGTCCAGGGAAGGGTGAGGGCCGGACCGTGTACGGAGTCTTAAGTCTCAGAGATACACTGGCTCCTGCCTCCTCGTGTAGTCCCTTGGTCCCACCCGGAAAGAGACGGGTTCGCAGGGGTCCGTCTTCCGTTCCACCTCTCGTCCCCACGCGGGGCTCCGCCTAGACGTCTCGGTGCGTCTGCCTCCCCCGTACCTTGCTCAGTCGGTGTCGAGTACCCGTGAACCCCCGTGGTGGGGAGGGCCAGACCGACGACCGTCTCCTACTGACGGTCCACACGTCGTCGCAGAGCCCCGTCCTTGCGGGAGAGAACCCCGGATGGAAGTACTCGAGGAACAGACGGAGGCGTCTTGGGAGAGACGATATCACTGCTTCGTAGAGTGGTTCGTCGAAGTGCGACAATAGCTGGAGGAGATTCCACACGTCTGCGAGCCAGTGGAAGACCTGGGCGCGGAGTAGGACGCGGTCTCTCCTGGTTCCTCGCTCTCGAGTCGACCTGAACCGGGTGACGGGGGGTTTTGGGGCGGTCCCTCCCACGTGTGGACGGGTCCCCTGTGCGCCCGGTTCCGGGCGGGGTGCCTTCGACGAAAGTTGTGCACTAAGAACCTTGGTGACCGGAGTCTGGGTTAGCTGTCGAGAAGAAAGTTTCGTCGTCGGGCGGATGGGGGTTCGGACCGGCGTGCTGAGGACGAGGGTGCACACCCACTCGGGACCCCTGTCCCCTTCCCTGGCGACGAGACCCCGGTACCCGAGGAGGGGTCCCGAGTCCCGGGTGGATGGAGGAAGTGGTACCTGAACTACTCGAACAACCGGAGGACATCCAGTAGACCCAAAAACGAAAAGTTATCGAACCGATTTTCGACCTTCTCCTCCCGTAGTCTCCGCCTCCCTGCCGTCGTGGGGGGCCCCTTGTGTGTCCTTGACTCACGTCGGACCACGACTCACTCGGGTGCGGGGTAGCTCCTGAAATGGAACCTAAAGAGGAGTAGTAGTTTTTGTCCCAAAAACCCTGCTCCGCCACCTCTGCCCTAGTCGCAGGACAGGTGTCTCTAGTCGCCCAGCCTTACGTGCTACGGACTTTCCCCTACCTCGTCACCAGCGTGTCCGACCCGGCGGGACCGTGGGAAAGGGTGTGTCGTTCCCCCCCCCGGGGCCCTGGTCCGGACGTCCGGCGTGTGTAGAGTCGGGGAGTTTCGGGTCGGGTCGCCGGGGACGAACCCGTCTGTAGGCGTATGGGACAGAGAAGTTGTACACCATCCGTAGGAACTAGAAACTAAGAAGGCCGTCCCGGTTGCAGGTCGATATTTCGTCGAGTTATTGGAACCAGAAGTGAAAGAGTCTGTGGGACAGGGGGTCCATGATTCCTCGTTTTCTTTACCCTTTCGACTCACACACGTCGGACCTCCGTCTCTGTCTCCCTCCGACACGAGTGTCGTTAGTTTACCGACGATTGACCGACGTCAGGGGTTCGGCGGAGGTCTGGGCACCCACACTCGGCCGTACCCCCTCCCCTCGCCGTAGGTACCCCGTGTCTGAGGCGAGTCCTTCCTCCGGCCCTTGAGTAGTGACACAAGTGCGTGTTGTCCGGTCTGTGTGTTGACGTGAAAGAGGGCTTCCTCACTTGTTCTTACGGAAGTGATACTTCTTCACAGGGGAGACGGCATTCACACACGGGTCTCGACTTCGCTGTGATCACACACCGGCACCAGCTCTCTGCTCCCGCCGGCGCACTCGTGCCGCTCCTTGTCACCGACGACAACGCCTTCGGGGTAGTCACCCACGTGACTCCGGCCCTCCCGCCGTCTCTGCAGGGACACACGTGCAGGTGGGAGTCGTGCCGCAGGAGACTCGTGTCCTGGGTCCCTTGGGGCTGGGGCACCTTCGCGACCAGGCGCACCACTTTCGGCCACTCCGCCCTGGTCCCTCCTTGTGTTTTCTTCAAGACTCTTAGTCTTGACGGTGGCTGACTGGAAGCCTCTGTGCTGAAACTAGTCGAGTAAGTTTTTGGCCTTGAAGGGGTGAAGCAATACCTTGGAGGAGGGCGTCAAGAAGTACGTCCGAAGGTCGTGGACCTCGTGTCTCCGGTCCGCGAGTCTGGTCCTGGACCGCGAGCCGGTCTGGGGTGTGCGACCGCCGTGACGTGTGTATGAGCGGGCTCCTTCCTGGATTGGTCTTCTCCGTCGGGACCCCCTGTAGTCCCGTCACCCTAATGAGTGTCTTCTCAGGGAGTTCCACGTTTGGGGAGACCCCTTCGAGTCGTCTTTGATTTCATTTTTTGTGACTTCGGGTCTATTGCTCTGTCAGTCTGCCAGTGGGGACCTCCACCGGACGGACGTCTAGGACGGGAGCCCGAAGTGTCCATTCCTCTACCTCCGTCTCTGGTGTGCGAGGAGACTAAGTCCCAGGTCCCGAGAAAGGTGTTCGACTAGTTGTACAACCCGTCCGGCCTCTCCTACAAAGTTAAGACAAAAGAAGTAGAATCTGCCTGTACGATAAAAGGGCGTGACTCGGGGTAGCTAGAGGGAGACCCCGGAGTTCAAGAGTCCACGACGACACCCCGGATCGTGGACTCAAATACGGTTCCTCGCGTGGTGGGTTCACCACGGGGGACGGGGTCGAAGGTAGAAACATTTAGCCCCTAAAAGTTAGTGTGATGATGTCTGCAAGACCCGGTTAGTGAAAAAGACCCTCGGACAGGACCCGCGATGTCTTATGAGTCGTCGTGGGGTCCGAGGTGCGTGCATCTACGGTCGTCGTGGGGGGCTGGACACTGGTCGTTGTCACAGAGGTCTGCGACGGGTCCCACGGACCCCCTGTCTCGACGGGGGCGACCTCTCGGTCCCAATTACTTCGGAAGCGAGACGCCTCGCGTGCCGTGTTCGTACGCACGTCCGATTCGCGGAAAGGGGTTGCTGGGGGAGGGCGGGAAGGTCCTCGATTTCCCTCAGTCCTCTCTTGGGTCCGTAGGACCGAATCCCCTTTCGGGCCTCCGCGGAGTTGTGGCGTGAGTCGAGACTTAGGGGGCTCAGACTTATTTGCGATTCTAGACGGGTGACCCCACTACGGAAGTGATCACTGGGCGTAGTAAAAATCGATGTCCTGTTTAATGTGAACCGGTCGAGAATGGACCGTTCTGTCGAGACAGTCGGAGAGACGCGGGGTGGGCCCCGGGTGCCGGTGATGGGGAGACGGAACCGGAGAGACGAAGAGGGTAGTCTGGAGCACAAGTGTGAGTCAGTGGGCACTACGAACCCGGACCGTGCCCCGTGTGCACAAGCACCTTGTTGACTGACACGTTCCAGGTCCATTCAGATCAAACATAGGTCCTACGAGTCGACCGGCTCCCGCACTCGGTACTGGGGGAGTGTCTAGGGTCGCCTGAGCACTTCTAGGTAGTGGTCGTTCTTTTTGGATGGCAGTCCCGGACCTGGCGGAGGGTAAGGACGCCTCTGACCTAGAATACCCGGTCGTCAGCCTGCCGCTAGACACCGGATCTCTGGTCGTTTTGGTGTGGAAGTCCTGCGACGGGGAGCCGGTGGACCGGTCGGGAGGAAGCGGTCAAAAAGTGAAAGGGTCAGTTGGTAGAGAGTGGACGGGGGATGGTCAAACTCTGAGTGGGAAGTTCGAGGAACAACTAGACTAGTGTTTTCGGTTAATACATAAGGGTCAGAAGGACCGCTAATCTTCCTAACCACCGAAATAGACCCCTCTCTTGCTTCTTCTGCTGTTGATCAACAATGTCTCTCGTTCCTCCTGTGGTACCTTCCAAAAGGAGTGTAAAAATTCCGTGACTACACTACTAAAGAAGAGATTACCTCTTCTGAGTTATTAAGTCAGTCTGTCGTTGAGTTTATGTTTATGAATTTTTTTTGAAAAAAGACCAACACGGTGTACTGAAGATCCTAGAATCAAGGGACTGGTCCCTAACTTGGACCCGGGATTCGTCACTGTCTCGTCTCAGAATTGGGGCCTGGTGATGGCTTAAGGGATGTTTATAGCGAAAGACAGGTCATAAGACTTTCAATGTTTGTTTTTTCTTTTGTTTAGACTTCGAAGAGTAAAATTCCATTCGATTGCTGCAAATGACTCGGGAGATTCGTGTTTAACACGACAGACAGGTACCCCAGTGTCTTTGTCTTGGATTCGAACTCATTCGTCGTAGGGAGTCAAATTTACCAGAAGGTGCTAGTTCCTGTTTCTGTTCGTGGCTTCTCCCACAGGGTCCCAAATTTGAGGTCCTCCATTTACGGTTCAGAGGATTGTGAACAGCACACAGCAGAGAAGAGGTAGTACGGGTCTAGGACACGAATCTCTCCTGCCGGGGTCGACTCTCACCAATTTACGTAAGGGTAGAGACTAAGTCTAGAATCTCAGTCGGAGAAGGTCTTTCGTGAGAGTTCGACACACGATTTAAATCCCGAAGTCCAAGTCTTTTGTTTACCTTCTGACTTCCGCACGTAGGAAAAAATTCAGGTCCGAGGAGGTCGTCTAAAGGTGGTCCCGGTTTTCGTCTCACTCCCGGAACTTTTTCGGAAAGGGTTGTTCCCCACTACAATCTCCAAGGACTTAAGACTAACGAGCACTGACACAAAGAAATGAAGGGAAAAGGATTACAATTTTTAGTGATCGAGGTGCGAGTTTAGGATTGTCCCTGAGGATCGGTCGGGGTAGGGGGCGGGGAGTTGTCCGTAGTGTTCCGTCGTCCGCGGTGGGTCACCGGCTCCCTTCTGGACGCCACAGGTCGTGACACGCACGCCCCGTCGAAAAGACGAGACCTCCGGTCTTTTAAGACCACCAAATCCTAGTATAAACCCCCTTTTCTCTCGACAGTCAGGAGTCAGAACTTTTCTCTTAATCGTCCGGGAACTTTTACAGTACGAACCTCCCTTCCCTCTAATTAAGATAGGTCTCCCTGACAAACAACGGCGTCCCTGGATGACCGACAGTGGGAGGCCTCTTCGGGACTCAGAGGGGGTGGTCCACGGATTTTAAAAGAGTCCACAGTCGTACCGAAACAATGATTAGGGATCGTAAACTCTACGAGCCTCAAGAGTATACTGTAATTCTCCCACACCCTATGTTTTTATTCTACCAAACTCCTCGGTATGGACGGGGACAGTGATGTTAGTAAAACCCTCGTCAGTGTGCGGAAGGTGACAAACGGTGACCTTTTCTGCAGTGTCTGTGTCCCCTGTCCACGTGTCGGGGAGGGGAGGGGTGTGTGTCTGTGTTTCGGTGCCCGCAAGTGGTTTTTACACAGGACGGACCTCGACGGTGCTGAGGTAAAGACTAAAGTCCTTGCGAGGGTGGATGAAGAGTAAAAGCAAGTTGTCGAGCTCTTAGGGTGAAGGACAGGGGGTTACTGAAAAGATGGCGTTTGGGCGTCCCTCGAGAGCCGGATGTGTACTTGTGTTTCGGCACCAAAGTCGGTGTCAAGCGGGGTGAAGACTCATAGAGGGGGGTGAGAGGTCGGTCGACTCTGTCGTCTGGAGTCAGTGGGTATTTTGACGTTCTTGGAGACCTCTATTGAACCCCACTGAGTCCGTGAGGCGGACGAGTGGCGGAGGGCCGTCTACGTGTGTGGGTGGTGGGTGAGTTGCAAGGGGAAGTGGACGTTGCCTCCACTGCGGCCTCGGAGGGGACATCTAGAACGGAAGGTCTTGCCGGGGAGACCCGAGGTCCAAAGATAAAACCCCAGAGACAACTTTCAGAATACGATCAGACACAGAGACGGAGATATGTAGGTCGAGAGTAAAAGTTGATCGACACTGACAGCACCCTGGAGACCAGGTCTTCCCTCCCCTTGTCGTTACCGGTGGGGCGGGGTTGTGCCGAGTTTGTCAGGTCACTGTTCAAGGTGTATCGTTCCTATTCCTACCTCCCCTTCAGTTCCCAGTTTGAAATCACGCTTCCAGAACTTAGTTCCTCTGAATCAGTTGGGGGTTCAGAAAACAATTTGTCGGTGTCTTTTGATTCGTCTGTTCAGTCCGGGACCTCCTTGGTGTCCTTTTCATGTTCTAAGCCTGGGATGGGAACTCCTCCAATTACGTCGTGCACTCCTTTGTTGGTCTCGTTTTGTTCTGCCCTTAAAATTCACGAGTAGACCACGTCTTTGCTCAGATTTTTGTGAGTAGTAAAGAGGAGGGACTGAAGGGATACAGATATTTACCACGGTGGTAAGGTTTCGAGGAAAACGGGGGTGGGTCCATGGGTCCAGACTTCCGAGGAAGAAGGGAGAGGAGTAGGTAAAAGTAAACCTCTTCCGTTACCGTCGGGTGAGGTCATGAGAACGGACCTTTTAGGGTACCTGCCTCCTCGGGCCATCCGACGTCAGGTACCCCAGCGATTCTCAGCCTGTGCTGACTCGCTGAAGTGAAAGTGAAAAGTGAAAGTACGTAACCTCTTCCTTTACCGTTGGGTGAGGTCACAAGAACGGACCTCTTGGGGTCCCTGTTCCCTCGGACCACCCGACGGTAGACACCCCAACGTGTGTCAATCTGTACTGACTTCACTGAATCGTCTGAATCGTTAGAGAAGGAAGAGGTACAGAAATGATGCAAAAAAGGGGAGTTCCGACTCGGGACCGGGAGCCGTCAATTTCACGTCTCAGGATTGGTGACTGGACGGTCTCTTAAGTGGAGTTACAGAAAAACACACAACACGAGTCAGTGAGTCAATACAGGCTGAGAAACGTTGGGGTGTCTGACGTCGGGTGGTCCGAGGAAACAGGTACCTTAAAAGGTCCGTTCTTATGACCTTAACCAACGGTAGAACATGAGGTTCTCTAGCAGGACTGGGTCCCTAGTTTGGACTCAGAGAACGGAGAGGACGTAACCATCCGTCTAAAAAAAAAATGGTGACTCGGGGGACCCTTTGGGGTCACAGAAAAATTTTAACAAAAGAATGAGGACGGGACTGGAGGACTAAAGAGTGAACGAAGGTCTTGAAGACGAGGTTAGGTAGGATACATTTTGTGGATATCCTTGGAAGGGTCTTGTGACTGAATCGTCCATGTCATAATTACCCTTAGGGAATTGACCTCTGTGTCTGAAGAAGCCCACCTTAACCTCGGTCAGGTCTCAAACCGAGAAGGGTCGAAGGAGAGGGTACAAGGGTGTCCTTGCGGGACGAACTTAGTTTGCAGACAATGACACACGGGGTTTGTACCGGACGAGGGAGGTGTGGTGACAGACGACAAAAGAATCGGATAAAAGGGTAAGAAATTCCGGATCGAACTCACGGTAGAGGGGTGAGCCTCTTGGTAGAGGGTAAAATGAATAGGGGTTAAAGGGTTTTATTTGACAGACATACAATCGTAAATACCAAGGACGAAAAAATGAATTTTTTACGAAATAGGTGAGGTCGTGGTGATAGTAGTTTGACTTCCGTTTCTGAAACTTGAATCAAAAGCAATTGTGGAGTGTGTCGTCCATAAGTAATTCGTGACTAATTGACGTCATTACTGTCCTGAAATCTCTTCCGACTTCAGTAGTTCTCTACCAAACACCCCTTCCTCTACGACCCCAAAGTTTCGTACATTTCGCCTTGTCCCGAAAGTCCTTTCCTCTCCTTAGACACAACCACCGAGTTCTTGTAGGTCGACTGTCTTCGTTCGTTCTTACGGTCCTTCAGCGTCGCTCCGTCCCCCTGTCGTCACGTTACTGGACTGACTCGTCTTCCCGAGACCCTCGTCTTGACCCCCTCTCCGCCCCTCTGGACTCTGGACGGGTTTTGCAGTCAGATTCATTGTCCTTTCCCGGTTTCCGGTCAGAGTCGAGATCAGAGATGTCTATGGAAGGGAGAGGGGGTAGTGGTAGAGGTGAGAGGGAGTTTTTGTCCAGATTTGAGATTTGGATCGGATAATCTGAGTCGACTCCAGTAAATTTAAAGATGCTTAAGGGGTAATTGTAGAGATTTACCTTGGTTAAGGTCTCATAAATATAGGTCAACCACCGAGACCCGTTCACTCGACTGATCTCGGTTCCACAGGAGAACACTGTGACACTGTGGTCATGGATGAAACGATCCTAAGAACTATTTACTTGCAGAAACCTCGTGAGACTCGAGGACCCTCTTGTCAAGGTATATGTGTCTTCCGACACTGGACGGACGTTGACGTCTGGAACGTTTACATTGGACGCAAGTTGGTGGACTTGTCCCAAAGAATAGTTCCCCTGAGTCCGTTAATCTCCTTTGCCCGTAGTGGGGAGTTCTCCGACGTCCGAGATCATTCATTGACTGTTACGTGTTCCGTCGCGGAGGCGAGGTCGGACAGAACAGTGGGACGGGTTAAACAGAAGTGAATTTGTCCCGAGGTCCCTGGAGGAGATCGGGTATGAATCATTTGAGTTGCATGATTGGGAAGTCGGTTTACGTTGGACGATTTCAATTGGACATAAAGGAGTGTCGTTATATTTACTCGCTAGTATCGTTATCCGGCGTTATTGATGTTATAGCCCGACGCAGAGAGTCGAACCGACTCATCAAATGGTTGCTTACTGAGCAATTCTGTACGTCCCCCACCCCTCTTCCCAGGGGGTTGTCTCGAAAGTAGTACGAAGCCAATGACGTCCCTTTTCATGAGAAAAAAAGGAGAGAGAGACCTAATAAAAGTGGAGTTTGTAAGTCGGACGCGCTTCGTCAGTGAAGATGACCTTATGTGCCAGTTTTAAGACTTCGATACACCCATACGAGTCGTGGTGGGTGGCGAGGGCCTCAAAGTCGGGGTCAAGCCTCGAAAGGGGACGCAGCCTTCTCGCGTCCCCAGGGTCTCAGTGCCGGAACGCGCCGGGGTGGTGTCAAAGGGGTTTTGCGGATACGTACAGTAGGGCTTCGTGAACCGACAGCGAAAGCCCGTCGCGCGTCCTCGCTCTCCTCCGCGGCGCCGAGTCTCTCGTGCCCGGCCCGGCGGCTCGACTCCTTGCCCGCGCTAGGGCCCCGCGAGCACCGCGCACGCTCCGAACCGCGCCCGACGGCCCGCCGCGGTGGCGTCCCGGCCCCTCCGTCGGCTCCCGACCCCTCTCCCCTCCGAGCTCGCGCTTGTCTGAGCCGGCGCCTATGAGTGAGTCGGTCCTGAGGTCTGAGAGGGGAAGGCGGAGGCGGTATAACGTCGGCGGGCCCGGCCGGGTCTCCGGAGTTTGGAGCGCTCTTGGACTCTCTCTGCTCGGCCCCGCCCCGGACGTATCCCTGGACTCTTCTGGTTCGCGGCGGCAGATCCTAGAACGGTCCGACGCTGCCTATTACGCTCCCGCTTGCAAAGGAAAGACTGAGAGGCGGAATCTGGAGCCTCACTCTCTGAGAAGTCCGGGTCTAATTGTCCCACTACGCGTCTCGATCCTGGAACATCGAGAAAAGGGGGCAGAAATCAGTGAGCCAGTCCGTGCGGTTCCCGTCAGAGGCACCCCAGGACGACCGTCGGTTCTACCGACGGGGGTGCCACTTCCAACGCGATCCCACCAGGCCGAACCCAGAGCCGCACGCCTCTCGACGAAACGCCGAAGGTCCCACTCTCCCACCGCCGTCGACCCTCAGGAGAACCCAGAAGTGCCTCTCCGGACGATCCCTCCTTTTCTCCCCCGGTGTCCGTTCGGAGCGTCCCTGGACCTCTCTCGGACCCTCCGGCCCTATTTACTCAGGTTAGGAGAAATTGGGAGAGGCACTCAAACTTTCGAATCATCATCGAGGGACGGACTCCTTAAGAGTGAACCTTTACTTTCACGCTAGAACAACTCCTTAAGTCTTGACCCTAAAAGAAACGACCCTCCACCCCCCCCCCCCCCCCCCCCNNCCCCCCCCCCCCCTCTACGTATCCGCCTAACAGATATAAGACTTCAAGTCCTCGAACAGGAATGACATCCGTGAACTCCTCGTCTGAAAGGGCCGGAGAAATCCCCTCTAGGAGGATGGAGAACCCTGTTCTTAATGACGTCGACTCGATACCGACCGCTAGAGGAGCGACGAGCGAACCGCCGCCAAACCGTATGTGCGGATAACAATTCAGTTCGGAAAAGTGAACTCAGTCGAAAACGGGAGGAGAAGGAGAAGGGGGGTGGGGTCCGATCACGTCCACTCCACCTCGGCGATACCGGGACTCATGGTCCTAGGGGTCTGACTGTTCCTTATAATGGCGTTCGGGAACCGGGTCGACTGACTCCTCCTCTGCATACTCGCCCTCGAGTCCTTCTGAGTCCACTAATTTCGACGGGGTCGGTGCTTTTGTACGAGACACAAACTTCTGGGTCACTAGTCCAATCGTCTTTTGTTTGACAACAAGGTGTCTCACCCTGATATGCCCCCTTCCGCCTTCCTAGATGTCATTCCTAAAACACTGTCGGAGCCCTTGGATTTGTAGAAAAAAAGAATTTCATTTAAGTGGTTATACTACTACTTTCCTCCTTTGTTTTATGACCGGTCTAGGGAGTACTGTGTCCATTTGTCATGGAGAGAGACAGTAGAAACAAAAGGGGTATCGAAACACAAACCGAGAAAGTAGAATTCTGTTTTTTGTTACCTAAGACATGGACAGTAACTTTCATGTCTTAAAGAGACATAAATACACACCCTCACCTCCGAAATTCTTCAGGATGACCTCAGTTCGTGACGGTAGGGGGTCGGGGTGTAATGTTTAGAAGCGAGTAAGAAGACAGGATCAGGTCCCAAAAACAAAGTCTTCATGATTTCCTTATCGACCCGTCGATATCTTCTTCTTGTCCTACTACCCTTATTTCCTGTCCCAGGATCGGGTCGACCCACTTGGGAAATCCCTGGGACCCCATAGGAGAAGGTGACATAGGGAAACGTCTGGGACCTTCGACACTTTTCCTTCGTCAAACTCTTCATGGTACGACGAAGACGTCTCCTTGTCCGTTGGTAACTTGCGTTGGGAATGTGGTAGAAGGTAGTTCGTGACTTTTTGACACTCGGACACTAACCCGACCATGGGTAAGAGTTCCCCCCGGTAAAGATGGTCCACTCACCAGTCCCACCCTTTCGTCCCGACGAGTACACACTTTACCACCCCCATCTCCTCCCATAAATCTCAACCCGGTTCTAACTATCGAAAGAACCCTGACGTCTCACGGTTCCAGAAAAGTAGAGTCAGGGTACCATATTTCTAATGTCCGTCTTCTACCTTCTCGGTTTTTTAATAGATGTACTGGAGAAATCTTCCGGGTGTCATGAAGGGGGTAACGGGGAAGACAGGTCGTAAGACACAAGGTTTCATATTCAAAGACTACCACTCCTCGATACAAATATAGAGTAGAAATATGTAGTCACAGATTGTATCACAAACTGACTACGAAGTAGTGACAAATTGACTTGATCCACTTCACAATCAGCTAATCAATATAGGCTGAAACGCTGGGGTACCTGACCCTGAACGGGATGAGAAGAGAGGTACCCTAAGAGGTCGGTTCCTATAACCTTCACCCAACGGTAAAGGAAGAGGTCTAGAAGGACTGGGTCCCTAACTTGAGCCCAGAAGACGCAACGTCCGCTTCCACCGAAATGGCACACTCGGTGGTCCCTTCGATTGTAAATTAATATGAAGTAACAGTATTCACCCACAAGAAAGGAAAAAATTTTTTTATATATAAACAAAACAGAAAGAAAAAAGTCACATTTGGAGTGTCCCATTTCTGAAAGAGTTACGGACACAGGGATCCCAGACGGTGTCATGGACCGTGTATCATCCCCGAACCATTTACTAAGAACCCTGTTCTCCCTGGACAAAGATCCACAAGTACTAGACATAACCGATTCAGTACGGTCGACTGTCCCGAAAAGGGTCACCACGAAAATAGTTGAACCGACTTGAGGGAAATCTCCACTTTCTCCGGTCATGAGTTCCTCGTAAACAAACTACTTACGGATACTACAGACGACGTGACTCCGGTCGGTCCCCACTCTCTTCGAGTCTCTCCTCGTCAGTCCGGGAGGAGGGGTCGTGGGAACGGTCCCGACCGGGACTCACCTGTACACCGATGAATAGCCTCGAGACCGTCCTTCCTCCGACGTCAGGACCGGTCAAGAGTCGGATTGAACGGGGACAGGGCAGAACGGGTCCAGGGACACGGCGACCGACTGGCCGCAGCGGCGAAGGACCGGTACTTTACCTACTAGTGACTCACGTCCCTCTTCTTCGGGGCCGCCTACGACTACGGCCTCTTCGACAGAGTCCTCGACGACCTCCGAAAGATGTTGGCGCCGGGACACTAGTTCTCTTTCGTGCTGTACGTGTTCTACCGGCTCCGGTTGGCGCGCGACCGGGTGATAGCGACCACCATCTCACACCCGTCTCCCAGGCCCTTCTGCCGTCGCGTGAGACGACGGTTTTTGTCGCACTCGGCGACGGTGCGACGTCTTGCGGATACACAATTCCCATGGCAAGGGAGAAGGCCCGTCCGCCCGGCGGATGGTTCCTGCCTCGGCGCACAAATGACGGACAAGCAGGAAAGAAACCCCCGACCTTGAGCGAGAGGGACAGGGTAGAGGAACCTTTCTCCCCCGTATAGTTCAACCTAAAGGAGGATTCTTTGGATCCCGAGTGGGTCGGAAGAAAAGGAAGTCGAACCCCACCTGGAAACCCACTATGCTTTTCTTCGTCAAAATCATAGTCTTTCTCAAATAATCTTTTAAGAGCAGGACTCGACCACATTGTGCACTACACCATAATGCTAAGTAATTTTGGTTGACCTCTTTTATGCGAGCCAAGATTTCACCAGGAACATGTCTTACATATTTTTCGTCAAAGACCACACTGAGACGAGCAGGGGAAACTATAGGGATTCACAGGGGTGGTTACCGAGACCCGTGGGTAAAATGTCTACCCCTTTGTCCATGGTTCTATCGATAACGTGGCTACCAAGGTGTCCCGTTACGAACAGCCCTCAACGGGTCCAGTCGCCACTCCCCTCTCTTTCCGACAACCCTGACACCTCGTCCACACGGACGGAAGGCGTTAGGACCTTAGTCTCTCTTCCACGAGTCCCGTCCTGGCGACGTAATTCACCCTTAGTAGAGTCCGCGAGAACTCAGACCTTCCCTTCTTCAGAAACCGTCTCCACTTCTGAGGCGACGGTCCAACCTTCCACCCGTCTTCTTTCCGGCCGTGGTGACCCCTCCTTCGGACCTCCGGATCAGTCTCTGGAGCGATATCATTATGAACACCCGTCGACCCCACCAGAAGGTCGGCCGACGGGCCTTGAGCTACTAGAGGTCGTCGTCGTCGACCCGGTCCCTCGACTCCGGCCGACCCTCGTCCTTCGGTAGGGCCTAGTCCTGTTTCTCGAGTAGGTACGCGACGGGCAAGTAGAAGAGGTCGACGAGGGGCTGGGCTACGTCGACGTCGTGGTCCGTCAGGTGGACGTCCCCGTCGCCCTCCACTGGGGTCTGTGCCGGGAGGCAGTGTGTCTCGTCGGTAAATGACTCGCGAGCGACACACGGTCCGAGGTCCGAACCGGACACGTGCAAAGGGGGCTAAGTAGGAGTGTGCTGGGCCACCCGTGACAGAGACGGAGTGCACTTTCCTTGTTCGAGTTTCTGAACGGAGTCTAGACAGTGGACCCGGTCCACCTGCGTCCGGGGCAGGGGTTTGACGAAGAGTTAGGGTGAGGGGGGGGGGTTGCGGGGGGGCGGGGTCAAATCAAAGACCCGGTGTTCATAGGTGTCAACGAAAGGATGACCCTTGTGTCGGAGACTTGGTCCTCCAAGATCGACGCGACACAAGACCCATTTAGGGTCTGAAACAGGACATTGGGACTGTCCGGTACTTGTGGGGGTGGTCCAAGGACGGGGTGTTCACTTTCAGAGGTACCTGTCCCCGTCCGTAAGGCTCAACTCGGGTAGAGGTGTCAGAAGCCACGGCCCCGGTGAGTGGAGGAGGAGGAACGAGTCCGACAGCCCGACCCGGTCGGCCTTCTCCGTCAGCATCTGCCCCAAGTGGTCCCGGTAGTATCCGTACAACAAGTGGACGCCCCCCTCTCGTCCCGGGTCTCGTGACCGAATCACCGCGTCCTCTGTCCACCCGGCGGAGACGACGTGCCCCACACCGACCGCCCCGGAGTGGGAGTCCATCAGTTTCTACAACGTCTATTTCCACTGCATCGTCTGGGTCGGGACGTCCCTCGCCCGAGCTTCGACGAGGGCTCAGACCATGAGGACGACGTCGGCCAACTCCTCAGGTGCCGCCTTCTGTGAGACCGGGCGAACGAACGAGAGACGGACACTCGGTCCCTTTCCTTTCCCGTCAGGGCCCCGGGTTCGAAGGGTCCGGATCAAGGGACGACAGGAGGAGGAGAGGACGGAGACTCCGGTCGGGAAGCGGAGAGACGGGACGACCGGAGACGGGTGAAGTCTTCGTGGAAGGAGTTTCGCAGAGGGGAAGAGACGGTCGGGGTGGGTTGGACTTACTACCGCACCGTGTACGCAGGACGAAGGAACGACTTGTGTGACAGGACGTCTCTTACCAGGTGTTAGTGTAACCGGTGAAAGAGGTTCAGGTGCCGTGGACCTAGATCCCATTTCTGTCCACCCCTCAGATCTCGACGAATCAATATATACGGAGGTGGACGAAGATTTCCTAAACTCCACAAGTGACTGCTCGTGAGGGTAATATATGAAGGTGACGACCCTTTCTAACTCCCGTCCTCCTTTTCCCCTGCTGTCTCCTACTCTACCAACCTACGGTAGTGGCTGAGTTACCTGTGCTCAAACCCATTTGAGGTCCTCAACCACTACCTGTCCCTCCGGACCGTACGACGTCAAATATCCCCGCGTTTCTCAACCTGTGCTGACTCGTTGATTTGACTTGACTTTCCTGGTCTTCCCCCTTAAGGAGCCTCCAGGTCATAAATCCTGAGAGGAGGCGTAACGTCCCTCGTGTCCAAGCTAGGAACCAGCCCCTTGATTAGGACGTTTGGTACGTCACGCCGGTTTTGTTTATTTCTCTAGTCCTTTGTCTCCTTTGTAGTGTGTCCTCGTCGACGTCGGTATTCGGAGGACCACTGGGTTATTCTCTTGTCCCAACACACCGACTATCTCAGTTTCTCGCGAGTAAAAAAAATCCTGTGCAGAAAAGGACCGTGATCCAACTTCTACCCTGTGACTGTCGGTAAAATGCCTTCTTTCACAAGAATGTTGTGTGTGTACTTGGGGACTGTTTTCGTCCGGTCCCTCTCGGAGAGACGTCCGAATCGAACCGTGCGATGTCCGTAACGATTAGTAAGCGACTCAGTTTGAAGACAGGACTCACGACGCCCTCCCGGAACCGGGTCCTGTCAATCACCTCGAGGAGACGGTTCGTCTTGTGAGGTAGAAGACAGGGTTCGGCCCGTCGAGACGTATAAGTTCTCTCCCCGACGTCGTTACGTCTTTGGTCCAGGTCGTATTCCTGAATTCCCCGTCCTTGACCCAAAAGACACGGAGTGGGAGGAAAGGACCCATGAAATTTTTGTGAAATGATAGACTCCCCACTGATACTAGATACTAAGTATGAGGGTTTATGACCGGATTTACAGAAGGTCAAGGTCTTAATACAACGCCTGAGGACGAGAGTCTTTCACTTCCCTCTCCCACCACCGAAGGGTCCCAGTAGGGTCAGGAGGCCAGGCCAGGGGAGAGACCACGACACCTCGGTCCGAGTCCCCCGAGGGGTGCGAGTGGAAACTCTCGACAGAAGTCGTCGACGACCCAGAGACGTAGTTTTGTGACCTAAAATATGAGGAGAAATGGACCTAGGGGGTACTGACAGGTCGGCGTCCTCGAGAAATGACCCCACCCTGATTCCTGTTGTGGACCCAACCCCCTCTCCGCTTACCTCTCCAGAATCCGTACCTCGCGCCTCCGTCCCGAGGGTCGGGATACCCGGGACCTATCCCGACCCGTCAGGTACCGTAAGTCCCCAACCGACCCGCGGGTGGTTCGAACCGAAGACCACCTCTGACCCGTGGTCGGTCCGTGGACGACGAGTCAATTTCTTAGGACTATCAGAGACCCTAATGTGTTCTCATCTCTACTCCCCACTTACACAAACAGGAGGTCAGACGGAGTTCCAATAAGAGTCGACTGTGGTTTCGACCCCACCCCAGTCCACGTGACTCTACTCCCCCACCTACTCACCTATAGTCTGTGAAAGGTACGGACATATTCTGCTAGCTCTTCGATGACTGACCAGGTGGTGTCGAGGGACTCTCACTCTCTCCCGGCCCCGAGGTCCGACACCCGTAGACAGGGTCGTGCCAAGGTTCGGGGTAGAGGGGTAGGGAGAGGGAATACAGTCTCAGGAGTCGGGTCTTTCGGGTCAGGGCCCGACCCCGGCCGGTCTCCCAACCCACGGCGGAACTGAGGGGAACATGGCCGGTCAAAGAGGGGCCCTGCCTGACCAATTTGACCGGAGGGCTCCCCGTCTTTGGACCGGGAGGGAAGAGTTCTTCCCCCGTCACGATTCTCCGGAATCGAGGTAAGACTCGGAAGAAGACTTCCTCCCCTCTCGCCACTGCACTGGGTGTTTCCACCAGGGGCGACCCCAAAGGGGAGGCCTGAGCCACGGAGAGGGAGGCCGGTTTCCTCGCCTAGAATTCCCAGAGGTCTGGACCCGTCGAAAGGATTCAGGCCTTGCGGGGAGGGCCGCCGAGTCACCCCGGGCGGCAGGCCACAGGGCGCTCGACATCCCCACCGCTCTCTCGGCCCCTGGGTGGACGGCGCAGCCGCGGCGCGGGCGCACGGGCCTCCGGCGAGCCGGCTGTAGCACGCGCGCGGGGCCCAGGCGCCGCGACGTCCGACCCGGCGGCCGCGGAGCGGCGGCGACTCCAGTAAAGGATCGCGTCCCCGCCCCGCCCCGGAGCCCGCCACCCCGCCCCGGAGCCCGCCGCCCCGCCCCGGACCCACCCTGGCGCGTGCTCGCGGGGGACGGCCTCGGGGCTGCTGCGACGGGAGCGGTCGGCCGGCGCGGTCGAGTCTCCAAGGGCCGCACGCTGCCGCGTCCTGCGGGCGCTGGGGACGGGGGTGGCGGGGGAAGGAGAGGAGTGGAGCAAGAGGGACCCGGACGGGCTCTGGTGAGCCTGGACGAGGAGCCGGACGCACTTCGGGAGTCAGAACTCGTCACCGTGGGTGGCGCGGGGCGGGGTGCGGCCCCGACTCCAATTTTGCCCCAGTCCTCGGCCCGACCCGGTCGCCGCATCCTCCCCGGACGCCCCCCGCGCCAGGCGTCGGCCCGATGTCCGCGCCCGTCGTTCCACTCTCCCGTCGCGTCAGCCGCCCTCCCCGGCCTGGAGTGTCTCCCATCCGGGACCGAGGGGCGGGCGGCGGGGGTAGGCTCCATCTCTTCCGCTCCTTCGAGAGTCCCGATCTAGCTCAAGGTGCTTCGGGGGGGGGGTGGGGTTGGGTGAGGTTCATGTCTGCTATAACCATTTTATTTAACTGTTAGTTACTTGGTCGAGTTCTCTTTCCCCAGACAAACGGTTGAAAACTACGGGGTCCTCAACCCTCACTGGGACTGCAACTCGAAGGGGCCCCCGAGTCTCCGTTTCTTAGACGGACGTTACGTTCTCTGGGTCCAAGTCAGGGACCCACCCCTTTCTAGGGGACCTCTTCCTTTTCCGTCGGGTGAGGTCATAAGACCGGACCTCTTAGGGTCCCTGTCTCGTCGGACCGCCCGATGTCAGGCGACCCAGTGTCTCTCAGTCTGTACTGACTCATTTGTGTAGGTGTAGGACTGACTACCTACTCGTTCGCGGACCGAGTCACGTAGAACCAGACCCGACCCCCTCTCCACACCCGAGTCGTCGGGTCTGTCCCGGTCCAGCCTCCAGTTGGGACGCGGCGTCCTTCCGTATGTCCTCTCCGACCCTTTCTTGACGGAAAAGGACATCGAACCTGTCCTTTCTACACAACTACCACTAAAGACATAGGTCCCGAGCGAAGAGGACGAGTGTCTCGTCGGTTTCACCAGAGGTCTTTTACCTAGCTCCTTCTCTTGGAGTCGACGACTCTTTCTTTTGGTTTCTCGTCTCTCGACTTCTCTTATTTCAAATGAAGGTACCTATAGTTTTTTTTATGTAAGCCTGTCGCCGGGGGAACCCGTCGGTGTTCGGAACTGACGGTCTGTGGGAGATCGGTGTGCACCTGGAAGTATTAGTCGGTGGTTCCCGTCGCTCCAAGGTCCTAAGGTCTGGTCTCTCCTGTGCCATTACCACTCTTCCCCGGGTCCTGGGGTCCTTTCGGTACTGCGGGTGGGTACCGACGAGGAGCAACGGTAGAAGGAACCGACAGTTACGTTCCCGACCTCGATCTCGGCTCTACTCCAGTCCCCTCGTCAGAACACGCCCCGAGGGGGACGTGTCGGTCGGAGATCCCGGTACGAAGGGTCGTCCACCAAAAAGACACTAAGAGAAGAGGAAAGCATGGGGACTGACACCCAAGGACACGGACCGTTGACGGCCCCGTGGTCCACAGGGGCGTCGTCCGTCGGACGAGTTGGGGAAGGACACCCCTAACATCTCCTACGTGGGTCGTGGTACGACCTGGGTCCTCGAGTGTTCGCCCGTCGACTACGGGGGACCGGGTCGGATTCGAGGGTGGGTGAGTCCTCCCGATTGGGTCGGAGGTCGCTTTCTCACTAGGACCCTCTGACTCCGTCTCCCGACGACGGAAATGGGTGTGGGGGCGGGGCAGTCGTATGGGGATGACGGCCACCACGACGACCCTAGTCGAAAGGGATCTCCGGGTGCCCGACCCTGGTCAGGGCGGGTCCCTCTCTTGTCGAACTCGTCACGGAAATATCTATGCCTCTAGACTCATACCACCTCAAAAATATATTTCTCTGGTTAAGTCGACCTGAGAAGGGGATCTTGATCTTCGTCTCGACGGACTCCCTGTGTTGACGTCTCGCTTCATCTTACGTCCGTTCCGTCCCGAGGGAAGGAGGTCGAAACCCTCCTCCCTACACTAAACCTTCGCTTCCACCTCCCCTTTCTAACGAAAGTCGAAATTGCAGATAATTTATCCACCACCCTCATTCACACGCTTGGGACATGTCCCGGGTCAGGGTCGGAGTGCGAGTGGGACGCCGGGGCGGGTCTCAGTCCTCCCGAGAGACCCGTCGGGCCGAGTCGTCCTCCCGTCGACGACGGGGGTCACAGGCGGTCTGTCTCCTGCTTGCGGGTCGAGGAGGACTACCCGGAGGGCCACGGGAAGGTCACCCTAGGGCTGCCGAGAAGCACGGACTCTGTCGACCGGACCTCCCTTCCTGGTCCGTCGTGGAGAGACACGTTGTCCTCTGGTAACTAGCTCAGAAGAAGTCCTCCCCTTCTGGCGTCCGGTGGGAAAGACGGGACCTCCGATCGACAGACGGAACGAATACACTACCTTCTTCAATGTCTTCTCGAGTATGGTCTTCTTATGGTTCGGCCACCTCTCCCGCCGGAAGTCGTCCGACCCTCTGTCCGGAAACTTCGTCGGGACACCGGGGAGGAGAGCGTCGTGGACGGGCCGTGTCAGGTCCTCCGGGAACATCGAAGCGTGGACCCCTCTCCTTCCCATGGGACCAACTTCTCTCTCCTCTCCCACCTGTACACCTATACTCGAGACAAGACAGTTGTGTCCCGGACGGTGTAACTCCGAGGGTCGTCTATCGATGACCTTCTTCCTTACTTACGGTTCTTCTGCCTTCTTCACTTGGAGTAAGAAAGAGAAGGTCGACCCGATTAAGTCCGAAGTGTCTCTTCCCCACACCTTTAGTCGTGGCCTGTCTCGAGGAAGGACGGACCCTTCAAGGGTGTCTGGCTCCGAGAATTCCTGGGTCACTCTCGAGACCTGGGAGAAGGGTCTCCACGAGACTGGCACACGGGGCAGTGAGGGACGGGAGGAACCCGTCATCTAGACTTAGACCAGGAACACCCGAGACTCGGACTGGTCACAGTGGTCCGACCGGTGGAGGTCAACTGGCGTCTACCGACGGCACAGGGGTCCTGTGTCGAGCCGAGTTCGGAACGAGTTGGGGGTTTCGAGGTCCTTGAGGGCTTCTACTACTAGTTCTTAGTTCAGGTTCGGTGCACCGGACCACAAGTCCCGGAAGGTGGTAAACCGGAGTCGCAGGGAGCGACTAGACGGAAATAGCGGGTGACCAGGTGAGTGCGCGGGGGGGAGAGGCCGGTACGGACGAGTGTGCTGTAGAGGCAACCCTCGTCCCGGAGGGAGGACAGGACCAGAGAGTGGTCGAGAGGGACAGGTTTAAGTTTGGTAGAGAAGTTTGGTTCAACCAGTTTGGTTCAACCATTAACCTTTCTCCTCCAATATTTTGGAACACATGCTGGGGTAAAAATAATTTTACAGGTGCACAAAAGACGTTTCTTTGTTTTGCCGTCGCTCCTACCTGGACCCCCACAATACGAATCACTTTATTCAGTCTCTCTCTGTTTACCACGTACAATAGTGATTACACACCTTAGATTTTTTTATTTGATGACCACTGATCTCCCTGCACCCCTCCTCGTCCTCTCCCCATCCCCTAATTCTCTATGTTTGTTTGATATTTTATTTAATGCACCCTGGAGGGACCTCCACGTCACCAATTCTGAGGTGCGAAGGTGACGTTCGCCAAGCCCAGACTAGGGACCAACCCTTTGTCTAAGGTGCATCTCGGTTCTTTATTTCTTTATTCGTTGTTCCTATATGACGCGTCGTGTCCCTTTACAACGGTAATAAAATATTCATTCACCTTATATTTGATATTTTTACAACTTAGTCATACAATATGTGGACTTTGATTGTATCATAACGTTTAGCTCATATGAAGTCATTTTCTTTCTCTCCCCCCTCTCCTTCCCTTTGTCTCTTTCTCTTTCTCTCCTTCCTTCTCTCTCTTAATGATGTCGAGTTCCAAGACACACTAGGAGAGCCCCACCCACCACCACCCAAATGGACACTAAAATAGAAGGAAAAACAGATTGTAGAGACTTTAAAAGATGTTTCTTTGACATGATATTAAACATTTGGGTAGAGAAAGAGAGGGGGACTCATTCCGCACGTGAGAAGGGAAGGACTGAGGGTAAGGTACGGGAGAGTGAGGAGACGGCAGACAGTCCGTGCAACACGACACTGTAGAAGAACGACACTGTAGGGTCCCAGGGTCCAAGGGCTCCCTCTTCGGGACTTCAGTGGGTCAGGACGGAAGGTGGGGGGTGGCGGATGGTGGAACCGGACAGTGTTTTAGTCGCGGGGTGTTCCTCGTCTACTTTTGGGTCATACACTTTTAGCTTCGTCTAATTCCCTACTGATAATTGTAATGTTTTAATGGATGTTACCCCGAAGAGACTACCGTTTGGGAAGTTCACGTAAATTTTATATTAAATCAACCAGTCTAAATTAAGTGGGGATAGGACCCTGTAGATATCGTATTTCGTTTCTTGGGGTATGTGGTCATACTCGGACGAAGAGACACAACTATAGAACCCCTGGAAAGACGACGACGACGACGACGACGACGATTCAGCGAAGTCAGTACAGACCGAGACACGTTGGGGTATGTGCCGTCGGGTGGTCCGAGGGGACAGGGACCCTAAGAGATCCGTTCTTATGACCTCACCCAACGGTAAAGGAAGAGGTTACGTACTTTCACTTTTCAGTTTCACTTCAGCGAGTCAGCACAGACTGAGAAACGCTGGGGTACCTGACGTCGGGTGGTCCGAGGAGGCAGGTACCCTAAAAGGTCCGTTCTCATGACCTCACCCCACGGTAACGGAAGAGGCACCCCTGGAAAGAATATACTCATTTGAGAGCCAGGGGTTTACTTGACTTGCGAAACATTCTCGTCTCGGACTCACACGGAAGAGGACCCAGAGACGTACCGCGGGTTGTGTGCGTTCCAAAACGAATACCGAAGGGCACACGAGTCCCCAGGGGCCACACTCTATTTTAAGTCTAAAGTCCCGTTCTGTTCTCTTTAGATTTGTATTTTTAAGAAGAGGCGAGAAGCCGACGGGAGAGGGACGCGACACGGAGTGCAATAGACATAAAACGCAACTAGTCTGGAAAGGGTAGCCGCCCTTGTGGACGGGTTGGTATCTGTCGTTGTAAGAGGGTCGTAGCTGTTCCGTTGAGGAATTTCTGTTGCAAGGAAGAACTAGAGTATCGCCCAGTGCACTGGGTGATACTACCACGAATCTAGGCCTAATGTATTTGACAGTTATTATAAACTACGTGTCGGGAGACAGAGTTTGTTTTGAATTAGATTTGACACACAGTTGTAGGTCACCCTTCCTGTCAAGAGTCTCGAAAAACTCTACGAGGAGGGCCCAATATTAGGAGTTAAAAAGGTTAAGAGAGAATCTAGTGGAAAAAGACAATTAGGTCTCGTGACGTACTTAAACGCACAGTGGGAACGTGTCCCCGGTACGACTAGAAGAGACCTAGAAAGGATCACGTACACGAGGGGTTCCGTTCGTGACTAATTTAAAGGTGCCTGTGGTCCCGGTCCACCCCCCACTCTCCCGACCCCTTCGGTTTCTACGGACTACCCGTCCGCGGCTGGGAGCGTGGAAGTGTGCGGGCCACTCGCCGGTCCTAGTCTCGACAGACGCCCCCCTGCCGAGTGGACCGGTTTCCTCCGAGCCCGGACGAGTTTGGGAGGCTGGACGTCGGCAAAGAATTTCTCCAGGTCACCCATACACTCCCAGAACGACTACTGCGGTCGAGGCGACGGTGTTTCGTCCAAAAACTTCAAGGGACCTGGTCTCTACACCCTACCTCCCCCCTGTTTCCTCTCTTTACGTCAGATCCCATTTACAGTTCCAATATGGAAGATTAAGCCCCGGTATTCTGTTTTGGGATGTTCGTAGGAGCTAGAGTCTTAAATTGGGCCTCACTCTCTTGGACCCTTACGTCAGGGAAAGTAGTTCCTACTGTCGCCTGACGTCCAACCTGTCCGACCACCGTCTTCCCCACACTCGGACCTTGTACGTAGCGGGGTCGCCCTCCGTTAGCCCCGGACGTCCGAGACGGTGCACTGGGCCCAGTACGAGCCCTCCCTTGTCCTACGGGTACGGGGTGGGGCCGAAGGGGTTTACTTTTGGTTTGGTTTGTGCATTTGTTTTGGTCCGACAGACGTTCAACCTGGAACCTGTTTTTACTTTTGGTACTGACCACCGACCTCTATTGTCACCGCTCTCGGCTCTCTTTGTTTCATTAGACACTCACTTGTCTAAACAAAGCAACCGACGTGATCTCGCGCCCCAAGTCTCCAGACGTCACAGGATCGACGACGCCCTTTCGGAAGGAAGGGTGGACTGAGTCTTTCTCTACGATACCGACCCCTCACCCCACCACCCCCTCGCTCTGGGTCTAGGGGAAAGGGTCCTCCTACCAGAGTGGCAAAAAGAACGGAAGCCGGCCGTTCCGGGTGAGCATCCGTGCGAAGTTCCTCGACATCTACCTCTTGACCTTGGGGCGCATCCCCTTCTACCGCTAGTTCCACCCCAAGTCCGGAAACATCTTCTGGTTCCCCGGAAGCCAGGACATGTATCAGTGGTGCCGCAGAGCGTCCCAAAATATCTGGACCTGTGGTGTGCACGCTACTACTTGTTCCGATAAAATCAGGCTCTTGGGTCGGGCGGTCCATATAAAGGGGCTCGGATCTTTGGTCGATGGTCCCCACAATGAAGAGGACGGTCCTGCTGTTTCTTTTACGACCCGGTTTTGAGGTTCCCACCCTAACGGGTCGCCGAGGGTAAGCCCGATAAATGTGGTGCCCGAAGGGTTCCTCACGTGTCTTTATACACCCTGACACTTTCCACACTTCGGGTGGGAACCTACTAGGCAAAATTTTAAATGTCACACGCGCGGACGTACGAGTCAGAGTAGAGTGAGAAAACACTGGGGCACCTAATATCGGGCGGTCCGAGGAGACGAGTACCCTAAAAGGTCCGTTCTTATGTCTTCACCCATCGGTAAAGGAAGAGGTCCCCTAGAAGGATTGGGTTCCTAACTTTGGTTCGGAGGACGTAACCGTCCGCCTAAAACATGGTGACTCGGTGGTCCCTTTAGGTACGTATATGAATTGGGAAGAATTTGACCGTTGTCCGTTAGAAATACCATCTCTAGCTCCTGTCAAAATTCATATGAAGGTAAGCTGTATATAGGATATATAAAAAACGTCACCAGGTTGCCCCGATTGAAACGGACACCCATGGATGTCGTTCCGTACCGTGACTGGTTCCCACTGACTACCTTTTCAGACGGGGCCCGTCCCTCCGGGAGAAGTATGAACGAGGGTCTACGACCGTCGATATGACTTCCGAAGGCGGGAGCCTTGAACGTGCTTTCCCAACCCTTCCGGGAAACCACAAACAACAGAAAGGGTGGTCCAAGACACAGGGGAGTCCTCCGACAATCGTGGAACAGACCGCGACTCTCGTCAGTGTCAAAGCCCCTGTCTGACTTCCCGGACTTCTGGGGGTGAGGGGAGGGGGTCGAAACAAGGGAGATTCTTTTTCCCGGGGGTGGGACAGTGTGTGGGGGTTAGGGAACCCGTGGGGAAAAGACTGGACCGGTGAGTGGGACCCGAGTGGGACTCGACGTTTCGCCCACGCGTCGTGCAGGTGCCCTACGTGCCGCTCCCACCGGTGCGTCCGTCTGTCCGGCGGCGTGTTTTTCACGTGCCTCTTCAGCGCCCGTAGCGCGTGCGACCGGGACACGTGGTCGAGCCAGTCGTGAAGTTTGCTGTTTTTGACGTTCCCACGCACTGTCTCAGTACCTATTTGTCGGGGCCTGCGAAGGGGAGGTGGGGCACTGGCCCTCTACGAGAGGAACTCGTCCCTGTCTTAAGTTATTTGTGCCTTGGACACGGGAAAGTGAGACTCGTCTCGGTTTGTGGGTTCCCGATTTCTTTGTACGCTCCCTCAAAAATGTAGTTTTTTAAGATGCGTCTTTGATCTGATACTCAACAGATTTCATTGCCTGTTGTCAAGTGCTAAAATCTTAATAGAGACTGTAGGAAATCGTCGATTCTTACCCTCCCATAAAAAATTCACCTACTTGTTACTTAACATATAAGTCGAGGACCGTAGTAACATAGAAGAACCTACGTTCAATTTTATTTGTTCGTTTATTCCTTCGTTTTTTTTTTTTCTTTCTTTTAAGATGAGTCCTTAAGGGACCTTCAGGTCACCAATCCTGAGTCACGAGATTGACAGTACCGGGACCCAAGTTAGGGACCAACCCTTGGATCCTAGGACGTTCGGTGTCTTACTCCGGTTTTTTTCTTCTTTTTTCTTTCCTTTCTTTTAAGATAAGTAGGGAATCAAAGGACTGCTGACTCTTTTCTACCGGTAGCAGACTAAGATCCGACCCGTGGGAAAGTCTCGTCGTTCGGCACCGGGACTCTGACTTTAAGGTAACCCTCTTAAGGTATGTAAGGTATAAGGTGCCACCTTCGGGGGGAACCCGAGTCTAGGAAGAGGTAGGTTGAGTGCCTTCGAGCCTCACGACTCTCGTGTACAGCGACGTGCTTGGGTGGTCGTACGTCGTAGGCGCGCGACCGAGTCCCGATCTCGACGTCGCGTACACTGGACTCGCTGGGGACACTGCAGTGTCCTTCTCGTCCGTCCCGTCGAGACAACGACCGGCGGGCCGACCTCAGGACCGAGCCGGTGAAAGGTGGATCGCTGAAACCGACCCGATTAATGAATCCGAGAGAAAATGTAGAAGAGTAGGCATTTTACCCCCACTGTTGTCTCCGAAACTTCCTGACGACACTCTATCACCTATACTGTACGAAAAGGTCCGGGGGTTAATCGTACCACGTCCCGACCGATAAAGTAGTGGTGGAGACATGTTGATGTCTGATGTTCAACTCCCCACTTGACCGTGAGTCGACTTGTTTACGCATTGTCTGTTCTTCGGACCTGGGATTGGGATCGGAGCGGTGGATACCCGACACACCGGAATCCGTCGAACGAGTTGGAGAGACACTCGGTGCTTTACGGACGACGTGGAAGGAGTGCCACGACGACCCTTCAAGTCTCCTTCGTGTCTGTACTTTTACGATGAAATTTTTTCTTTTCACAAACATGACGGTAGACGGTTCGGGAAGACCCGGACCGTAGTTCTGTCAGAGGACCTACGTTACGGAGTACAAGACACCCACGGTTCAGGGGTCCGAACCCGCTACACCCCTTCCCCTGCGAAGACCAGATACAGAAGGTAAACGGTCCATCGAAGGGGTGGTTCCGCTCACCCTTCACACACTGATGGAGGACAACGGAATGGGGTCCGTCGGGCCCACGGGTGGGATGGTGGGGGTCAAGGGGGTAACACGTTGCACTGGGGTCCCCGGACCGGCGAAGGGGACGGTGGATGAACCTGTCGAGGTATCGGATACCTCTCTTCGACCCGACCCTACACGGGAAAGGTCTTGCGACAACCCGGGAGGAGAACGTTTTAGACAGAGGGCCGGACGTCCTAAGGCACCATAAAACGTAACCCCAGTGACGCTCTGTCCGCGAGTTAGACTTCGATCCGTAGTTTTACCTTTACCAGTCCTACTACCCCCACCCGTCCCCATCCGTCCTCCTTAAAGTCTCTACCGTTATTTTTCGAAGAGGAAGTGTTTTGAGGTTCGGGGTTCTCGACGAGACCGTTTTCTCTCACTTAACCAGGAGGTCGGGTAATGTACCTATTGTCTCCTTTCCCATGGACCTTCGCCTAAAACTACTGTAGGTTCCCCGACTAGTTGTGGGCTCACTGTTCAGGCCTGTGTCTGGGTCGGTGCCGGTGGAGTTCTAACCTCTATAAGGACAGCAGACGAAACCCCAGTATCGGGTGGTAGGGACGGAGACCGGGTATGTTGCAGGTAACCGAAGTTCGATTTGCCCTCTCTGTTTCTCATTTGTGATATCGTTCACGAATCCCAGGGACGAGTGTGAGGGGTCTCGTCGGGAGGACTTTGTTGGGGGGTCTCGTTTCGGGTGTAGGAGAGGAATAGGACGAAATAAGAAGAGACCTCGTAAATATATGACCTGTAACTAAGATATGTAGACAAAGAACAGAGAGGAGGGGTGATCTTAAGCTCGGTGAGAAAACGTTTTCTTTTTGTCGTTCTATATGTACGTGAGTTAACCATTTCTTAGGTGGACGCTACGTCTTCTAGACTCAAGCTAGGGACCCAACCCTTCTAGGGGACCTCTTCCCTTACCGATGGGTGAGGTCATGAGACCGGACCTCTTAAGGTACCTGATATATCAGGTACCCCAGTGTTTCTCAGCCTGTACTGACTCGCTGAAAGTGACATGGTTGCATATTTCTTATCCCCCTTTCAGACGTTCCTGTGTGTGTGGGACTGTCCAACCACTCCAATGGAGACGCCCCTCACAACCGTTCCCTTCTCCCTCCTGTCCAGAGGGTAAAAAATATACCTGATTTAAGTAATACGGGGTGGGGGGCGGAGGGTTGGGGGTCGATTTTGTTTTATATTTTACTAAAGGTTTCTCTGAAGACCCGAAGGGACCACCGAGTGACCATTTCTTAGACGGACGGTCACGTGTTCTGTACCCAAGTTAGGGACTAGGTCCTTCTAGGGTGTACGGCTCCTTGTCGATCCGACCGCATGGCGTTGAAGACTCAGACACGAGATCTCGGACCCTCGACGTTGAGGACTCGGCTGCCCGGCGTTGCTGACTTCGGGGAGCGGGATCTCGGGCGCGAGGTGTTCTCTTCGGTGGAGTCACTCTTCGGGTGTTACTTCTCGTCCGGGACGAGTGACGTTCGTCTCTTTCGGGTACACGTCGCTATTTCTGGGTCGTGTCGGTTTTTAATTCACATATTTTATTTATTAATAAATTTTTTCTCTCTCTCTGAAGTCTTAATTGGATCAAGAACTTATGGACCACCGTTCTGACCATTCCTTAGGCGGACGTTTCGCCCTCTGGACCCAAAGTAGGGACACAACCCCTCTAGGGGACCTCTGCCCTTTCCGACGGGTGAGACTCGTTGAGCGAAAGCGAAAACTTATGAAAATCCTTGTCCTCTTAGTCCCACGTGTGTCACTGGGGGAAGTGGGGCGATAACAGAGAAAAAGAGGAAAATAGGAGGGTTCAGGAATGAAAAGAATTTGAAGGTTTTGTCGTGAGGTTAGGTAGGAATTTTAATTGTTCCGTGTAGGTACCCCGAGGTGACCGCTGCATAACATTTTATTATAGAATAAGTTCCAGATTACCCCCTGAAGAGACCACCAGGTCACCAATCCTGAGTCGTGAAGGTGCCGACCCCGGGTCCAGACTAGGGACTAACCCTTGATTCTAGGACGTTCGGAACGTCGCACCGTCTTTTTTTTTTTTTATGATTACCATACTTTGGAGGGTGGGGGACGGTCCTTACACGGACGGGGAACCATTGAAAGGGGGTCTGGGAGTTTCCTTTGGATCCAAAAAGGTAGTTCAAGAGAAACTACAATTGAGTTCGACGCTGAGGGTCTCGTGGACACTCCTCGACAAATTTACACTTCGTCCACTTACTCTCCGTGCCAGAGAGGTGTCCAATGGGTCTCTGACGAGCCCAGTGTGTCTTGTCACAGTCAAGGGACGACAGTCCCTCCCTTCCACCGTAAAGACATTCGTTCATCGAGATGTATCGACCAGTATTAGAATTTGGAGTCTAGTTCTTCTGACTCAAGTTTAAAGACTAAGCGAGTACATGGTACCCGTCCAAATAAATAGGATCCGACAAAAAGAAGACCTTTTACCCTTACTGTCACCAGGGCGGATTGCTCTAAGGACCCTCCTAGTACGTTCTATGATATATACTATTCGAGACAGTTTTTCCATTTTCAGAATATGTGCACTTCCCCGAACGACTTATGTTAAGTACTCACCGGAATGAAAAAGGCGAACGAGTCTTAAAAGAAGAACATGGTTTTTCAGAACTATAAATAGATCTCTGTTTTACTTGTGCTTTGTACTAATATTCGTACTATATTATTTCATAGTCTTCCACCCTCCCCACGGAACCTCACTTGTTCCCGTCCACAACCCCCACACCCCCACACACACAGGCGAAAGCGGTGGGGTCCGTCCTCTGGGACCCCAAGTCTATACGTCCTCGGGGCACGCACGCGGGGACTCGGGTGCACGAGTCGGCTCCCAGAGATGTCTACAGGGGCGCATACCTATGGCCACAGGTATACACGAGGTCCCGCACACAAACATGGGGCCCAGGTTCTTTTGCGGGCGCTCCGCACTTGGGCGCACATGTCTGTCCACGGGGCCCACACAGGTCCCAAAGCGAAGGACGCAGGGACATCTACGAAGAGTCCAGTTCTGTGGAGTGCACACCCGTGCCGGGGGCGGGGGCGCACTCATGGACGCGGACACCAGCGGGGGTCCCTTACTCCCACGTCCAGAGGCTCGCCTGTCGCTCTCCCGCCTCCGTCTCCAGTGAGTGGCCCTAATCTCCCCAGCCGAGGACAGCGAGCGGAGAGGGAGGAGCGCGTCAGATTGTCATTTTGAATTGACTCGAACCGCCATTGACTGCCCGAAGGCCCGGTTAGTGTCGTGTCGAAGGCTGTCTACGATTTGGTTACCAACGTGACCGCGGGGGGTAGTTGCGGATAACGTTCCCCAACGGCCCATCACATCAGGAGACGCTGGTTCCGGCCGGGGACGCTCCGCGTCTCGGATGACCCTCTACATCCGGGAGCCGCGCGCGCACGCGTTTGCAGAGGGAGCGCAAGCTCCCTCCGCCCAGGTCTTCGGGCCGACGCGGGCTTCTCCAGCGGCGCGGCTCAACCCGCACACGGCGCCCAGTCTGACGACCCCCCGCCTTCAAATCCCGCGCTACCTGAACTGGGCGTAAGCAGTTTTGAAAGAATCAAGGTCATGGGCCTATGAGATTTGAACCTTTTCTACCGCCCTTCAAATCGTTTTCGAACCCCTTCTCTTGTCTACTCAAAAATTCTGGCCCTGCTCCTGCCGTTTTTATGTCTCTAAAACAATAGGGGGATCCCAAATAATGCGCACTTTCCCAATCAGCGGGTCGAGTAATACTTTTATTATATTTTTATATATCTGTGTCTGTTACATCTTTACCTTCCTCCTTTACTGAGTGGGATGGTGAGAGCGGGTTCTTCGTAGTCGTAAAACGTCCTGTCAGAAAGAAGGGCTAAAAGTTTGCCACAAAAAGTGTAATCGCGTTATTAAAACTACGTGTCAATTTTTTGTAAAAATAACGTCTTACATTTTGACAACCGCCCCTAGAAGGGACCTTCGGGTCACCAATTCTGAGGTGTGCGAAGGTTACGTCCCCCGTACGCATTTGATTCTAGACCGTAGACCTCTCCGTTCGTTCGTTCGTTTATTTAGGTATTCATATGTTTTCATCTCGCTTGTCGGGTTACTTGGTAGTATCTCATTAATGAATTGAAGTTGTTAATTGGTTGAGGACCAGTCAGAGGAAGAGGAGATATAGACGTGGATTCACAACGACAATGACTCAGATTATTAACTAAGGGATTATGGAAGGTTTCCAATAACCAGTTACTCAAATAACAATAGTAATACTTATGTATAAAATATAGATAGTAATATTTGTGTATCTAAACACAGACAGTCAGGCTTGTGACATAATGACAAACAGGAAAAAGTTAGGTGACACTAAAGGTAGGTGTCATTAATAATAGGATTAACTATGAGCATAAAAGGGTAGCAACCGGTCACCCACGGATATATTCAACCTTGGACTTAGAAAAACTGTGTGGGTGATCAAAGGAACAAAAGACCGTACTGTTTCGTAAGATCCGAGGAGTGTTAAAAGACGTGTCGAAATAACTCCACATTGTCTGTATGTCAACCGTGCAAAGGTTTCACTTGTTAAAATACAAAATACAAAACACCACATATAATGATACTGTCTCACTTGGATGTAGGTAGCGGAATTTGCTAAGGAGCACGGAGAAGTGCTAGGGAGGGGGAGCGGGAGAGAAGAGGGAAGGGTTCGCTAGAGACTAGACGACAATCAAACGTAAAATATCTGAAGGTATATTTATCTTAATATGTACTGTACTGTACTGCAAGAAAAAGAGACCGAGGAAAGGGAGTCATATTAATAGATCTCTAAGTAGGTAGACACACATAATAAAACATTATAATAACAAAAATTTCTTTATAAATAAATAAAAACCGACACGACCCAGTAACAACGACGCGCTCGCGAAAGGGATCGACGCCGTTCGCTACCGGTGAGAGATCGACATCGAACCCGAAGAGCAACGTCACCGAAGAGAACTCCTCGTGGTCGAGATTTCACACCCCCGAGGTCGTCAACGATGTGCACTCGAGTCATCAACAAAAGTGTCCGAATCGACGGGACGTCATTCACCCTAAAAGACCCTGGTCCCTACCTTGGTCACAGGGGACGTAACATTCCACCTCAGTTAGTGACATAGTCATCCCTTCGACACACACAATAATTAACTAGGGGAACATAACAACTCAGTATAAGATAACATACCCATATGTTATTAAAAAAAAATAGGTAAGTGGAAAACTACCTGTTAACGCAGCGAAGGTCAAAAATCGAAAATGTTTACTTCGGGATAACTATCCCTGTCTCATCCTCTTACTTTATCAAAGCTTTAGGACGATCCCCTATTTTCTGTCTGTCCCTTAAAATTCCCTTAAACCCTCTGACAACATTCGATTATTGATGAATCCTTTTCTTAGCTCATTGGATCGTTTTTTCTTTACGTTCATCCGTTTCTCTAACAGACTCCTTCGAAATGTTTATCAACTCTTTTCTTCTCTTCACTTTCCGTTGCCTCTTTCCCTTTCTATATGAATTGACTCACGTCTCAAAGTCTCTTATCGTTCCTCGTTATTCTTCCGGAAGAAACGGCCCTCGGTCACACTCCTTAGGGTGGGCACTGTTCCAGTACTCCTTCCTTCGACTGTATGCGTTCCACACGAGTCTGAAGTCCCTTGGGAGACCTTTAAGGATTCGGACATGGGGTTGTTTTTAGACGGCCGAAAACACGAGACGAAAAGGTGAGAAGACTGTAAGAGACCTTTTTCAGTTAAGTCCCGAAATCAGAAGACGTAAACTTTCTCACAAAGTTAGGTTTTTTGGGAGACTACCGAAAGATCGGACGGACGTCCTGAGCATGTCGACGCGTACACTAACAAACTCCGGAGGACTGGCGTCCTCCGTGTCCTTCGAATTTTGTAGGACCCTTACATCCCCGAAGGCTTCTCAGTTTTAGAAATCTTATCCTGACTAATTTTCAAAGTAAACAACTCAGTTACGAACGACGACTTAAAAGTATAGGAAATAAAAATCTGTATCAACCATATATCCTTTTGTTCGTCATCTGGACCATAATCGTTGTAATCTAGAAACTCAATTCATGGAAGAAACAATATTGGGTGACGTGGAAACAAGATATCTCTACATTGAAATTACGAAATTCCTCTACATCTAATTTCTTTTTGTGAAGTCCCCTTTGTTTTAATTGTAAGTAATTCCTTCTCTCGGTTTTTCACAATTGTTCGGATAACCGGTCTTCTATTACATTTAGTGGACTCTGGAAAACATATGTTTTAATACATATCTTTCTCAGACCCGACGCTTGCGATGTTTAAAACACAATGGGTAACTAGAGGTATAAAATAGTTTTCATATTTTCCGGAAGACTTGTTATTTCCTCTCCCGGTCAAAGAGCCTGGTCAAAGAGCCTGGTCGAAGAGCTTGATCAGAGAGCCGCACCAAAGAACCCTGAGACCGAGGGGGGCACAGAAAGAGAGAGAGAAGAAGAGAGGGAAGGGAGAGAGACGAGAAATAAAATTGAAGTCCGACTGAGAGGTGGACCCCGCGCCTCCGAGCGGTCCAGATGAATGAACGGGACCGACAATTCTGGGCGTGCTTTCCCTCGAATTCCGCTCCGTGGGAATCTATAAGTTCGCCCGCGGCCACCGGGTTGCATCTACCACGTTTAAGGAACAGACCTTAAAATAACCGGAAGGCGCATTTGGTTCGATAAGTCGGGAGAAGGAGGTGAATTAGAAGAATGATGTGATATCAAAGAATTAGATTAGTATGTAATTATTTATTTGTTCAGAAAGGTGCGGTTGCGGCAGGTGGGAAGCTTAAGGGACCTAGGTGGCCCCGACCTGGGGCCGTGAAGAATTTACTTGTTACGTGTCTTTATCTCCTTTTGATATCTTATCATTTCCAATCTCTACAAAAGTTCTTTTAAGCTCTATAGTTCCCTTGTAAAGTACGTTTCTACCCGTGTTATTTCCTGTCTTGACCATTACTGGATTGGTTTCGTCTTCTCTAATTCTTCTCCACCGTTCTTATACACTTCTTAATATGTTTTTTCTAGAATTAGTGGGTCTATTGGTATTACTACACCAGTGAGTGGATCTCGGTCTGTAGGACCTCACACTTCAGTTCACCCGGAATCCTTCGTAGTAATGCTTGTTTCGATCACCTCCACTACCTTAAGGTCGACTCGATGAAGTTTAGGATTTACTACGACACTTTCACGACGTGAGTTATACGGTCGTTTAAACCTTTTGTATCGTCACCGATGTCCTGACCTTTTCCAGTCAAAAGTAAGGTTAGGGTTTCTTCCCGTTGCGGTTTCTTACGAGTTTGAAGACATGTCAACGGGAGTAAAGTGAACGATCGTTCAAGTCAAGTCAAGTCAGTGAGTCAGTACAGGCTCAGAAACGTTGGGGTACTTAGTGTCGTGTGGTCCGGAGGGACAGGTAGTGGTTGAGGGTCTCAAGTGAGTCTAAGTGCAGGTTGCTCAGTCACTACGGTAGGTCGGTAGAGTAGGACCCAGCAGGGGAAGAGGAGGACGGGGATTAGGGAGGGTCGTAGTCTCAGAAAAGGTTACTCAGTCGAGAAGAGTACTCCACCGGTATCATGACCTCAAAATCGAAATCGTAGTAAGGAAGGTTTCTTTAGGGTCCCAACTAGAGGAAGTCTTACCTGACCAACCTAGAGGAACGTCAGGTTCCCTGAGAGTTCTCAGAAGAGGTTGTGGTGTCAAGTTTTCGTAGTTAAGAAACCACGAGTCGGAAGAAGTGTCAGGTTGAGAGTGTAGGTATGTACTGGTGACCTTTTTGGTATCGGAACTGATCTGCCTGGAATCAGCCGTTTCATTACAGAGACGAAAACTTATACGGTAGATCCAACCAGTATTGAAAAGAAGATTCCTCATTCGNACCACGAGTCGGAAGAAGTGTCAGGTTGAGAGTGTAGGTATGTACTGGTGACCTTTTTGGTATCGGAACTGATCTGCCTGGAATCAGCCGTTTCATTACAGAGACGAAAACTTATACGGTAGATCCAACCAGTATTGAAAAGAAGATTCTTCATTCGCAGAAAATTAAAGTACCGACGTCAGTGGTAGACGTCACTAAAACCTCGGGGGGTTTTATTTCAGAACTGTGACAAAGGTGACAAAGGGGTAGATAAAGGGTACTTCACCACTCTGGTCTACGGTACTAGAAGCAAAAGACTTACAACTCGAAATTCGGTTGAAAAAGTGAGAGATGAAAGGGAAAGTAGTTCTCCGAAAAATCGAGGAGAAGTGAAAGACGGTATTCCCACCACAGTAGACGTATAGACTCCAATAACTATAAAGAGGGCCGTCAGAACTAAGGTCGAACACGAAGAAGGTCAGGTCGTAAAGAGTACTACATGAGACGTATATTCAATTTATACGAGTTTTAGGAAATTCGATCTGAAGTCGTCATCCGCTTGACTCTTGGTGTTCGACCCAAATCTTTTCCGTCTTCTTAGTCCCTAGTTTAACGGTTGTAAGTAACCTAATGTCTCTTTCGTTCCCTTGAGGTCTTATAGATGAAGACGAAGGGACTGATGCCATTTCAGAAACTGATACACCTAGTGTTGTTTGACGCCTTTTAAGAATTTCTTCACCCTTATGGTCTGGTGAAATGGATGGAGGACTCTTTAGACATACGTCCACTTCTTCGTAGTCAATCTTGGTCTTTACCTTGTTACCTAACAACTTTTAACCCTTTCCTCATACAGTTTCAACATATAACAGTGTAACGAATAAATTGAATATACGTCTCATATAGTACGTTTTACGCCCCGAGTCACTTAGTGTTTGACCTTAGTTCTAAAGGTCCTCTTTATAGTTGTTGGAGTCTATTCGTTTACTATGGTGAGATTACCGTCTTTAACTTCTCCTTGATTTATCAGAGACTTATTCCCACTTTTTCAACCGAATGTTGAGTTGTAAGTCTTTTGATTCTAGTATCGTAGGCTAGGGTAGTGAAGTACCGTTTATCTTCCCCTTTTTCATCTTCCTCACTGTATAAAATAAAGGAACTCGAGGTTTTAGTGTCGGTACTATAATCTTCTACAAACGAAGAACCTTCCTTTCAGTCCTGTTTCAATCTGTAGTATAATTTTTTGTCTCTATGTTGAAACGGTTGTTTCTAGGCATATCAGTTTCGATACCAAAAAGGTCATCAGTACATACCTACACTCTCAACCTGGTATTTCTTCCGGTTCGTGGTTTCTTAATTACGAAAGCTTAACACCACGATCTCTTCTGGAAACTCTAAGGGAACCTAACGTTCCTCTAGTTTGGTCAGTTAGGATTTCCTTTAGTTGGGACTTACAAGTAACCTTCTTGACTACGACTTCGAGGTTATGAAACCAGTGGACTACGCTTCTCGACTGAGTAACCTTTTCTGTGAGTACGACCCTTTCTAACTCCTGTTCTCTTCCCGTCGTCTCCTACTCTACCGACCTACCGTAGTGACTGAGTTTCTGTACTTAGACTCGTTTGACCCTCTATCATTTCCTGTCTCCTCGTACCGCACGAGACCCCAGTACCCCAGTGTTTCTTAGTCTGTACTGAATCGTTGACTTGTTGTTGTTTGGATCGTTGTTAGATGAGACGGAACTTCCTTCTGGTCCGTGTAACTTCGGGGTCTGTGTGAGTTCGGTG
Organism: Capra ibex; assembly: GCA_006410555.1. Lineage (NCBI taxonomy): Eukaryota > Metazoa > Chordata > Mammalia > Artiodactyla > Bovidae > Capra > Capra ibex. The sequence goes on along the minus strand of SJYO01052617.1, from coordinate 50,616,838 downwards.
TTTCAGGACTATCAATTTTGTGTTGTGTAAGCCCTAAAGGGAACACCAGGTCACCGACCCTGAGGTGCGAGGGCCACGTCCCCCGGGCCCCAACTGGGGACCAGTCCCTAGATCTAGGACGTACGGTGTTGATTCTCAAACGTACACCATTGATTTCTCGGCCGTGCGGAGTTCCTTTTAGCGTCTAGGTTCACGTCGTTGATTCTGGACCACGTCGGTGCATTTATTTAAATTTTTTTTTTTTGTGTTTGTGTATTCCGTCATCCATGCCCCAGATGTAGAACAAAGTACCCTCATCAGGAACTTCTCATCATGAAGCCGTCCGTCGGTTCTGTCCCTATCTCCACTCTCCCCTTTCTTCTACAATATGGTTGTGGACTGTACTATAAAATCATGCAATAACACGCACACGAGTCAGCGATTCAACATCGGGTGGGCAACGTTGGGGTACCTGGTTGGAAAACCATTATCCGTATACTAAAGTTGTCACGGTACCGTCAGGAATAATCTGGTATATCCCAATTTCCTCCTTGATTACTACCTCCAGAACTGCAGACGGGGTTTTACTCCTTCTTCAACCAGAAGAGAGGAGGGGTGTAAAAGAAACTAATATGTTTGCATAGACTCACATAAGACCCCCGACACGAGGGGACGGACGGACGAACAACGACAGTGTTCGAAAGATACGATTATTTGAGGGAGTAGCGGACGGTGAAGTGGAGAATCGAGAGTAGCCTAAGCAAGACGTGACTCTGTCTTGAGATTGAAGTCCTTCAGGAGTCTGGTCCACACGTCAAAGTTAATTTTCTGTCTCCCAAGTTCAGAGGAGGAACCAGTTCCTAACACCTAAGTTCAGGGTTAGACTCCACACTGACCCAGGGTGGACCTCCTCACGCCAAATTGATACACATAAGCATATAGAGAGACATTCCTGTCGACACAATTAAAGAGAACCCATGTCTGGATCCACACCTCACAGATCTGGTATACCAGTTACACATAAATTGGAAAGCTCGATGACGGTTTGATAAAGGGTTTCACCAACACATAAAATGAAAGGGGACCGTCATACTGGTAGGATCAAGGAGGTGTAGGAACCATTCCAATGAAAATTCTTTAAATTGGTAAAAGGATTTGTGTCTCGTCACAGAGTAGTAAAAAGAAATCAGAAAACCGGTGTGGGGGTTCCGTACATCCTAGAATCAAGGTAAACGGGACAGTTTCGTTGCACAGGATTGATGACCTAGTCGTCCCCTCAGACGTCTTAAAGAATTAAAATTACTTCAGGTTAAATAACTAAACAAAGGAAAATACTTAAAAAAAAAAAAGGACGTGGTGCACCGTACGCTCTAGGAGAGGAGGTCCCCACCTTGGGGACGGGGGACGTGACCTTCGTGGTCCTTTCAGGACCCAGCACAAGAACCTTCGTATGGATTCTTAAGGAACGGATTCCTAAACTTAAAAAGAGGACACAAAAGGTTATCTTTAAAGTATCAAAATCAAAAAAACAAACAAACAAAAACAAACAAATAAATCGACACGGTCCAGGATCAACGTCGTGCACCCTAGAAATCGACACCGTACACCCTAGGTCGAGGGACTGGTCCCTAACTTGGGGTCCGGGGGACGTAACTCTAGAGCCTCAGGATCGGTGACCTGGTGGTCCCTTCAGGGGCCAAAATCCAAAATGTAGGTCCAGAGACTGCGTAAGCCCCAATTAAAACCACATTCCACACTGTATACCCGAAGACCATTTCTTAGACGGACGGTTACGTCCTTTACGTTCTCTACACCCAAACTAGGGACCCAACCTTTCTAGGGGACCTCTTCCCGTACCGTTGGATGACGTCATAAGAACGGACCCTTTAGGGCACCTGTCTCCTCGAACCGCCCGAGGTACCTCAGCGTTTCTCAACCTGTACTGACTCATTGAGTCGTGCGTGCGTGTGGAGGAAGTAAACCTATAAATTAATAAGGTTGTGGACCTTGTGACAAAAAACAACTTTTCAGATAAAAGAAAGGGGGTGACTTAACGGAAACCGTGGAAACGACTTTTACTCAACCGGTATCTCTGTGTTTTAAAAATGAAGGCGAAAAAAGGAAAGTCACATTCACGATGTCCGTAACAGGAGTACCCTTATTTTATAATTCCACCGGGTGTCATCCGTCTCGGACCATGTCTTTACACTGAAGGACAAGAACTTTTACAGGGGGTGACACAGGAGTCCCAGTGGAAATAGTAGTCAGTGAAAGAGCCAGAGGAACGAATCTCTAACGAAATAAAGGGGGCACTTTCGGGACGGACACAATTTAGACGTAAAAGGTCGTCAAAACACCTGACTGGTGATTGAAGAGAGGTCTATTCGAGCAACCGATAACTCTAGAAGCCAAGATGAAACAAGAAGACCTAATCTTGTTCGGGTGTAATTTTTTTTTTTTGTTTTGGGTGAAAACAAAAGGTGACTGAATAGAAACCGACACGACCCAGAAGAAGTAACGATACACGCCCGAAAGAGATCACCGGCGCCCGTCCTCCGACGAGAGATCAAAGGTCGACGTCACACGACCAAAGAGAACGCCGAAGGTCCGAGATCCCGCACCAAAAGTCATCAGCCTTACGTGTCCGTACACCCTAGGAGGATCTGGTCCCTACCTTGGACACAAAGGGCGTAACCATCCACTTAAGAATTGGTGAATTGGTGGTCCCTTCAGGGTTCGGGTGTAAAATCTTATTCAAAGGGTTACCAGTAAGTTGTCTATTCGGTCGTCCTGAAAACATCTCACGTCTGATTAACATCTCACTCAATCTGACTCCCTTGGTGTCTCGTAGTCTTGATTTTTGTGAGTCTCGGTCCCGGGCCCCCGGCCTCCCTGACCCACTAAGTGGGTTCCAGGGGGCTCCAGTCTACCGTTCAACCACCGGTTCGACTCCACTCTAATTACCGTCCACGGGCAAAAAACCCGAATGTGGGACCAAGATCAAAAACGTATAACCTTTAGAACAGTAAAGTAAAATTCAAGTTTATATGGTTCATTTAGTTTAGTACACTTTTCTCTTTGGCCTTTTATTACCAAGGGCAGTCGAATCCCTTCACTTAGGAGGACACTGAAGTAGTAGTGAATGGGTTTCATCTGATAATTTTCAAGGAAACCTGAAGGGGACGGAGGAGCCTCCCTCATTTGTGGAGGAACTGGAACTGGTTTATCTCGACCATAAATAGTTGACAGATCTAGTAACAGTCACTTCTAATTCTCCAACCCTTGAAGGGGCCACCACGTCCCCAATTCTCAGGCGGGCGGGTACGGTCCCCCGTATCCAAGTTAGGAACCCGGTCCTTCTAAGGTGCACGACGTTGATTCGGGCACGCGGTGTTGATGACTCGGACGCGAGAATTCGGGCCCTAGGCGGTGACGACTTTGGACGCCCGCGGCCTCGGGCGCGAGACGTCGTCCTCTGCGGTGGCGTTGCTCTCCGGACGCATGGCGTTGCCTTCTCATCGAGGGTGAGTGACACTGCTCTCTTTCGGGGGATGTCGTTGCTTCTGGGTCGCTCCGGTATGTGTCTCTTTATTACAAATTTTCTAAGTACAGAATAAATTCCTTTTTTTTTTTCTACTTCCCGAACCTTTTGTCCTACAAGGTTCGGAACGACGGAGACGACAGACAGGTGTCCAGATTTTAGTAGACGTAAAATTTATTCGCAAAGTTCACAAGAAGTGAAGTCGACTGTGTTCGTAGTAGACCCTACGAATTATTTTTACGTCTAATGGGAGAGGAAGTCCTGTAAAACCCGAAGGGACCACCGAGTCGACCATTTCTTAGGCGGACGTTACACCCTCTGGTCCCAAGTTCGGGACCCAACCTTTCTAAGGGGACCTCTTCCCTTTCCGAGGGGTGGGGTCATAAGACCGGACCTCTTAAGGTACCTGGTATATGCCCCAACTTTTCTCAGCCTGTGCTGACTTGTTGGAAGTGAAGCCCTGTAAGCAGGATTAGTTCGTCTAGACGGTGTACCAGACTCGTAAAACTAACCACCGGGAGTAAACCTCTCTCTGACTGAACCCCTAGACGAAGAATCAACTAGTAGGATTCATCGGGAACAAAGAAGGAGGAAAGACTACTGAGTCTTACTCTCCTTCCCTGAGAGTGGGTAGTAAATAAAAGGGGGTAATGTATAAAAAACTCCCAGATGTGCCGGTCTCGTCTCCTATATCGTTACTTGTTCAGTCTTAAAGAAGGAAGAACCTCGACTGAAAAAGTGAATCACTATGTATAGGTTCCAAGAGGGTATAGAACTGTCGGGAAAAGGACAATCTCGACTCATTGTCAAGTGACCTACAGACCTACATAGTGTGTCGAACAAATAGGTAAGTAGACATCTTCCTATAGAACCGACGAGGGTACAAAATCGTCAATAGTTATTTCGACGATATTAATTCGCACCCATCCAAAAACACACCTGTACTCAAAGGTAATGGACAAATGAATACATGAATAAAAAGTTCGACATTCAAACTTTTTAGTTGACAACCTTCTAAGACCCTCTACAAGACTGTCCGACGTCCCCGGTTTCTATCTCTACTGTGATTAGGTCAAGGGAAAAAGTAGGAAAGTCTAAGTGAGTCGTTTACTAATTTTGTGGTCATTTGCTTGGTCCTCTTTTTTTTTTTTTTTTCTCCTCAGTGACAGGTCATTGAAAGTTCTCGACTAAAGAATACGTAAAGTTGAAAAAAGAAAACGAGAAGAGTCATCTCGGTTTCCCGTTCTTCGATACACACACGCGAGTCAACACAGACTGAGAAACGCTGGGACACCTGACAGCGGGTAGTCCGAGGAGACAGGTACCCTAAAAGGTCCGTTCTTATGACCTCACCCAACGGTAAAGGAGGAGGACCCCTAGAAGGGCTGGGTCCCTAGTTCGGACGCAGAGGATGGAACCTCCTTCCAAGAATTGACGGCTCGGTAGCCCCTTTGGGTCGTTCTTCAATATCCTTCACAGTCACAGTCAGGCTTCTCCCAAAAGGTCCGAAGGTCGACGGACCAAAAGTCGTAGGCCAAGAGACATTGGTCTAGTAGGTGGAAACACAAACTGTCGGGAAGTGGACAGTGGGTGAAGACTCGAAGTGACTCTTCCATGAAGGACAGACACGTCTCGGCCAGAAGTGAGTGGTGGTTTACGTCCTCCTCCGTCACCTACGTCGAGACAGTACTTCCGTCCCAACCGCCCGGGATGCGACTGGAGTCGGGTGTGGAAGAAGGAGATGCAGAGTAGGGTCGTCCGACTCCCCCACTGATGTAGACCCTTAGAGTTTGGACTTACATTTCAACTGTAACTTTTCTACTTGTTGGGGTATTTGTTTAATTCGGTCTCTAAAGTTGTCTGTAAAGTGTTTCTTTCTATCCATTATTCGTTAGTGATTGTTTATCCATTATTCGTTAGTTTTTTCGTGAGTCGTAGTAATCAGTTTCGTTCACGTTTAATTTTGGTACTTCTCTATGGTGGTGGGTTGGGGGTCTTACCGATTTTAATTTTTCCGACTGTTGAGGTTTACGATCGTCTTGACACCTCGTTGACACATTAAGAGTCCGTAACGGGTTAGGGAGGGTCGTAGTCCCAAAAAAGGTTCGGTCATCCTCACATTTTACCATGTTTGTGCACCTCTTTCCGGGCCTTCAAAGAATAATTTGGTTTGTAGAATATGGATACTGGGTTGTTAAAATGAAGACCCACAAATAAGTTCTTTTTTACTTTTGTACCAATGGTATTTTAAACGTATTTTTACAAGTAACGTGGGTTTAAACATTTCTCAAATTTATAGGTAGTTATCTCGTGGTATGACACATCATGTAAACACACACACACTTCAGCGAAGTCAGTAAGGTTGAGAAACGTGCGGTCCGAGGAGGTAGGTCCCCTAAGAGGTCCGTTCTTATGACCTCACCCAACGGTAAAGGAGGAGGTCCCCTAGAAGGTCTGGGTCTCTAGGTTAGCCTTAGAGAGTACAGAGGACGTGACCGTTCGCCCAAGAAATGGTGATCGCGGTGGACCCTTCGGGTCATATAGATGTGTTACCTGATAATAAACCACTGTTTTTCCTTTCTTGGTACTGTACCTAAGAGTTTTTGCGGGTACGGAAAACGACACAATGTAGGACGAGATCAGGAGGTCCGGAGACGCCCATCTCAATCCAGTGGCCCACCATCCTCACCTTCTTCCACTTCACCACTCTGCCTTCGGTGTCATCTCTGGTCCTGTCACAGACGTGTAGGAACAGCACTGAACGACAACAGATGAAAAGGCTACGGCGCACGAGCACGCATACGTCAGAAGGGAAGAAAGGGGGCCACAGAGAGACTTCGGGAAGAACTGGGCAGATTCGGACACCAGGGAGAGTAGAAGAACAGGGGAGGGGACAGGACCCTATCTAGTGACAAGTCATAGGAGGCGTCCAGACCTCGCCTCCAGCCACAAACTACTGAAAGAATAAGACCCAGACAGAGGTCACGGATCGCGCCAGGTACAAGTTTCACGAGTCGTCTACGACACTCTCGTCGTTCTTTGCTCTGACCCGGTCCGAGGGTCACTTTACTGAAGGGGAAAGGTGCATGCGGAGGTGGGGACCTTCCATAAATATCTGCCCGTTACACCCGCACCTTCTCCTAATCTGCCCACCCTCTCAGTTCGTCTCTTTCTGACACCCCCGTAGAAACCTACAGAAAGAAACCGAGTGAAACCTCCCTCTCTGTGAACGAAGACTCCATGGAATTCAAGATCTCTTTTACGCTACAGTCCTTACGCTACACCTCTGACCGGTGAACCATCTGTCAGGACTTGTTGTCCCATGTCCTATTATAAGTCTCCGACCCTTCCACTGTCCCAAGGTACTATTAACGCGAAAGTTAAGTAGTTTCAGGACAGGTCCAGACCAGACCGTCGATAGGGGTGTTTGAAGGGTCCCCGTACCTGAGAAAGGTCAAGTGGTACGGGACGAAGATCCCACACCAGGAGTGACAGACTGGGTCCGGTCGCCCACCTTAAGGTCGTTCTCCTACCCCTTACCTACCTTCCTCTTTCCCCAGGACCCCTCATACGGACCTCGACGGCCCCCTTGAAAATGAACCTGGGATAACCAGTCTTAAATCAGTGTACCGGTGTGGATTTGCGATCTCACCGCCCCTGTTTATGAGACGTATTGGTCCATACCCGATTTTTAGCTCGTAAGGAGCCCTCCTTCTCCCCTTTTGCCGAATGTCGGAGAGACGGTGGCTGCCTGTCTACTTCTCTTTGTACATGACTCACTCTGATGACCGTAGCACGTACCATAAAGTATATACTCAGTGAAGAGGGGTTTTGGAACCCTCGTCTGTGGCACACGGTACGGTAGTATGAGCGCTCCTTTGTTCGAGTCTCCGCAACCCATTCAGCGGGTTTCAATGTGTCGATCATCCCAGCCTTCGATGCCGATGTTTGAAACAGGACCTAACGTGCAACTCACTTTCAGCAAGTCAACACAGGTCGAGAAACGCTGGGGTACCCGATATGTCAGGGACCTTAAGAGGTCCGGTCTTATGGTCTCACCCATCGGATAGGGAAGAAGTCATCTACAAGACCTGGGTCCTTAGTTGGCCTCAGAGAACGTAACGTCCGCCTAAGAGATGTCTCAATAGTCCCTTCGGGCCTGATTTGCAACCGTAGGGGGGTTTAGTATACGAATTCGGGATTAGGGGTTCCGTTCCCATAATCCTCCACCCCGGAAACTCGACCTTAGTCGACATCTACTCCAGTACTCCCACCCCAAGAGTCCCACTTAATCGCAGAACTAAAGGTCTCATGAGAGACAGACACAGACAGAGTGAAAGAGAGAGGGGAGCACCCTCAGAGGTGTTTCTTGGGTTAGACAACCGTGGTACTAGAACCTGAGGGACCAGAGACCGTAAAACAATGTCGTCGGTCTCGACTGACTCTGTCCGAAGTCTCGAAAAACGGGTGAAAGAGGACGGAACCCTCAGAGTCTCCTCGTCTCCCACCTTCCTCTTCCTACAAGTTGGTGGAAAAAGAGGACAAGTCTGGTCGAGGAGTCCGGTCCTTTCCTTCGTTCCCAACCCTCCCTTTTGTCATTGAATATTTTATTCGTAGACCCCTGAAGGGACCGTCAAGTCACCTATTTCTTAGACGGACGATTACGTCTCCAGTGTCCAAGTTAGGGACCAGGCCCTCCTAAGGTGTACGGCACCTTGTCCATTCGGACACGTGCTGTTGGTGAACGGGATCTCGGACGTTCGATTTTGATGACCTCTGAGACGTGGGTCTTGGACACGAGACTTTGTTCTCTTCGGTGGCGTTACACTTCGGGTAAGTGGTGCTACTTCTCATCGGGGACGAGCGGTGTTAATCTCTTTCAGAAGTACGTCGTTACTTCTGGGTCGTGTTGGTTATTTATGTATTATATATATACATTTCTTAGGGAGTGACCCATTGATTCTAGGACACACGGTGTCCCGTACCGGTTTTTACTTTGTATTTTATAAGTAAAAAGAAGACTAAAAATTGAGTCCCACTCCCCACGTCTACCGCACGTCCTCCCGTCATAAAAACGACCAGACCAGGAGTGGTCTCGACTTTGACCCACTGACAAGTGCTCTACCGACTCTAAGATTCCCGAGACCGTTCTGGGAGTAATGACGGAGACCCACAAACAAGGGGTACGTAGGGTCGTTTCCTCCTCCCAGCCGACCTCGTCCCGAGGAGTCCGTGGTCTTAGGACCGCCTCGAAACGTTTCTGATAAAAACAAGGAGCAGTGTGCCGATAATGGGTGAAAGGGAGGGTGTACTCCAAGGTCTTGGTCGATAATATCAGTTCACTAGAAAGAAGTATAAAAAATTAAAAATTTTAAAATAACACCATTCTTGTGAATCGTACTCTCGATGGGAGAATTTGAAAGTGCACGAATTGTGCAATAACATGTTGCAACATGTCGTCTCGAGATCCTGAAGTACAACCACTGGACTTTGTGAGACGGGTAACTAGTTATTGAGGGACAAAGGGGGAGGGGGTCGGGGACCACTGGTGGTAAGGTAAGAAACTAAGATACTTAAATTGATGAAATCTAAGGAGCAGGTTCACCTTAATAGGAAGACACTGACCGAATAAAGCGATTTCGTATCGCGGGAGGTACAATTGACCACCAAACGTACAACGTCTTAAAGGAAGAACAATTCCGACTTGTCATAAGGGTACACACACACACACTCTATGGAAGAAATAGGTAAGTGGACAAAAACAAAAAAGGAACATATTAGATTGTAAAAAACCTCCTAAACTACAAAACAACAAGGGCCAACACGACCCAGAAGTGACGTCATACGTGCGAAGAGATCAACACCATGCACCCGAATCCACGGGACACCATATACCCTAGAATCAAGAGGTTGGTCCCTAGTTTGGGTACAGGGGACGTAACCTTGTACCTAAGAACTAGTGACCTGGTAGTCCCTTCAGGGTAGGTAAGTAGACAACCGTCTGTAAACCCAAAATGATGTAGAACCGATAACACTTGTCACAACGTTATTTGTAGCCTTACGATTATAGGGAAACTCTAGACCTAAAATCAATAAACCTTATTGGGGTTTCACCCTCCCGACCTAGTAGACTAACAAGATAAAAATTAAAAAAACTGTGTGACAGAAGTCAAGTCAAGTCAGTGAGTCAGTACAGACTGAGAAACGTTGGGGCACTTAGCGTCGTGTGGTCCGGAGGGACAGGTAGTGGTTGAGGGTCTCAAGTGAGTTTGAGAACAGGTAGCTCAGCCACTACGGTAGGTCGGTAGAATAGGATACAGCAGGGGAAGAGGAGGACGGGGGTTAGAGAGGGTCGTAGTCTCAGAAAAGGTTACTCAGTTGAGAAACGTACTCCACCGGTTTCATAACCTCAAAGTCGAAATCGTAGTCAGGAAGGTTTCTTGTGGGTGCTGACTAGAGGAAATCTTACCTGACCAACCTAGAGGAACGTCAGGTTCTCTGAGCGTTCTCAGAAGAGGTTGTGGTGTGAAGATTTCGTAGTTAAGAAGCCGTGAGTCGAAAGAAGTGTCAGGTTAAGAGTGTAGGTATGTACTGGTGTCCTTTTTGGTATCGGAACTGATCTGTCTGGAATCAACCGTTTCATTACAGAGACGAAAACTTATACGATAGATCCGACCAGTATTGAAAGGAAGGTTCCTCATTCGCCGAAAATTAAAGTACCGACGTCAGTGGTAGACGTCACTAAAACCTCGGGGGGTTTTATTTCAGACTGTGACAAAAGTGACAAAGGGGTAGATAAAGGGTACTTCACTACCCTGGTCTACGGTACTAGAAGCAAAAGACTTACAACTCGAAATTCGGTTGAAAAAGTGAGAGGTGAAAGTGAAAGTAGTTCTCCGAAAAATCGAGGAGAAGTGAAAGACGGTATTCCCATCACAGTAGACGTATAGACTCCAATAACTATAAAGAGGGCCGTTAGAACTAAGGTCGAACACGAAGAAGGTCGGGTCGTAAAGAGTACTACATGAGACGTATCTTCAATTTATTCGTCCCACTGTTATACGTCGGAACTGCATGAGGAAAAGGACAAACCTTGGTCAGACTACCCAAAGGGAACACTGAGTCGACCATTTCCTAGGTGGACGTTACGCCCTCTGGAACCAAGCTAGGGACCCAACCCTTCTAGGGGACCTCTTCCCTTTCCGATGGGTGAGGTCATAAGACCGGACCTCTTAAGGTACCTGATATGTCAGGTACTCCAGGGTTTCTCAGTCTGTGCTGACTCGTTGAAAGTGTAATAGAATAAAATAAGTGTATGGTCAGACAAGGTACACCAGGACCTCGTGAGTTTGTTACTTCGTCTATATCAGTGTACAATTTCTAACCAGAAGTTTGTAGTGTCCACTACTACGGTGAGAACGGGTCCTAGAACGGTTGTATTTTGGTGTAGGTGTCGAGTCACCGGTGGTTTGGCAAGTCGTCTCGAAGGAATTGACACTCGACAAACGTCAATGGTCAAGCTCGTTATACCTGTCAAACAAGGTTCGAGACTACTCGACATCCCTGGAGTCGTCCTCAACCTCCTTCGACGAGTTGACAAAGTTTTATACCGGTCAACCCCGAAATTCAGTGTCGTCGTAGCTGGTTACCGTCCCGAAGATCCGTTCCAATACCTGTTTGACCCGGTACCAAGATCTTACCTCTCAGGTAACGGGACTTACGGACCGACTTAAAATGGACGGGCCTTCCGATAAAAATTAAAGAACTCCTTGGATGTATGACAAAAGGTTTCGTCGACGTGGTTAAATGTAAGGGTGGTTGTCACATGTTCTAAGGAAAAGAGACGGAAAAGTAGTTATGAACAACAAAAAACGAAAAAAAAAAAAAAATTTATCGGTAGGACTGTCTACACTGTAAAACAGGACTCTTTGTATTAGCGAGGGACACCCAATCAAAAGAGTCCGAGGGTTTCACAACCTTTCTCGTTGATATACCAGTCCTTCACAAATGTCTTCCTGAATATAGGAAATAAGTCTTGATTTATAAAACTTAACATAAGTGTGTTCTACAGACTCGTCTAAATTTGTTTAAAGTAATATCCTCAGCATTTCGTAGAGTAGATTCTCGCGTGGAAGTCGAGATAAAATACCAAAAACAAAATAAATAAATAAACTGACACGGCTCAGAATCGACGTCGTGTACCCTAGAAGGTAGAGGTAAAACCGTGTACCCTAGAAATTAACACCGAAAGTTTGAGAATGAACACCGTACACCTTAGATCAAGGGACTGGTCCTTAGGTTTGGGTCAGAAGGACGTAACCCTTACGTCTCAGAATCGGTGACCTGGTGGTCCCTTCACTTCACTTCACTTTCAGTGAGTCAGCACAGACTGAGAAACTCTGGGGTACCTGATATGTCAGGTACCATAAGAGGTCCGGTCTTATGACCTCACCCATCGGTAAGGGAAGAGGTCCCCTAGAAGGGTTGGGTCCCTAGTTTGAGTCCAGAGGGCTTGACGTCCGTCTAAGAAATGGTCGACTCAGTTTTCTCTTCGGGTCTACTGGTCCCTTCAGGGGAGGTTGAGAATCGGAGTCATAAACGAGGGATTCGATTACAACAGACGAACCAAAACCACGTCCCTCGAGACCTTCGTCACCTTTTCGGAAGAACCTCGAACGGAAGAGCTCCCCAAATTTACCCTCTAAATTTGTGTCGTGACACACACTCTAGTTGACGGTTTGTGGAAGTCAAGTCAAGTCAACGAGTCAGCACAGACTGAGAAACACTGGAGTACCTGACGTCGTGCGGTCCGGAGGGACAGGTAGTGGTCGAGGGTCTCAAGTGAGTTTGAGTACAGGTAACTCAGTCACTACGGTAGGTTGGTAGAGTAGGAGACAACAGAGGAAGAGGACGGAAGTTAGAAAGGGTCGTAGTCCCAGAAAAGTTTACTCAGTCAAGAAGTGTAGTCCGCCGGTTTCATAACCTCAAAGTCGAAGTCGTAATCAGGAAGGTTTCTTATAAGTCCTAACTAAAGGAAATCCTGCCTTTGAAGCATGGTAGGTTATTAATTCATCCCTTTACTCTAGTTGTAAACAGATCTCTTTAGCTATGGAAGGGTATGCATCTGTTTGTGGTCACTCTACTTTTCTGGTCCCTTTTCTACCGACTAAATTTCATAGTTATTCCCTGAAGGGGTCACCAGGTCACCGATTCTGAGACACGAGGGTTACGTTCCCCGGACCCAAGGTGGGGACCAGTCCCTTGATCTAAGGTGTGCGGTGTTGGCTTTCTAGGATGCTCGGTGTGGATTCTGGGTCGTGTCATACTCTTTATATATTTATAATTTTTTTTTTTTTCTCTTTCTCGGAAAGGACACGAGAGAGGACGAAGGAGTAGAAATTTTTTTTTTTTATTTTTAGTTACTTTGTGTCCCTCAAGGGACGACCGGATCCTAAACGAAAGTGACGTCTCCGGGCTCAAGGTAGGGACCAGTCCCTTGATTACTCGAGGACGTTCGGTACGTCACGTCGGTTTTATTTTTATTTATTTTTCAATTTTTTTTTTTTCTGTCATTTTTTCATTTTACCCGAAAGGTCCACCACGATCACCATTTCTCGGGTGCACGGTTCCGTCGTCTTTTTTCTTTACGTCCAAGGTAGGGACCCAGTCCTTCTAGGGGACCTCCTCCCGTACCGTTAGGTGAGGTCATAAGAACGGACCTCTTAGGACACCTGTCTCCTCGGACCACCCGAGAAGGGTCTGTGCTGTCTTCGTTGAATCGAGTACATTTCTTTTTTTTTTTATGGGTGTTTTGTCTACTTTATAATTATAGACCCTTATTTATCCTGTTCTTTACACGTTTTGGAGGTCCTCCTTTTGAAACTTTGAGAGGGTCCCCTGTACTTTGACCTCTATGTGACACAGGAACCTGTCCTTCCGAGTTGCAGTACTTCTACAGTCAAGAAGGCTTCCGTCGAATGTTTAGATTGTCCTAGGTTTATTTTTGTGGGTCTCCGTAGAAAAAAAAAGGACCTGGATCTGTTCGACTAAGATTTCAAATACAATTTTTACATTTGTTCTTCTCGACCCTGTTCCGCTCTTCCCTCTCGCTACCCGCCTTGTCGGGGTAGTCCCCAGGATTGACGACCCCTCGGAGCCCCTTCGTCGGGGAGGTGCGAAACGTTCCCGACTCCTTGTCCTGGGACGGTGTGCCTTTAAGTCATGTTTTGTGTAGGAGAGTGAGACGACTTCCGATACCCCGTCGGACTTCCCCTCCCCTCAAACCCCCTCTTACCAATGTACATATACATACGGACTCAGGGAAACGACAAGTGGACCTTGCTAGTGTCCTAACAATTACCCGATATGGGGTATGTTTTATTCACAAACAAAAAAAAATTTTTACGTAAGAGAGTTTAGACTCTCGACTGTTACCGAGAAAATTATGTACCATAGACTCGTTGACCCATCGGTAGACCTTTGTCTCTACCTGGGTTTGAGAGTGACTAGTGTCGGAAGTTTACCTAGTTTCTGAATTTATATTTTTTTGACTTTTATGACCTACTTAAGGAACCGGGAGTCATTCTTGTTCTCAACACCCACCCGTGTCCCGACTCGTCCTCACGCGACGTGGGACTTACTTAACGGTCGACACCCTCGGTCGTCACTCATTGTTAATCGGGCACGTTAGAAGTGAAAGAAAAGTAGCTGAACAAAGAACTGGACTCCGAATCTTTCCATTGAACTAATTCCAATGGCTGGACCACTGAGTGAGGGGTCTGTGTCCACTGGGCAGGCTCCGGTGGGGTCGGAGACCCAAGGAGTGACACCGTGGTGACGAGGGCCGACATCCGTTCTAGGTGGTCGTCGACTTCGTCCCGGGCCCCGAACCTCCGCCACCCACCCCACCACAGTGTCCTGCCCAGTTCCTCGTGAGGACGCAAACCCCGAGACTCTGGCGCCACCTCGTCACAAGTGACCCGCGACCAGTCCTTCACAAGAGTCTCCCACCCCATACATCCCAACTCCCATTCGCCTGTTCGTCTCTCCTCCTCTCTGGAACCGAAGTCTAGTCTCTATTTCCACCTACGACCGTTTCGGTCCTGAGTCTTTCCCGAGTCACCCGGTTTCCCGACCTCCTGACCGACTGACATTTTCCGAAACTTGTGGTTCTCGTAGTAGTCAGGGTCAGGGTAGCATGAAAAAAGGGGGTCAATGGAAATGGTGTCCTGGCGGTCACTTCAGGGGGTAGTACGAAATTACCAGACATTCTGCAGATGTCTAGGGAGTCCCGTGGGACCACTGTCCCGAACGAAAATTCGTCTACTTACTTCGCCAGTCTCCACTTCCCGAGACGGGTTCCGGTGTGTCGGACCTTGTTTCGGGACCAGAGCGTTGAGGCTCGGGTGAGACAGGAGAGTCGTGTGCACACCCAGTCCTCCGACGTGAAGCAGGAGAGTCGTTGGGCCGTCGGCCCCTTCCAGAGAGCCGTCTTCCCTTTTCCGCACGACCCGTCAGACCCCTGGTAGTCCTACCCGACCCTTTCTGTCCCACCCCCAGTCCCTCGGACCCCTTCTTACCGGGACCCCCGGTCGAGGACCTACGTGTCGATGGGGCTGCGGCCGTCGAGACGGACATAAGACGGAGAGGCAGGGGTGGAGGAGAGGAAACGACGAAGGAGTAGGTCCAGAGTCCCGAACCGAAAGGAGTCCCGAAGTCGGACGTAGGAAGGGACGAGGGAGAGACTCTCCGTCCACACTAGAGAGCGGGTCCCGCCCCTGAAGTCCCGGTGGAGGTGTGGAGACTGGGACTAGGCTCAGGGAACGGGTCTAGACAGAGGGCTCTCTCTCCCCTTGTGGAAGAGACGAGGTCTACAGACCGATGTCCGTGGAGTGTACGTTGACAGATGGGAGGGAGGGGTGGCGTGGGGACGAGGGACAGAGTTAACTGTTGGCGGAGTCCCGGGGACGACGAGTTCTTCCTAGGGGTGCCAGTAGTGATGGGAAGGAGAAGGAGCTGGGGGGTTGGACAGGAGGGTGTACACCGAGTCTAGTCGGTCGAAGACCACCGAGGGGGACACGGGGGAGGACGAGTGGTCCTGTTGACGAGTGGTTCTCCCAGAAGAGGTACCAGGGGCAAGAGGTGACAAGGTCGACTTTTCCTGACAGACGAGAAGACGAAGTTCAGGAAGTCCCAGACAGGAACATGTGGGGCTGTGTACTTACAAGTATCGTCGTAGCAAGTCCTGTCGATTTCTCACCTGTGTTGGACATACGGGTAGTAACGACGACAAATGAGCGATTCGACGCAAGCTGAGAAACACTAGCGTACCTGACATCGGGACGGTCCGAGGAGACAGGTACCCTGAAGGGACCATTCTTATGATCTCACCCAACCGTAAGGGAAAAGGTCCCCTTAGAAGGGTCGGGTCCCTAGTTTGGGAGGAGAGGACGTGTCGTCCACTTAAGAAATGGTGACTCGGTACACTCTGCGGGGGGTAGTAAGATTCTTACCTATTTTTTCTACACCATAGAGGTGTGGTTTCGCACAATTACCGGCATTCCTTACTGTAGGACCATACACAGTGGGGTCCCTACTCGGGACCTTTGTACTATGACTCACGTTCTTCGGGCGGTGTTTTCTGGTGCATAACATACTACAGTGGATACAGTTTACAGGTCTTATCCATTTGGGTGTCTCTGTCTTCCGTCTAATCGACGACGGTCCCGGACCCTCCCCAACCCCCTTTTGCCGTTCATTGACTAGTATCTGCGCACCAAAGAAACGCCCTACTACTTTTCAGGACTTCAGCTGACGTAGTGGACACTTGTGATGATTCGTGACAACTTGCCCGAGGAAATAATTTCCCAAGGGGGGCGACGTAAAATTAAAAACCGGTGTAAGACGTGGTACACCCTACAGTCAAGGGGGTGACCCCTGGGTTGGGGGTCAGGGACGTGACCTTCGGGGGCTTACCAGATGCGACTCACCCACTGAACACCCTGAAGGGGTCGTCAGGTCACGAATCCTGAGGTTCGAAGGTACAGTCCCCTGGACCCAACCTAGGGACCAGACCCTTGATTCTGGGGTGTTAGACGTACCGTACTGGTTTATTTCCTTTATTCACTGAAGGTTATCACTTGACTTAGAGCCCTTTCGATAGGAACCTTTTTGTTTTTAGGGGTTTGGGGTTGGAAGGTCTCGACGGGTGAAGGTTGAGGAAGATCACCTCAGGACGAAGTAGTCCGGGGTGGACCCCAGAACCCACTTCCCTCCCCAGACATTGAGGGGTCGGGATCAGATTCTTCGGGGGTTTCCGTGTGTGTAAGGTAGTCATTCGTTCGAGAGGTACGACAAGACACTTTTTGTCCCGAGTCTACCTTGGACCTCTTAAACGTACAGTTAAGTCCAAGCGACCAAGTGAACAAACCCTTTCGTTCTAGTCGATGATCTCCCTGCTCACAACTCCTTTCCGTCTGTGCCGCGGGTACTGGAAAGAGGAAGGTTGGACGGGGGACGGACCCTCACGGCCCGTCCGTGATAGTGGCGGTAGGGGAGGTGTTAGTCCAGAGGTAGCTCGAAGACAATGTCTGAGGGTCCCGTGACCATTCTTCTTACAGTCCTCCCGACGAGTCCTCTCTTGTCGCGTCTCGGGTGAGTGGGTCGTCTCGAAAGCCAACAGTTTCGGCCGACTCACAGGGTGCCGTCTCAGAGAGGGGTCTCCACGAGGGGCGGGTCTTCACTGTCTGGGTCACACCCTCCTCCCCCTGTGTCGGTGGTTCTTTGAACACTGGCCTGATCACGTTTTGGTCAGTAAAAGGATAATTAAGACTCCGATAAGACTTCGGTGCTCAGTTTTCCCCCGTTTTCTTGGAGTGCCTCGGACGTCCAAGAGTGAGGTTACCGGGGCAAAACCTAGTCGAAGCCTCTTCGGTCGGACTCACCTGGGACTCGGGGAACCGAGGGTCGTCCGACCTGTGTTCGTTCCGTCACGCGACCCGAGGTTCCTGTGTTCCCTTTGAGGAGTCCAAACCACAACAAAAGAGAGATTTGTTCAGGAGGAAGTGGAGGACAACGGTCACGACACCCACCACTGTCCAAGTCCCAGTGGGACTTCTCCGGATGACGCGGCGGCTCTGACGACACTACTGAGTCCTGTGGCTCTGAGGAAGGTGTACCGAGGAAGACAGGCAGAAAGGAACTACCTCCATCGCCCCGCCCTGCTCTTAGTCCGGTCGGTGTGATCCAGGATTCATGATCTAGACCCGACCAAAAGTTTCACACCGGGCACGGAAGCCAGTCTTGGTAGTCCGCACGGGCGCCCACGGGAGGCGGGAATACCGTCTCGACTCCCATCCCGGAGGATGCTGTGATCCTTGGACGAGGGTCCCTAAGACTAGTTGTACTGTACCCGTAGTGAGGAGGGCCTCGGGTTCTCTGGGTGCACCAAGGGGTCTCACTCCACTCAGCCTTTATTCTCGTGTTCGCGGGGGTCAGGGACTGTCAGAGATCCAAAAAATTCCGTTTCCTCAGTTTTTTTTTTTTTCTTTTTGTCACTTCTTAAGTAACATACAAATAATAAGTGTCAATTAGTGATGGATGGTTTACGATAGGCGTCTCAATTTCCTAATTCATGTATCCAGAAAAATTTGTGACTAAAAGAAAATTTATATATGTGTGTTTTGAATCAAGACGTTCCGACGTACTATATGTGGTTAAGGTTTTATTTTGTTAGTTTACCAGGTCCACGTCTTACGGTCTCTAAGGAACATAATATTCCTCTCTTCGTTCACCTCTCACCGCCTACGAGACAGGTCCCTCCGCGGAGGACCCGGGGTCCGCGAGGCCCGACTCGGACCAGGTGCTGGTCTCAGGCCGTCTCTGCGACTGACTGGCGAAGTCCTCGACTTCCGGTGGTGGTTGAGGGTCGCCGAGACACAGACAACACCCTTGCCCCGCCCACCTCTCTCCTACGAGTGCCCCGTAGTGGTGCTCCCTGTTCTTCGGCCGTCCTCCGTCTGCCTGTCTCGAGACGGTACCTGAACCGGAAGGATCAAGGTTGGAAGGAAGGCAGACGGGGACTCAGTCTCTGTGAAGGAAGAGCCCCCCGGTCCACCTCGTCGATACTTGTGTCGGACGACACTTACGTCTTTGCTTTTTGGGGGGTCTACGAAGGGCTCGCGCCGGACTTCGAGTGGACCCGTCCAGTCCGTCCCCTGTGTTGTCAACTCTCGGTACTTGTCTATGGGAGTCGAAAGTCTCGTTCCTTCTACTTCGCTTTTATGAGCAAAAGAGGGGGTCACATCTTGTACCATCTTGGACTATGTCAAATTTGAGGAACCTGAAAGGACGTGAACTTTGACCGACCGAGGTCTCTGACCAATGACACCGACAGACCCTGATTCCTCCCCTGTCTATTGTGGGCTCTGACGTTCCAGTTCCTGGGTCGGGGGAGGGGGGCGGGGGTGTCGGTCTACGTCAGTCTGCACCCATCCCGCCATTGGACCAAGGTGACGCGGAACCGAGGGGATTGGAGGTCCCCGATGTTTACAATTTCGACTTGGAATTTCCAAGACCGACGGGTGTCCGTCCTGCGGGTGTAGGAGGAGAGCGAACGAGGAGAAGAGACGGGACAGGAGGGGAGGGGCCCCCCTTTTATAAATGTGTCTCATCCTCTGTTTAACCGACTGACAGAAATTGAATAAAAATTTTTTTTTGTTTGTTCTTTTTTTTGTGGTGAGTCTTCGTTGGGAACTTTATTCCGTCTTCCGTGATACTTTTTGTCGTACGAGTCCTGGTGGTGAACTTTCCCTTTACCTATATCTTTCCTGTGTCCAGACCGCGGATCGAGCGTCCTCCGGGACCCCCCGTGGTCGGGGAGGACAGTGGGGGTGAGTGCGGGAGGGAGGAGATCGTCTTCGACTTCCCGTCCCCGGCGGACGAGGGCACACATATATTTTGCATCTTCTGCCCTCGCCGACAAGACAGAAGGGTTGATTTTGTCTGTAAAACGTATCTCTTTTATAGTCGGGTGCACCAAAGAAAAGAAAATAATAACCGTAGTCGATCCTGATATACACCGTCATTTACAGTACGTAACTACCTGTCTTCTCCTTTTTCCTACTTTTTTCCTATCTCCTCCTTCTCGTCCTCGTCGTCACTTTTAGACATTATTTTTGAGAAAAGAATTAAATATCCATTCAAAACCGTAACAATATAGGTTGAGGGGGAGGGTGGGGGGGCTCAAGGTTGGTTTCACTCGGCCAGTGGTCCACTGGGTCGGTCCACGAGACTCGAGGGAGTATCCGACGACTGTCTCCGTCGAGCACCCAAATTAAGAAAACACACACAAATTGTAAAAAACGAAAGAAATTTATTAGAGAACTGAGAATCTGCAAGGCCAAGTGCCCCCACTGCATTAACGCACCCTTGTACGGCCAGACGGGCACCGTTCGGGGAAAGGTGGTCAACCCCAGACTCAATAGGTACTGCACCTATTTCAGAGGGGCTGCCTTAGGGTCGAGAGGTAGGAGGACCCCCAGTTTCAGTTTCTCCCGAACCTGTATACAGCCGACGACGTCTTCTCCCGTCCCTCTTTTGTGTAACGTGGGAACTGGCACCGGTCGGGGGACCTTCGCCTGGTTACTATCCCTTTGCTTGCGCCCGTCGGAAAGGTGTGGAAGACTTTATTGGGGAGTAAAGAGGAGGGGGAGGTGTTTAGAATACCTCAAATGAGGCCGCCCCCCCACCCCACCCCACAAACATTAGAAAGTAGTCACTACCTTTGGTGACGTCCCGAGGGTGACGTCACCGGTCGGAGCGGGGTCGTAGGTCGTCGTCCATGACGAAGTCCTTTCTTGACGTCTTCGTCCGGGACCTCGAAACGAATGTTAGGGTCTACTCCTTTACAAAGTCAAGGTAGTGACGCAGTGAATCCCTTTCAGCTTTCCTATTTCGAACATGTGTTGTCCCACCACGGTTGGTCATGTACTCCGCATCCTAAAGTCGGTACTCACACCTGGGGTGGGGGAATGTCCACACTGAAAGGAGTGTCAGATGAAGGTCCGTTTCGCACACACTCCCACACAATTTCTGGGAGCAGGATCTCTGTATCCCATTGAAAACATCGTGTGACGAAGTGTCTTCGTCTGAGACCCTTTACGTTTTGACAAAGTTTAGGTTTAGAAATCGCATTCAATTATTGCTCGTATCTTCCGGGACTTCATTGGGAAGTTTTTTGTTTGTCTGTTTTGTGCGGACGGACGGATTCCTCGATAAGAATTAGCGAATTCTTACTAGGGTTGGAGAGAAGACTCCGAATGGACACCGTGGACGAGATACAGGGCCTCTTTATAGACGACCAAAGACCTCTGCCTACATCTAGACACTATTAGATGGTCGAGTAAGTTTCTCAACTTGAACTGGTGGGTCTCCTTTATGAAAGGTCGGGGTAGAGCCTCGTGGAACTTCACGACATGTAGTAAAGGTTTGGACCCCTCCCCGTCTCCTATGTGCACTCTGCCCCGGTCTCCCGAGACAGGACCGACGGGTCCCCGGTGGACGGGTAGCTCGTCCTAGGGACCTCTGGACCACAGAGCCGGTGCGGGAGGGTCCGACTCCTCTGGTCCTGACGTCGTGTTGAGCTGAGGGATCACCCACCTCTCACGGGACTCTGGGAGGTAGTCCTACTACTGACGGTCGCTGTTGTCCTTCTTAGAGCGGCCTGTCCTTCGGGATAATTGGATTAAGACTTCTGTAAACAATTCCTTTTTTTTTTTTTTTTTCCGGGGTTGGATGTCTTACGAAGATGTACGGGACCTGACACGGTTTACTTTTTTTTTTTTGACTTTAGGACACACTGCAGACTTCTGATGTTTTCCATCCTATTCTTTACTCCACTCTTTTCCTCCCTAACCTGTGTGAAGGTTGTTAAGAGGATATTGACCCTTCTTAAATTTCAACACAAAAGTATTAGTCCCTAAAATCAAGATGTGTGCGACTTTTCCAGAGTCTTCTTTTCCTATACATCCCTGTTATTTATTTCCGGGTCCGTGGAGGAGTGGGGGGTTTCCGAAGAGATGGTGGACCTCTTTACTGTTCACCAAAGAGATGTTACCGGGTCTTTTTGTCGTACTGGACCAACTCACCCTTACCGGGTGGTGGTAGTACGAGAGACGGAACTTGTAGTCGAGTTCGTTCCCGGGTGGACAGGACGAGAGACGACTCAGGAGTTCCAGGGGTGACCGTAGGTTTCTACGAGATACTTGTAGACAATTTACTTGTTTACCCTCGGAGCAGGAGGGTAGTAGGTACAATTTCACTTTGATGAAGAATTTTGGTCGGGTCGTCCACCGTCGTGACTCGAACTTCCGTCAGTGACTCATGTCCGCGTTTCTCGAATCTTTGACGTGACGATCAAGTACTCTTTTTTCCACCTACTCGTTCTTTCGAAATGACTTCTTCCTGTATAAATTTACCGTGAAGACCCGAGTCCCTTCGGGAGATGACGACACGTATCGTGCACCGAAGACTTTCCCCATGTCCCAGGGACTACCCCACTCGACAATTGCTGTCGTCAGAAAGGTGGTGTCTACGGGTTGTGGAACTTTTGAACTCCGATACCTAAGAACTTGGAGGAACCGAGTCCTCGAACACAATAATTCTCCACCAATACTGTGGACAAAGTTTAAAATAAAGATTTCGTTCCTTTTGTACTCGAGAAATTTCTAAAATAAACTATTTTTTCCCTCGAAAGGTCGTCGGTGGACCGCTCATACCCGTCCCTAGTGCCAGTAGTCTGTTGGTTTGCACTTGTCGGTCCCCGAACACCCGTGGTCAGTTCCTAATTGACGGACATGGAGCAGAAGGTGTCAACCCAAATAGGAACCCAGACACATTCCGCATTCCTTCTCTTCCTTTGCGTTCAATTATTCTTCGTATTTTTGGGACGGTCGAGTTCCACGAAGAGCGGGTGGTCTACGAGCAAACGTACGCACATCAGTCCGCGCAGTCTTTCGGTGACAAGACGCGCACACCCTCACTCCCCGTGTGCCCTTCGGAGACGTGGAAGGTGAGTTGAAACGTCACTTGTATTTAAGACGAGAAATCTTTTCATTTCGGATATTCTTCTTTTTTCTTTTCGGTGACGATCTTCTCCTTTCGACTAGTAATCTCCCGAACTAAAAAAAGTACTACCCTGATTTTGGTTTGATATGACCTTTACATCGACTCTTATGACTTTTGCAATGGACTTTGGTGGAGGGTGTAGAAGTGTCTCTTTTCCTTGTGTTTTTAAAAAGCTAAATTTGGATGTCATTTTTTTTGGGGGTTGTGAAATTGGCGTGTAAACCAGGATTTTACTTTGTTCTATAACTCAACTAAAGACTTTGACTTTTTAGAACTATAGTAAGCATTTACCGTTTATTTGACAAAATGTCAGAAGTAAAAATTACATATAATTTCACTGGACTCAAAATTAAATTAGTCGGGGAGTAGTGTATTTGCTACTCCAGTAGTCATTCTATAGACCCCACCCCCACCCCAGTCCCGTCCAAAGGACATACACTTGATCTTTACCTGTCTCAGTTTTGTGTATACCTTTCCTGTTGACCTCAGTTTTAGGAACACAGCACCCACCCCTCACTAATCGAATCTTAAGAGTTTCAAGGTCAAATATAAGAGGTACTAGGGGTGTCACCATACTGAGGGACGGAAAGGGGTGACGGATAGTCGAGGGAAGGTGTAAATTTAAATGGGGACCCTTTTCGTTTTTCGGGGGTTTGAGGACACCAGCTGAAAACGACTACGACCGTCGGAAACCGACCTGTGGACCTTTTCCACGTGCTCCGTCGACTGGACTACTGGTCGACGACAGTCTCTCCCACCGCCCCTCGTGACGCCCGACTACCCCTGTCCCTCGTCATTGTTCACGAAGGAGAGACTGCGAGTCGACGAGCCGGTGACGACGACGATTCAGCGAAGTCAACACAGGCTGAGACACGTTGGGGTATCTGCCGTCGGGTGGTCCGAGGGGGCAGGGACCCTAAGAGGTCCGTTCTTGTGACCTCACCCAACGGTAACGGAAGAGGTTACGTACTTTCACTTTTCACTTTCACTTCAGCGAGTCAGTACAGGCTGAGAAGCGCTGGGGTACCTGACGTCGGGTGGTCCGAAGAGACGGGTACCCTAAAAGGTCCGTCCTCATGAGGTGTGCCCGTGGATTTAGATCACGACGCTCTCTGTTGAAAATTCTCCTCGGTCTCTACTCCTAAAATTATATGTCAAAAGGCTAAATTTTGTCCGACAAATCTGCTTTGGAGAGGATCCAACGGTGGAAGTCACACACCTCGGTCTGTGGACCGGGGACCGAAGTGTTACAGGTAGTCGACCTCTGTCCTAAGGTCCGTCAGTCTCGTCCTTTATGAATGAACTGCCTCTCCCTCTTTAGGGGTCCTCGTGAGAGCGAGAGAGCCTATTCTTTCCGGGGTAGTACGGCGACAAACGACTCGTAAAGAAGACGAAACCGAGACCCCTAAAACGGTTTTTTGGTGGATTCCTTCCTTCCGTTCGGTCAGTTGTAGACGAAGGGGTGTTTCTTTGCCCTACAGGTCGGAGGGTTTGCATTGTCGTGTGAGGAGCGGTCCCCTTCCCGGAGGGAGAGTCGGGAGGACAGTCGTGTGCGGGTAGGGCCGAACGCTCCCCATGACAGAGGAGGGAAGGGGTGAGAGGTCTTTCACTGAGTATTCTGTACTAGCACCCGGTGAGAGATGTCTCCTTCTGTGAATTTCTACCCGGAGGACTCGGTTTCACGTCACCCGGGGACCGACTGAGTAGTCGTTCCGTGGCCCCCTTTCGGGTCTAGATAACTAACCTCGTGTCTTACTTGGTGAATTCCACTCTGTCCGGAAGGACGTCGGAGATGTCACCCTACTTCTCTTCCGCCCCGTCCTTTCGACCCTCCGGGTCTTCGACCCGGTGAAGATTCCTATGGTTCCCCTCTCCGAGCCCGACCCTCCCTCGTCGGGGCCGTCCGTCGACACCGACTACGAGGAAAGTTCCGGAGAAAGACGACAGTGCCGAGTCTCCAACCAAAAGTCCTTGGTGGTCCTTACGATACCAGATGGGCCATGTCTCGATCGAGCAACGTAAACCTCGTTCAATGTCAGAGGAGAGGGTCACGACTAAGTGACCCCAGTGTTCTTTTTCACCCACTTCAGTACCTTTTCCCGTCCTCACCGACCCCGCCCGTCCTCCTTCTCTTCTTTAGAGACTTTGTCGAAGTCCAGTGTCCGCGGAGTGAAGAGTGTCCTTTCGGTGTTGCTTAATCCTGTCTACTGACACTTTTGTCCCAAGAGAGACGTCTCGTATAAATTTTTTTTCGTTGACAGTGGTGAACATCGACTATTCCTGGATAAGCGAAGTAGACTGATTGTACGTAATTTACACGTTCGATCTTATTGTGTCCGTCGCTTCCCAGGAAATTTCAATAGGTAGATTGCATATAGATAGAATGAATATTCGCTGACGTACGTTCTACAGAGACTTTATTGACAGTAATGACAAGTCAGCGATTCAGTGCGGACTGAGACACGTTGGGGCACCTGATGTCGTGCGGTCCGAAGGGACAGACGGCGATAGACGGTCTCAGACGAGTTCAAGTACAGGTAACTCGACCGCTACGATAAATTGGTGGAGTAGGAGACGGCAGGAGAAGAGGAACACGGAAGTTAGACTTTATTATGTGAGACGATTTTAAGTTTCTCTTGCTACCCCCGACGACCCTTCCCACGTAAGTCTTCGACGGTGATCACTGAAATTTGTCCGGACTTTAGACACAGATGGAGTAACCTCCGTTGCGTGACGGTTCGACGACCTCTCGACCATGGAGGATAGAAGGACACGGATGTTTCTTGAGCTCCCACTCAGGAGGTCACGGACCTTCCTTCCGGTGTGGTCTCTTTAGTCCGTCGGTTTGTCGTCTTACTGCCGGTCGGTCCTTTCCTGTCGAGGGTCACGACGCGGGAACATCCATGAAAGACCAAACCAGACACGAGAACCCATCCGTCGCGTGTACGGGAGCCGTCAGGAACCCGATTCTCCGTCCGCCTCACTTCGAATTGAGAAAGAAGTATCTGACGGTCGGTAGAAGGGTGGTCCGTCCGTAAAAGGAAAGACAGAAGGAAAAAATTCCACATGCATTACCTAGATTTAATTTCATCGAATCTACACGCACTTTATTTTTATTTTTCGTTCTGAAAAGAGGGTTTGAGGGGTCTCCGTCACTAACGACCGTCCATCCACACACACACACAAATCTGGAAGGGGAATACCACGTGCCACTACGTCTATGTCTCCTTCATAAAAAAACGAGGGTCGAACTTTCATTGATTAAAAATAAAAGTTGAACTTTTTTTTTTTTTTCGACATCACTACGTTTCATGACTAACCTTAAAAATGTTTCATTTGTGTGGGAATAATATTCATGGGGCTGACTTTCTATCTTTTAATCAACCCCTCAGACCACAGACGAGGATAAAAGTGATTTGTGGGGGCGTTGGAGGTGGTTCTCTTTCCTACAGAATATTATCTTCCCTATACTACGATGCACTCCTTGTCGACAGTGAGAGTCAATTTTGTAAATTATGATACATGTGAAGGAATCGTAAAGTGTAATAAATATTGATTGAAGAAAGTTACCACTATAGACCCGAAAGGTCCACCGAGTCACCATTTCTTAAGTAAACGGTTACGTTCTGTGTGTGTGTCCTCTGAGCCCAAGTTAGGGACCTAGTCCTTCTAGGGGACCTCCTCCTTTACCGTTGAGTGAGGTCATAAGAACGGACTTTTTAAGGTACCTGACTCCTCGGACCTCCCGATGTCAGGTACCCAGTGTTTCTTAGCCTGTACTGACTCGTACGTACGTTACTTTCCACTATAAAGACACCTTAATATACCGATACCAGTTTGACAAATTTGAAAAAATTCTTATACCCAAATACGATATTATGGTACCCTTCTTCGTCGAATAAAGGTTAAGTTCAGATATAATGTAGGGTATCCGTGTGTAGGTGTCCGTAAATTACACTTCTCGTATATAAACCTAGGTGGGGTCATATATGTTGAGTGCGACGTTGTGATTACGGTTGTTAGTAAAGCGTCAGACACAAATTAAACAATCGAGTTTGCGACATAATCCAGTATGAGGTAAAATTTGAAGGGAGAAGGAGGGATTGTTTTTGAAATTTTTCCCCCTCTCCCCTGCCCCTCCCTCCCACAAGGTACGGGAGGGTGTCGAGACTTCGGTTGAGACTGGGACACGACGACCCGTAGGTAAGTGTCTCGTCGAGACGGAGCACTTTGTCCGGATTCTCCGGTTGGTGTGGGGGACCAAGTCCCAGCACCAGAAAAGACATGATACCAAAGAAAAAAGTCTCGACCCTACCTACTCGTAACGAACGGAAAGTCAGTCAGACCCTTCCTTCGTGGTGCCCCGGACCTGAGCTACGAAGGACTAGTTAATAATAAGGCTTCAAGGGATATCACCCCTCTGTCCTCGTCCGTACTCTCACCAAAAAAGTCGGTAGTCCGGTCATTGACGTCGATAGGATCCTCCTACCGGAAAAGGATACAAAAGTTGTCAGTCTAGACTTTACGGATTCAGTGGACTTTGTTAGACTTCTTTTTGTTTCTAAATCTCGGCGTCTGTCAAATAAATTATATTTTTTAATGTCGGACGACAAGACTTTAAAGGGAAGTCGGACCTTTATACTTTTACTTTCCCTTGAATTCAACTAAAACAATAGTGACCTAGATGACGACTTCAGTCGTTTGATACATACTGGGAACCGATTTAGATAGACTCAAACCATACTGAATGATTCTGATAAAATTTTTAAAATTCTCAATAAAATTTTTTAAGTTTGTTTCTACTTATGCACTGTCCTGTCTCTGACGTGTACCGGGATTCCGAATTTTATAAATAATAGGCCGGGAAGTGTCTTTTCGAACTCGTTTAGGACCTAGAGAACTCCGTCCTGACGTCCTCGTCTGCACGTGTAATGACCGAACGCACCTGGTTCTCCATCCTTCGGGACACACTGAGGGTCACTGATGAGGGGTTCACGAAAAGGACTCCCCATATAAGACACTACGTCAGGCACTTTTCGGGTGTGTCAGGGGTTTCGTTGATACCTTGGATTCGCCGGTGTTTTTACGTCTTCACACGAATCTTGTGAAGGGTCCTTAGACATTACTAGACGGACAGAAAACCTCATAGAACCTATCATGGTGAACGTGGTTGTAAAATCATTGGGTCCGTAGTCAAGTCAGCGAGTCAGCACAGGCTGAGAAACGCTGGGGTACTTAGTGTCGTGCGACCCGGAGGGACAGATAGCGGTTGGGGGCCTTAGGTTGGTTTGGTCACAAGTAACACAGCCACTACGGTAGGTCGGTAGAGTAGGAGACAGCAGGGGAAGAGGAGGACGGGGGTTAGAAAGGGTCGTACTCCCAGAAACGTACGGATTTACAAGTCAAGTCAACGAGTCAACACAATTTCACAATTTACAATTGCCGATTTACAATTTTGAGCGGTTAGATTACAATGTCCCTGGAGTTTACTCCCTGTAATGGTCAGGTAACTGTTCCCCGGTCCTTAGAGAAGGTACCTTATTACGGAGACTCATAAATCATAAAACCGAAAATAACAGTACCTGTTTAACCAGGGTCGGAAAGACGTTCGTAAACCCAGACTCATAGTTTAAGTTTTGATGAATGACTCGATGAGACACGTCTTCGTTCCGTACTCAACGTTCCCTCATATTTTCGTCTTCTGTTTTTAAGGAGTTCCTTAGATCATAGAAAAATCCCCTTCACCCCTCTTTAGTTAGAGTATATCGATATTTCTATGTTCTGTCAGGTTCAAAGTTTGTTTTTGATCTTTTTATAGGAAGTATTTAATCTGACAAAAAGAGGAACATTTAGTAAGGTACTTTGTAAATCACTCGGTAGTTTTCCACGACCCAAAAAAAAACTTCGTATTCGTCAAAGGAACTTCTGGGGTGTCTACGAAGTAATGTCTGTCAAGACATAGATAAGTCTTATCTGTAATTATCCAAAGAAGGGTAACGGTTTGACTTCCCATTGGGTGGGGAGTGAGAGGTCCACTATTCGAAGGACCTGCACTAGAGAGTTTCTTGAAGGATAATTAACACATCGGTAAAAGAATATGTTATTAAATTGATATCTTGGATTGAAGGGTCATGGTTCCAGCCAGAGACGTGCATTACTCTTGACACATTCTCAAGTCACTGGTGTTGGACTTGGACTGTCTACCAAGTCCCCCTTCGAGGCTTCAGTAAACAAAACAAGATACCTTCCGTTTCGTAGTAGAATCTCGACTGAGCCAAGTATTCCCGCGTAAATTCAGGGAAGTGAACGACCTTTTTCCCCATGTAGACACCCCTCTTTGAGTGTAACGAAATATCAAAAGATGTGACAATCAGAAAATATTGCTCTTGATATAAGTATGTAGCCCTCGAATCCTACATGTGTGTGATGACATACATTGTGTCTATTGGTTGCTCCTGGATGTCATATTCTGTCCCTTGAGATGAGTGATAAGACACTATTGGAAATGCTTTTTACTCAGATTTTTGATTGTGTTATAACATTGAGTTGATGTGAGGTTATTTGATAAATTTTTCTACTCTTGATATAAGTATTCAATCAGCAAAATTTTGACTTTATGACCTTCGAAGAGGTAAACGTCCTGTCTCCCGTTACGTGATACGGTACCAGTTCCGGGAACACGTGCGATACCGTGGACCCATTCTACTGCACTCCAGACACATTCCGTTCGCCTCCAATTCTAGAAACGAGGTCATAGACCCCCTTCTCTTCGTGGTCCCTGTGTAGTGGTGTCACTGTCACTCCCTCTCCCTGTTTACCCGTCGGCAGATTCTCGGAAGAAATGGTAAGACAACAACTTTGTTCATCCTTTCTAGATGGCGAAGAGAGACAGAGTCGCCGTAAGAGTAGACTCGCGACTTTCGGAGACAAGAGGGACTGTATATTCTTTTGCTGACACAGACTCCGTCCTCGTCTCTCCTACGTTCTACCCCCTCTCGTCCCACCCTCCCTTCACCGGACATTCCCGAGGGTCCTGGGGTGGGACAGTGTATCGTTGTATTTTCCAAGACCTTAATTTTTGTTTTAAAAGGGGTGACAAGAGTCGTCGGACAACAAAACAGACTTCACCCTTGTGAGTTTACCTCCGATCCCGTCACTAATATCATTGTGACTGGCTCTGGGTTAATGTCCGGACCATGACACGAGACCACCATAGTTCTAATAATTCTGTACCAGGGTGTCCTTTTAGTTTGTATGGTTATGTTTCGGTACACTGTTCATGGAGAAGATTTTTGAGTTTTTCGCGTCTTAGACCGTAAAAAACGTCTTACGTTTTGTGTAGACCGTGGTTCCCAAAGTGTCTTATTATTAATGCCTGGATTGAAAATAGTAAACGTCTAGTAACTGTTAATAGTGACTTTTGTGTCTGTTAATAACTGATAATACGAGAGCAATATATGAGAATGCTTGTACCTTTTAGTTCCACGAAACAATTAAGGGACCCTTTTGTCTCATTTTTCGTACTATAGGTAGGGCTACTAGAGTTAAAATCTTTGTTCGTCCGCACAGACTGGGACCTACCAGTTCGTCTCGGGTTGAATGCCTACACCAAAGTAAAGATACATCAAGAACCCCTACTTCGGCAGAAAGGGTAACTCGAGACGGAACATGGTCAAGACTAGTGTAAGAAGTAAGTTTTGGACTTTTATTAAGTTTGTTCCTCTCTTTTGTCAGTAAAGGAAAAGTGAGAACCCACCCTTCGGTACTCCCACTAATACCACGGAAGACCCAAACAAACATTTTCCACAAGAAAACCTCATACTAGTGTACCTGCGGCTTGACACTAAAGGTTGTTCGGCTCAATACCGTTGAATTTGTCTCAACAGAGACCTTTACTCTTCAAGTCCGAGGATTTTTAGATCGTTATTACGGAGTCGTCTTTTCCTTTCCCTCCCTTTTTATTTTCCATCAAAGACGCTCCTCTAGGACCTCCTGTCGTCCGGCCTCTCACTTCCGTGCCCTTCCACACGGACGTGTCCACCCGCCGTCGTCTCGCGCGACTCCGGACAGGTCCCCAGAAGTCCGTCTAAGGGTAGTGTTCTGGGGTGGGTCCCGAGAGGGGTATGACAGAGACCCAATGGGGTTCACACCCAGTCGGTGGCCGTGCGGCGGTGGACGTCCGTGGCGATGCACGGGAACATGCGCTTTTTGCATAAAAGTACTTCTTTGTGCCGTTTAGAATGAAGGGAATAGGAGTTCCCGTCAATCTCTTACGAGTTTCGTGTGGTTGGTCGGATTAATCCCCTTTCTGGGTCTCTGGCATGTTGACTCGGTGACGTAAGATGTTTCACCTTTGTCTGGATCTTTACACTGCATTAGGTTCCAATGCTCGATCACTTCTGGTGCATCTAAAAGTCTTGAGTTTCCTTCCACGAGAGGTTATGACTGTAAATATACCTGTCCAGTCCGGTTCTATGACAGTAGACGTCTCATAATTTTCTTCGTCTTATCTCGATCCGTGTCATATTTTAGGCGGGAGACTTAGGGTCTAAAGATTGTTTTCCGTTTCCCATATTCCGTAAAAATTTTGATAATTGAATTTTTCTCTTTGACTTTACACTCCGGTTGAGGTGTTGCGCTTGTTTCCTTTTACAATTACTCGACTGATCATGCCATCGATTAGATAGGATGCCTCGTTCGACCATTTTAAGAAATTTTTTATTAAATAAGTACTACGACTTGCTACGACCCGAGTGACGGTTAAATGTTGGACCCGACGAACCACATGTACATCGTGACCGTAAAGTTTCACTCTATGTTGAAACCTTTCCTGTCTACTCCGACTATCTATGGTTGCTTACCACTTCGACGTGATTTCTACGGAGGGTCGCTGAAGTGAAGACTTTCCTCCGACGTTGCCTCCTCAGAATGTTTCGACCACGGATGAACACTACGACGGATTGGACTTCAGGAGTCTCAGTCAGTGACTCGATTCTTGCGTGTCCGGTTCCGTCGTTTAGAACGTTCCCGCCTACATACACTATCGACCCCTTTTTTTTTTCTTTTTGGTCGATGACCATTTAGGGTAGTCTGAGTCTACTTTTGGAAAAAGAAAGGTATAAAAGGGAATTTAAAAAAAGTTTTTGACATGACACTTGTCTCTTCAGTAAGACAACGATCCGTTCGTATTTCGCGTGTGTGTGGGCGTGTGGTTCCTGTTGCCGACCTCTCTTTCCCCGAGGACTCCACGAGGGACGGTGTTACTGTAGTCACAGGCCGGAACTCGTGGTACCGATTAGGTGTGCCTAGTGTCTTCTAAGGTCTCGTGCTCTCGTGGTCTCGTCTCCTCGAAGTCCGGTCCTAAGAGCACAGATGGTTCCTCTTCCCGGCCCTCTTTTTACGTCAGATCATTAATAGAGTATTTCGTAGTACCGGACAAACCTGGATTTTTGTCTCATTCCATTTTTTCCTGTCAAAATTAAGCACTGATTATTGGGACGTCGTTTCCACGAACGATGTGTGGTTCAAAAACCTTGACATGTAAGAAGAACATTGGATTCTGTCTCCGTTTGAAGGGGGATTTTTTTACGGGTGTTGGGTTGTTGTTTTCTTGGAGGTCCCGTTGGGGGTCTAAACCGGGGTGAAAATCTTAATGCCAAAAGACGTCTTGTTTTAATTATTGACAACAAATCATACGAGAAGAAGGTCTTTCCATCCCTTTATGCCTTGGTTATGTAACTCTAGTAGTAGTAATGAAACCGACGTACCGAACACTTTAGAGTCAAGGGGTTGGTCACTATTTGGACCGGAGCCGTCACTTTCGGGTCCTAGGGTTGGTGGCCTGGTGGTCGTTTGAAGGGTTGTGAATCTAATAAAAAGTGCATGACAAACTTATACCCTCCCATTTTAAAATCAAGAGACCTTGTAAGATCATAGGTCTTAGGACGAAACGGTCTTTCGGGCCACGACGACGCCACACAAAGATTTCGAGGTATGTGCTATTTAAGTCACGTCTGACCAAGACGTTCTCTTTCCCGGGACGATTCGGTCCCGGTGCCTCTCGCTCCTGGTTCCGACGGTGGGTCGTCCGGTCGTCGAAAGTGTTGAGTTTGGTCCTTTCGGGTCTACCGTGTTACACTCTCGACTTTCCTTTAAATTTACGAACTCTCTCACTTCCCGTGTTTAACTGTGTTCACTCAGATTTCGTCTCGACTCTTCCCGTGGTCCTGGTCTGCGTAGACACGGATGTCTCTGGGACGACCTACACGACACCGGGATCTACTTCGAGGGCGGGAGGGGTTCACTAGACGAGTTCGGGTCCGTCTCGAGACTCTTCCTCGTCTGACGAGGATAGTGGTGAAGGGGCTTTGTGTCCGTTAAGTGGGAAGTGAGTAAGTACTGGAGAATTGTTTTCTCTACTGGCTCAAGTTGGTGGTGTAAAAGTAAGACCAAACTTTTAAGGTTCCTTACAAAAATCGACAATGGGGTATCGACGTACAAGATACGGTTGGGGGTATAAGGGAACTCACTACTGAGACATCGGTAGTTTTGTGAAACCAAATTGCCTTCGTCTGACTAGTTCTCTACTCTAATACTCTCCTCCTTCTCTGTTCAAAATCACTTCGAAGGTAAACAAGAAGACCAACGTTTTTCTGACTTTCATTCTAGTGTCAGTGTCAGTCCTTCTTTTGATTTTCTATTCCTTACCAGACTCCAAACGTTTCCTCTTAATTTTGATGACGTCAGACAAGGTACCTTCCCTGTGTTACCGACGAAAACTCGACGGCGATTTCGATTTAAAGAGTTGGGCGTTCGACTATTTGGACCCATATAAGTCGGACACTTTTAAGTGACTTGCTACGTGTATACTATATATTAAAAAGACATACATATAGTATGAAGTTGACTTTCTTTATAAAGTCAGTTCTCTTGTTATTATAATATCAGGTTAAATGAACATTCGTTGTGTGTTCCGGAGTAAGTGGAGGTCCTGTTTGAAAAGTGTGGTTTGTATGTGTCCGCTCGTCTTTTCTTGTGTCACTCCGAAGTCTTTGGGGGCGGTACTATCGGACTATAGTGATTGGACACTTCTTTAAATTAAGGGCCTTTATTCTTGAAAGACGTGTTTACTATTGAGTCTCCTAAGGTGTGCAATATGAAGACGTATATACACAAAATAACCTCATATTAACGAAATGTCACAACCATCAAGACGACATGTTTCACTTAGTCGAGTTACATATGTATATAGGGGAGGGAGAACTTGGGGGGTGGGGAAGATATAATCTATTAAGACTATTGTACTAAGTGACAACGGGGGTGGGGTGGGGTTAGACTGTGATAAGATTTCCGTTACGTTTAAAGGTAAATATGACGGTTGAATTTCCAAAGGTTTGTCAAATCTTTTCTTTCCTTTTTTTTTTTCGGTTTCCAGTTTCTAAGTCCAGAGTCTGGGGAATCGTATGTGGATTACGCTGTCCTAAACTGTCCGAGTGTACCCAAGTTTAAAGTCGAAGGGGTTGTTCCTCGACACACCGGAACCCGTTTGCTGGTGAAAGTTCTAAGACCAAAGGGTAGATATTTCACCACTATTGTGGATCGTGACTCTCCCAAAAGTCACCATTTGCCGTGACGCAAAGATATGTTTAACGTCCTTTTTTCAACAGAAAATCCCTTTACCTTCTATTTCAAACAAATATCTGACGACATAAAACTTTATACCCCCCATAAAAGAACGGACTTGTGTAGGTCAGTAAACATTTATTTATTTGTTTTATTCCTTTGGTACTAAATTTTCTCTGTTTTTTCGACACGTCAAGATCTTGTCATGGGTAGTTTCGAAAGGTATAAGTAAGATTGTCGAACGTACCCCAAGTTGTGAAGGAGTCCCTTTTTAATAGGTCAAAACATAGTCAAACACTTCGTTACATATTCTCTCTCGTAAACATCCTTTTTTTTTTTTTTTTTCTTTGCTAATGTATAAATTCGAGGAAGTGGTGTATTTTTAGTTTTATGGTCATGTCGACCAGGGACGAAATGTCTTTAAGATGTGTTCCTTCACTCCAAAGGGTCGAGCAATTTCTAGTCGGTTAGGGTGAGTCCGTTGTGACTTGATGACGGGACTGTACTTCTGTTACATTTCTCGATACCACTAGGATGGTGTATTAAAGTTTGTGTGTGTGTGTGTGTGTGTGTGTGTGTTGTGACTTGATGACGGGACTGTACTTCTGTTACATTTCTCGATACCACTAGGATGGTGTATTAAAGTTTGTGTGTGTGTGTGTGTGTGTCCGAAAAAATTTCTAATATTGGGTTTCTTGTTAACCTGTGTCGGGACCGATCCCATTGTCATGACCCTGTCGGTAAATTTTAGTCAAGAGAAGTCGGACAATGTATAAAATAATCTTTGAGAATCCTACGAGAAGTCGGAGAGTCTGAGGAAATCATACCTACTGCCACAGCCGGAGTTTGATGTGACTAAGTAAGACTTGTGAAATTTATTCACGAGATGTTAGTGGTCGAGGTAGACAATGTCAAAAACGAGTTGTACTTTTTGTAGAACCGATGTGACGAACGAGGTGACACACGGTTTAGTACTTTTTGTGGGTGTGACATCTGCTCAATGAGACTTAAAATTACTACTCTACTAGTTGAATTTGCATCAAATTATTAATTCCGAGGACCGGGGTGTCTTTGGATTCAACGAGTACATTCGCGTGTCTCGTTGTCGGGAGTTTAAGCGCCGTCCGGTCAGAGGTACTACCTTCGGATGTGGAGGCATTTCTGTGTCGCCATGGAAAGCTGGGGTAGTTCTGTCGACTGTCCATCACCCGGGAATTTCTGGTCCTTCGACTCTTCACGTATATACTTCAAATTTTCGAGAGAGTTAAAACCGTCTAAATATTTTTACACACATTTGTGGTTTAATACAAAATAATTTTCTTTTAGATAAGTAAATTTTTTCATAAATACATTACTATAGTGTAGCTCCCCCATAAAAACGAAATACCACTACTAGAGAAAGTTGTCTTCATATTATAGACACGGTCCTTTACACAAAAAACAAGGGAAACTTAACCTATAAAGGTCTTCTAAGTAAAGAAACCCCTAGTTCTTCGGGATTTAAGAAAAATGTAATGAAAGGAAAATTTTTTCCTAAGATAAATGGTTTGATTTCTTTAGGTTTCCCGTAAACAACTAGTTGAAATGAAAGACTGGTGGTCTCTGTGTCCGTGCGATCCAAAACGGGTCTTTTGGGGGTTTGGAAGGTGACCATTTTTAGTGAGTAGCGAACATATTAGGGTGAACTTATGTGGGTCATTGCACCACGGAAAAGAGGACAGCGGGTTCTCTCCAGAGCGATGGGAGGGATTCGTCGACGATACTTGCCCCTAGTCAAGTTTTCTCTTTATGACCACTTAGTTCTCCGGTTCAGAGGATTTCCGGGTCCACAGTAGCAAATTCCGACTGGTCCACACTGGAGTTAGATATAAACCACGAGACTTAGTGAAGTTTGTGGTGGCAAAAGGACAATTCTTCAGAATTCCTCGGAGGATACCCAGGTTCGATAAGAGTCAAACCGTAAGGTGAAAAGTATTAAATCGGTGGTTGATGAAAGACAGGAAGAGTGGGTGAAGAGATTTACTTGGGAAGTCAAACGGTTCGATCGGTTGAGTCGGTCGAGACTTGTCAGGAGGTGCAAGTCGGAACGTGGAACGGAGGAGGGGTAGATGAGTGTGGAGTGGGCGGCGACAAAATCATGACACGTGGGTTTACGAGACAGGAGAGGATTTGACCTTCGTGGGATTCTCGGACCGAGGTGCGGTGAGAGTAGGCATAAGAGGTGTTAGGAGTCTTACCGTAGCTCGTATAAGACTCCTTGACTAAACATACATCCCCCCAAACAAGGTTCATTACGTGTACCCTAGTCTCGATCGACCCGGACCCCTGTTCTCTTTCCCGTGGTATGCAATGTGCAATGGTACTTTACGGAACACTTTTATTATAGAGAACTTTACTGGGAGTTTTCTTCTGACTAGCAGTACTTAGACAAGGGGGGTTCTTTCTCTCCGTTTTATTTCCTTCATTGTCTTAGTCCGTTAGGTGTAAGGACATTGAATTCGTGGTACACCTTATGAAGTTTTCCCTCATGGGGTTTAGCAAGGGTGTTGTGATGGTGAAGATTGAAAGAGGTTCGATTTTTTCATCTTCTCAACCCACCCATCCGTCCCTTCCTTTAAAGTCATACTGACTACTTTCTCATACAGGACCCACCTACTCCCTCCCTTCCAGAGATATACGCAGGGTTGACTGTCGAGAGTCGTACCCCTGAAGGACTTGGTCATTCTACGGACCAAGTCGTACGTACAGACTGACGACAACGACGACGATTCAGCGAAGTCAGCACAGGCTGAGACACGCTGGGGTGTCTGTCGTCGGGTGGTCCGAGGGGCAGGGACGCTAAGAGGTCGGTTTTTGTGACCTCACCCAATGGTAAAGGAAGAGGTTACGTACTTTCACTTTTCACTTTCCCCTCAGAGAGTCAGTACAGACTGAGAATCGCTGGGGTACCTGACGTCGGATGGTCCGAGGAGGTAGGTACCCTAAAACGTCCGATCTCATGACCTCACCCGATCACTGAATGAAAACGTCCGACGATTAAAATATCGATGTTGAGGAGGTCGTTTTCCGAATGTTTCCTGTTATTACTTCTAGAAGTGGAAAAAGGAAGAAGACTTACCGTCAGTTCTACTGCGTCTTTCTTTTTACAGGCATGCGAGAGAGAGAGAGTGTGTGTTAGTACTAGTTGATAATTCTCAAGTCCTAGTGAGGGCGTAAAAAAAAAAATTATTTTCTAAAGGAAATATTACAAGTGTATACATCCTCCTACTTGTTAATCCTTCTGATTGGTTTAATAGTATTCTTATTAATATTCTTATTGGTTTTCTAATAAAAAGAAACTCTTTATAAAGTCATGAGTTTTTTGTTTTTTTAGTTTTTTTTTTTTTTCCTAACCCATGAGAATAGTTGGAGAGGTCCAAACCGACAGTAATTCTTTCAACGGGTACTGTAAAATTGTTTTGTCCTTCCAGCAAGTGTGAATACATTGATAATGAGGTGGGTCTACTTAGACCTCCGTCACTTTGGATTTACGTGTCCGTCATGGGGTTTTATTTGAGACATCTATGGTTTCCCCATGTTCTCAAAGGTAAGTTTTAACAGAAGACATAAACCGCTGAACGCCTTCTGGATAATGAAACCATATCGACTGACGAGTGGTCTTCTTACGTTACGAGAGTTCTCACAGTGCTAAAGTTGGCACCCCCAAACCCCGTCAACCACCCCCCACCCCTCGTACCACCTGTCTTTGTTTCTATTTATACTCCCTCAAAGTTCTCTTTTACGACACGTAAACTTTTTGAGTTGTTAGGACGGTGTCGGACGGTCCTTACTCTAACGATTCGGGACTCGGTCCACTTGACTCCTGTGTTACCGGTGGGAAGGGAGGGGTCCCTCGAACCTCAGACCACTTGGCGGACACCGTTGTGCTATCCCCCTACGGTCCTCTCCCCCCTTAATACCCGTGATGCCGTTCCTGACTAAGTTGTCTTTTACAGACTCAAGGTTTATGGTTTCCCTTTCTGGATTCAGGTCAAATCCCCAATGTCCTTTCGAAGGACCCACTTCACACGAATCAGTGAGTCAGGACAGACTGAGACCATTGGGGTACCTGACATGGGCGGGGGTCCAAGGAGACAGGTACGTCAAGAGATCCGTTCCTATGACCTCACCCAACGACACGGGAGGAGGTCCCCTGGAAGGGTTCGGTCCCTGACTTGGGTCCAGAGGGTGTAACACCCGCCGAGGAAACGGCAGACTCAGTGGTCCCTTCGGGCCCACTTCACACTCCTTCCAACGTAAGGGGATCAGGGTTGGCGTCCAATGTGACAGACGTAGAAATCAAGACGAGTCGAACGTGTCTTGAGACTCACCTTCCTTGTGCCGTCCGAAGGGTTGAACGATAGTCCGTTCACCTTCCCACCTGCCAAGGGAGCCAGGTGAACCGTCGGTGACTGGTTGTCTGACCAATTCGAAGGGATTCAATCATTTTGGAAATGATTACCATAGTTTTGAGGATTAGTCTTTATTCGTTTTATTGGTGTTTTGAAGGACCCATTTCTAGGGACCCAACCCTTCTAGGGGATCTCTTCCCTTACCGATGGGTGAGGTCATAAGAACGGACCTCTTAAGGTACCTGTCTCCACAGACCGTCCGTTGTCAGGTGCTCCAGCGTTTCTCGGACCGTACTGACTCGCTGATTGTGTGTGTGTACCGATTGAGAAATTACCGTATATAAATCGACGACAGGAACAAGTAATTGCCTTCCGAAAGTTGAAATCCGATTTAGGATTTTGAGAGAGGAGTTTTTTGTGGTGTGTTTTATTGTTTTCGGAGAGTTCGGTCCCCTTGTCGTCAGTGGACAAAGGATTACTGTCCGTTTGGACGAGTCCAAGTAGTCGCGATGCAAGGTACTAGATTGAGTGAAGGACAACGAAGTCGTTTTTTTGTCGTCCTCAAAGGTTTTTTCAGGAAAAGACGGGGTTTAATTACTGTTGTCTCAAATAATTCAAAATGAGTCCGAATAACTAGGTTCTACACTTGATTTATCCCAGATAACTAAATATCAGTAACACCCTGGGTTCTCGGTGTGGTGTCTTAGATTATCCTTTTTTTCCGTAGACAGTGACTCGAATTAGTGACAGTTGACGTACTCTTAGATACTGAGACATTTAGAGTTCCGGTCCCCAGAAATGTGGATCCCACGATGGCAAGACTTGGCTTTTTTGGATCAAGGTTTTCGTAAAAGGTGAAGACTTCGTCGATTGGGTCGAGGTACCGTCCTCTCAGGCATTAGGGTACTCTGTCTCCCTGACCCGACCGTACCATTCAGGGGTGAGGTGACGGTCCCACCTCCACTGCGTCCGGTAATTTGTCCAATTCATATTTATGATTTGACTTTTACACCTAAGCACGACACAGTTCACATCCTAATCCCTCGTCTTTTCTGTCCCTGGAGGAAATCAGACCCTCCCTCCCCCTTACACCAGTCTCTCATTATAAACTCCCCTGTGGGTTTCTTGACGGATACTCGTCAGGTCCGTCTTTCGAGGTCACTCTTTTAGCCCTCGAGTTTCACTAGTCTTCAGTAACTTCTCACCGTCAGTCCAAACGGAAAAAGTTTGTAAGGTTGCACTCCTACTTCACCTCCCTTCTGGTCCACTCTGGGTGGTGTCGGCGGTCCACTTTCTACGGTCGTGGCCCTGACGTCACCGTTTCACGCCACCTCCCTTCGTCTGTCTGAGTCCTATGGATGTCTCCGCCTTAGTTTTCTCGAGCCACCCATCTACCCTGAGTCACCGGAGGGAGAACTGGTAGCTAAGAGAAAAAGAGAGATATTTCGTGAAATCTTTTGGTCGATATATCTCGACGACCGCTTACAGGAAAATCGCAGGAGCACTCATTTGTCGGATTAACGTTTCCGTCTGCCACGAGGACTCGGAGAGGTCCAGGTCACCCGTGAGAGGAAGTGGAAGGACACGGGACGTACCTGGACGGTGCCGAGAGACCAAGGGGTTGGGGTTGCCCTCCGGGTGTCTACCTCCGAAGGACGACCCCTAAGACACCCGCCGGAGCTGGGGAGTCGATTCCAGAGTCGGGAGAGTCGAGTCAACGACGGAGGAGAAGGAGGAGGCCCGAGACGATCCGCGGAGGGGGAAGGACGCGTGATGCCAGAAGAAAGAGGTTCGGAGTTCTACCATTGGGCGAAAGATCGAGACCCATGCCGTGGTAGGGGACGCCAAAGGTCTCTTTGGGACGGGTATGGAAAGGACATTTATCAGAGTAATTATTTTAGAGAAGTCCAATCGGTTAAATCCACACAGTACACAAAGGATGGTCCTGGGACTGACTCTAAGGGGAGTTTAGTCAAGATAGGTAGGAAACCTTGACTAATTCCTCTATAAGGTAGTATATTTCACGGTCAATGTCCCGTTTGTCTAGTGTCCTTCATAAGGTTTAAGATGATTGATGAACCCTCTTCTTTTGAATTTTCTGAGAACTCCAGGTGGTGAGAATTCGACGATTTATTAAGACAGATGATAATTTCATCAATGTCCCTTGATTCGTTACTTCTGGATCCTAGACATTAGGCCGGTCGTGATCCACCAGGACTGCTCAATCGACGTCGACGACAGGAGAAACTTAACGTGAAACCAGGTACAAACTCACACATGATGTGACTGTCGAAACACGATCCTTCGACACTACCCTAGACCCGTACCCCCTTCTCTGTGTCAGGATGGAAACCTTCACAAATGTCGATTCCCTCGATACGTACATTCTATTATTCCCTTATTCATCTTTCACCCTTTTCCCTTTACCGACTAAAACTCGACTGATACCTTAAGTACCCTCTTCCGCTACCGTGGGGTGAGGTCATGAGAACGGACCTTTTAGGGTACCTGTCTCCTCGGATCATCCGACGTCAGGTACCCCAACGATTCTCAACCTGTACTGACTTCGTTGAATCGTCGTCGTCGTACCTTCAGTATCGATGTACAAAGGTTTACTCGACGAACCAACTACATCTTTTTTAAGTCAAGTACAGACCTCCTTGATCTTTTTGCGGTTGAAGTTTGTCAGGTCCTTGTCTCGTTCTTGAATTTCCGTCTCGTTGAGTCTCATCCATTCTTCCACACCATTTTGTTCCGGTAGCAGGGAAAGTATAAAATTAACCCCAAGTTTTTTCCTCCCTCAACGACAATTCAGTGTGTCGACCATAGGAGAGAGACGTTCCGATGTTTGACGGGAGGACGCTTTACCTCGCCAGTGTACAAATTCGCTGTTTACCATCATTGTCCGTGACACCTACTGACCTACACCGAGTTACCGTACCGTAACGGAGAGTCTCCATTAAAGGTCCCGCTCCGATGAGGTGACGGGGAGGAGCGACAGAGGTGGTACGACGAGTTCACCGTGACCCTTCCGACTTCTCAGAATCTCGGGTCTTTGGAAGTCCGACGTCATAGTACACCCGGACGGACCCCATTGATCTAGTTCACCAGATAAGGTCAGAAGATAGGGAGTCTCTAAACTGTCTTATGGGGGAAGGAGATGGAAAACCTACTGACATGACCGTTTCTACTTTTGTTCAATTATAAGTCACTACTACTGACCGACAAGGACCACCCTCATATTTTTCCACATACCAAAGTGACTCTTCTTAATTCGGAATTTATAGTTTCTAGACTTAAAAGTATGGGTCATTTTGGATCGGTAAGAATCCTGAGATAAGATTAGTTTACTAGTTCTACATGACACAATTCTGAGTTCCTCGTCTGTTAATACTGACAAGTAAAACTCAGTCGTAGACACGAGTCAGGACCCCTCTGGTGTTCTGCTTTTACTAGGAAGGAATGTTCCCGACTGTCGTACCTTCCCTTCCCTTGGTACATTGAATTCCGTAGTATCCAATACTATCTTTCAAGTCTCACGAGACCTACGCTCGTGTGGAACCCCTCTGGATTAGTCTAGTACGTCTCTCCACCGTTCCTTTCGAGTGGACCCGTCATAGTAAAGTTGACCTTTGGGATTCATGCTCATCCAGAATCGGTCCAAATCCCCACCCTTACCTCCTGTGCTCACTCTCTATCTTCTTTATGGGGTTCGTCTCCCTACTCGTGTGCATCTCCTAGAACCCACCCTTCCCCAAACCACACCAGACCTTACCTTTATTGTCTAGGTTTCCTCAAGACACTCTTCAGCTCCGAACCTCCGATCTCTCTGTCCCTTGACCGATGTGACACGTCCCGAGGTTTCTCACCTCATGCCCAGGACCCTCTGGTCCCTGACTGACGTGACTTAGACCAAAGACACACCGTGTCTCTAGACCCTCCCTACGTTTCACCGTCGTCCTTCTGGTGAATTAATTCCCCGATTACGTCATTCGGTCCGGTCTTCTCTACCCTGTAAGACTGATCCCACCCCCCTAAGACTAACGGAACTCTTCTGAGATTCTACTTGTGTTCTTTGGGTATGCGTAATAAAAGTGTGAGAATTTAAATGGGGGGTTGGGACAAACGTCCTTGTCCCTTGTATCATGTCAGTTCCCAACTCTAGATTAAAGTTCAACATAGTGATCGAAAGGTTCCGGTGTATTAGATTTTGAATTTCAAATGAGAAGTGGTATTTATTTCACTTTTACATATTTTCCCTATTAGGGAGTCAACAGGACTCCACTATAAAACTAACGATAATTACATATTCATTTGCAGATGTGTTTTGAAAAAGTTTGTTGGTTAAGTTTATTGATATTACATGTTTGACATCTGAGATACTTTTATGGGTTAAACTTGATCATATGGGATTGTATATGAATAAGTGTATAATTTGAAAGAGACGAGGGGTTTCACTGGGGTTTATGTCTGTAAAAGTAATTCTTTTGTCTGCACTCTTAAGTCCTATATCGTTGAAAAAGACCCATGGAGACATTGCCTTAACCTCTGTTTATATCGACAACAACTGTCTGTCCAACTCAATGGGGAGGAAAATGGCTGTCTTCCCTCTGAACAGAACATTGATTGATCAAAAGTGCCGGAGGAAGTCCGTCGACGTTCCGAGTCTTCCGTCCTCCCTCCGGGCTCCCTACCCCTCCGCACCACCCCGCCCCCGTCGCCCTCGTGTCGGTGCGTCGAGACGAGAGTCGGACACGACAGTTTCCCTCTGTTCGGGTCGGGGCGAGGCGGATAATCAAAATAGACTCGTGGATGTGCGACGAAGTACGTCTTTTAGTCGTGAAAGCAGGGTGTCTTTGTAGTGTTGGACGTCTCTTATCCCCCTGATTCTCCTGATTTATTATCCTACATAATTTCGTTTGTTGCCCGAACAGTCCGGGAGTTAAGGTCTAATGTTCTTTCTGAAGGACTGAAGTCCGTCATAAATTTCACCCTTCGATCACACGGTGGGTGTTAAGACCCAGCGATGTCCTGAAGTGTCTTGTTGCAGTCACGACGGACCTTTGAGTTCCCCTTTGGTCCGTATGCCCCAAGGAGAGAACGGGTGTTATTGTTCCTCGAAAAGTTTGGTATTTTTACTAGTCGGTATACTACTAGTTGAGTCCATACTGATGACAACCGGTGGCGTCTTACTAATAATGACTCGGAAAGACTGGAGAGCTAGGGAGGGGTATTCCAGTTTCCGATACTTACCGATACGTATTGTGTGGATATTACTAAGTTGATAATTTAGACTTAACTGGTCTTGGTTTTACGGGACCACTTAAGAGGGACAACTTCAGTGTCAAACGTCGGGACCCTCCATGTCACTCCGACCAAAATTTTAAACATGAGGGAAATGACCCACCGGAAGACAAAAGGGATCTCAAGATTACCTAAATTGTGTTAAAGAGACCGAAAATATATAAAATTTTAATAATGATGAAAAGTTCCTACCATATACATTCTTTTACAGAATTTATGAGTAAAGGGAGAAGTCAGATAGTGAGACCCTAAAAGGACTATGAAATAAACCGACCTACACACCTAAGGATCTGAAGTTCCGAAGGAGTAAGAACCAAAAATGCCATCCCGTGGTCATTATGTGGGGTTCTTTCCCACGACCCCTTCGTTTACTAAAGTCAGGACCGTACAGACTTTAACGGAACTAAGCAGTGAACATTGACTTACGACCAAGTCACTCCATATCTTAAGTCGTCTTAAGATCCGACTTGTCGTAAAGAAAGTCTTAATCCTTCGATGACAAAAGACCATAAACCTCAACAAGTAGGTTTCAAATGACCGTTAGACTAATAGTGAAGAATTGTCTCTGAACAAATAAAAGATCTACGAAAATCTTGGATAAGAAAGAGAACCTGT
Organism: Capra ibex; assembly: GCA_006410555.1. Classification (NCBI taxonomy): domain Eukaryota; kingdom Metazoa; phylum Chordata; class Mammalia; order Artiodactyla; family Bovidae; genus Capra; species Capra ibex. The sequence goes on along the minus strand of SJYO01052617.1, from coordinate 50,572,261 downwards.
AAAACTTCAAATTGTTATTGAATAGACTCCCACCTAGACAAAAATATGTTTAACGACCCATCTGAGTCACCAGGGAGGAGGAGGTTTTTAAGTGTGGGTAGTGGACTCTCTTTAATGGAAGAAGAAAAAAAAAAATTAGACGAGCAGAAAGGAAACGTGACAAGAGGAGGAATAAACTGAAGTACTTTCTGGATGTCGTCCGAGAGTGCCGTAAAGGACTCAGGTAAGTGTGGGAGGATCTGCTGCTAGAGTAAAAGAGGAATTCGGAGTTGTCGAGGAGGTGATAGAAAGAAAGACGACGACGACGACGATTCAGTGAAGTCAATACAGGCTGAGACACGCTGGGGTGTCTTTCGTCGGGTGGTCCGAGGGGGTAGGGACCCTAAGAGGTCCGTTTTCGTGACCTCACCCCACGGTAACGGAAGAGGCCTAGAAAGATAAAGTGGTTTTTATGTCTTCGTTTGTCTGCTCTAGGAATTTTCGAGGGTAGTGGACACATGTTGGTGAACATGGACATTAGGAATGGGAGACGGAAGATAAAGAAAACAGGTGCGAGGATTGGTGTATTTTAAGATGAAGACACGATCTGGGATGCAAAAACGGACGAGTTCCTGTAATCACGTCATTGAAGGGGAATAAAGAACGCGTAGTAGTTAAAAAAAACAGAGATGATCTAGAAAAGATAGTCATTTATTTTTGCGATAATAAAGAGGGTTGAGAGTCTGACCCTACTTTTGTCTGGAGAAAACTAAGATGTAGTTTTGAGGGACCTTGTCAACAAGTGTAGGGCAGAGGTCAAAGAAAGAAGGACAAGAAAGAGGGATTGTAAAATAATACTTTCGAAAGTTTGTGTCTCGTTTCAAATTTCTTAAAATGGTTGGTTCTGTGTAAATGGGTGGTGGATTTAATACGGTAATTGTTATACACGAAATAGTGTATAGATAGATATGTTAGAGGGTAATTAGGTAAAAAATTTACGTTGTTTCAATGACAGTAGTCGTAAGAGGTTTATGAAGAGGTTTTTGTATAATAATTGATAATCAATTTACAATCAAACGTTACAGAAAAATTTAAAAATAACTGACCAGATAGACACCGACAGGCCCCGGAGACAACGACGCGTCCGAGAAGAGAGACCCCTCGTGTCGGAGAAGAGAGACCCCTCGTGTCCGAGGTCCTACGAGCGAACCCGAAGTCATCAACACCGTGTACCCGAATCGTCGCACCGAGGGTCCGAACCCTAGGAGGGTCTGGTCCCTAGGTTGAACAGAGGACATGACCGTCCACCTAAGAAATCGTGACTCAGTGGTCCTTTCGGGATAAAATAAAAGAAGTACATAGAGTTTTAACGTCTGTAGTCATGAGGAAGAGGATGTATGAAGACGTATATATAATAATTGATGTCAATTTATAATCAAACGTCACGAAAGAAAGCCACATCGTAAATGTGTCGGTGACGGTGGGGGGTCGTTCCGAGGGGTACGGGGTGAGGGGTGGGGCTGAGTGGAACGGACTTGGGTGAGGGTCATACAAAGACGAGAGATGTGACGCTGATGAGTCACCAGGGGTCACTAGTACTACCGGACAACGACGACGACGACGACGATTCAGTGAAGTCAGCACAGGCTGAGACACACTGGGGTGTCTGCCGTCGGGTGGTCCGAGGGGGTAGGGACCCTAAGAGGTCCGTTCTTGTGACCTCACCCTACGGTAAAGGAAGAGGTTACATACTTTCCCTTCAGAGAATCAGTACAGGCTGAGAAACGCTGGGGTACCTGGCGTCGGATGGTCCAAGGAGACAGGTACACTAAAACGTCCGTTCTCATGACCTCACCCCACGGTAGTGGAAGAGGCTACCGGACAATTACTTAGGTTTCCAGTCACGGGGCGGGGGTAGACTGGCCCGGGTAGTCTTCGGTGTTGTCTCACCAGTGAATGAGACGTCACTTCTCAAACCGAGGATCCTATGTTGTGTAGGATCCAAAAGAAGGATAACTTGACCGACGAGCAAACCAGAGGCAACGATCAAAGAAAAATAGAGTAATTGACAATTTCCCGGGGTTCCCGAGGTAGGGTCTTGGATAAAAGAAGAGATGGTTGTGAGTAAGAGAATTAAAAGAGTATATCAGTCTACCGAAAGTATATGGGATTTAGTTGGGGAAGAGAGGTGAAGGTGTCGATCTTGAGACCTTCGACGGATATCGAGAACGGGCCTAAGACGGGTTGACCAGAGTGACGAAAGTGAAATAGGGGAAGTCTTATTGTAATAATTTTACATTCGGTATGGACAACAGTGTCGGTCCTCCGTCACTTCGTTTACACTGTTGATTCACATGACACCATGGGACTTTGTCTTTTTCCTGTGATCCCTTTTCGATTCCTTTAGACCTATTATGGTTGAAATCAATTAGTGTAAACGGTCCTCGTCGAGTGATTGACAAATTTTTTTTTTTTTCCACGATTACGTTTTACGATTCTTCTCCCCTTTAAACCACACCCCGCATGGACTTGTGAAGCATGTTCAAAAGACATTTAGATCTTGACAAGACTTTTCATTTCGAATGTATAATTTTTTTTTTTTCCGATCTGACACCTAGACGAATTTTAGGAAGTTTCCAAAGAGTAAAGAGATTGTGAGTGACGAGGAGTTAACACATAAGTGTAAATTTTGACTCCGTTGTGTTTCCGTCAGATCCCTGAAGGGACCACCAGGTCACCGATTCTGAGGTGCGAGGGTTTCGTCCCCCGGGCCGGTCCCTTGATCTAGGTTGTACAACGTTGACTCTCGGACGTACAGTGTTGATTTCTAGGACGTCCGGAGGTGATTTTCTAAGACGTACGGCGTCCCTTCTGACTTCTAGGGTTCACAACTCCCGACGTTGATACTGGGTTGCGTCGGTTTATTTATAATATTTTTGTTTTCGTCGGATCCTTGAGATAACCTTCACCCACTCCGAACTGTCTCAAACGAAATAAATTTGTCTCGAGATCTACGTCCTTTGAAATCGTTTTCATGGTCTTGTGATAAAGGTTACGGTGTTTCAAAAAGACTCTGTTAAATTACGTCTTCATGATAACAGATAATAAGAGTTGCTGTCAAGATGGAAACGACTGTTGTTTAAGAGAGTATAACACTGGAGAGAAACAACTGACAAGAAACATAACACATTGTCAATTGTTTGTGACCTTCCCTCACCCCTTACTCATATAAGTGTCTCCTAGATGTTTTCCGATATTACATTGAATTTAACTCTAATTTTTGGTGGTAGTAGTGGTGGTGGTTGTCGTCGTCGTTTAGTGGATATTACCTCTTTTATCAATTATTTTGAGTAATACAGAAATTTCGAGATTTGTTTACAATTTGTATTCCTAAAAAAATTTTTTTGTTCCATTTTACGTTAAACGATAGTTAAGTAGAATCGTCCGGATTACCACAATAAAAATGAAATTTATAAATGAATGGATGTTTCGATAAAAAGAATGAGATATGAATGGACACACCTGTTACTTAGAACATTGATTGCATTCACCTTTCTGTCTCTACTAGTTAAGTAAACCGATTATACCGTTTGGAATAGTTAGCAAACCGGTTTCGGGTGTCGTAAAGGCCGGGCCGTACTCCGTCGTGTCGTTACTTGTGACACGGAGGGTGATGAACCGGGGGTTGAGAGGTCAGAAGGACGGTAAAGTAAGGAACTTGAGGTTTAAGGTTGTTATGATGACGATGACGTGCGACGAAGGGTTGACGGGTCGACAAAATACTAAAAAGTCTGAGCCATATACACAAAGGAGACCAATTCTGCCGTTTCAGTTCCAAATTCCTAGTGACAGACAGACGTTAGTACCTAGAGACATGATAATGGTGTCGAGATAGTAGTGTGGTGGAAGTTATATAACACTGATGAACAGGAAAGATACTCTGACTCGATAGACTCCCGTCCACGGTGTAGACAAGTGAAACCACAGGAGTTCCTGTATAGAAGGTTCTTTTTGGAAGCAACCACTTTGTCATATAAGGGTTTTATAAAATCTAGAAGGAATTTTCTTTACTATTCGATAGAGGGTTTACGTTTACTCCTTTACACTAATAATGTATTAGTTAAAAATACGGACCAAAAGAAAAACAAGTACTATTCGTTTATGAAGTCATCGAATTTAGAGTTTTTATACCAAAGTTGTCTAAAGTTCGTGATCACACACACACAGAGAGAGAGAGAGTGAAAGAGAGAGTGGGTGGATGTGTGTATGTATGTGTGAGTGTAGAATCTTTCTGTTAAGACCTGTTGTACCCGGTCAAAATGCACAAACCTTGTTAAGGACCATTAAAATTCAGGAAGTGTGTGTTTTTAGTTTCCTGGTCTACCCTAAAATCCTCTAAAAGGTTAGGTAAAAGGATAATATTTTAGATCATTCATTTACTTCAGTGGTTATACCCGTTCTATTAATAGGATAAAATCTTCCGAAGGTGTCTTGATAGGAATTCTTACATGGGTTTACATTAGGGATGGCTACGTTAAATCCAGTTTGAGTCGCAATCGAGTGTGTCCTTTCGTTTTATGGTAGTAAAGGCACGCACACACGTCTCATTCCTTGCTGTACTGTGTCTTCCTTCCGCATCACCTCGCTTTTCTTGTGGCTCTTGGTCGCTGTATGTGCGGCAGGGACGGCGACTGGAACGGGACCGCGGAACCGGACAGACCCGGAGTATTTTAGGGGGCATTTTATTCTCACGACCCGACCTTACGATCCAAGAAAAAATTTCATTATAGAATTTTTCTGTGTTGCGTGAATAACACGTGGACGACATACTGGAAAATACATATAATTCCTGTTGGAAGGGGTCTCTCTCGTAAAAATGTCTACTGACGTGTCAATTATTTTTCACTTTGACATTAAGTTAAGTTTAAGTCCAGACGAACAAGATTTTCTGTAACACGATTCGACGGAGGACCCTTTCCCTTCTTCCCTTTTCTTTCCTTCCTTCCCTTGATGTCTGACCGTTTCTACGTTCATTCACAAAAAGGACGTCCGTCGTGTGCCTGTCTTTTTATCCGGTCTTGTTTGGTGACGTCGTACTCGTCACTGTCCCTTTGATTCTCTTTACCCAGGGGTACGAACCGAGAAATTGACAGTAGTGTTTACGGTTGCCGAAGTGGACGATCCTATATGGCAGGATGAAGAACACACACACACAAACACACAGTCGCAGCGAGTCAGCACGGGCTGAGAAACGTTGGGGTGCCTGACACCGGGCGGTCGGAGGAGACAGGTACCTTAAGAGGTCCGTTCTTATGACCTCACCCAACGGTAAGAGAAGAGGTCTCCTAGAAGGGTCGGGTCCCTGACTTGGGTCAGAAAACGTAACGACCGTCCAAAAAAAAAAAAAATAGCAGACTCGGTGATCGCTTCCGTTCAGAGTATATAGATGAACGTTGTATGGTCTGTAGGACTGACTTCGATACTCCCTTTATGACTTCTTAGACTCCTTGGTTGGATTTTAGGTACCAAACTCCTTCCCACTCCTCATCCGTACGTCCTGTTGTGAGGAGTTTAATCCCCCTTTAAAGGGTTAAATTATCCAAAATTATAGAGACTTTTGTACTAAGGTCCTCGTTTTATATAATGCGGGCAATGCATGCACAATGATTCGTTGAGGTGAGTATGTCTGATAATTTAGTTATGGCATTTAACATTACAACGTTTATAGTGTCCTAAGTACAGAAGGGTGTAGATCATAAAAAGAGTCGAATAAAAACCAAATTTGGTTTCAAAGGGTTACTTGACATATTTATATAAAAAGTTCGTAATGACATAAAGGATCACAATCTTAGTGTGGAAAAAAAAAAAAAAAAAACCAGTATTAGGATTATTATGGGTATTCGTAAGTCTAATCACTGTCTCAAATAGTGGGAATCTAGTCAAATCTCGCCTCTTGTTATTTCTTCCACGTCATTCTAGGAGTCTCGGAACCCGAGTCCCGTACCGTCCATGGTCATTTTTACGGGTGATACAGAGTCGGAATTTTAATTTTTTTAGTGGGGGAGGTCTGTGTACTTTTCAACTAAGTGTCTATGTACGCATAGTTAAAGACATGACATAGGTATTTTTCTTATTCTAAAAAAAAGTGGGAGGTTAGTGATTTAAAGAGGGTAAACCCCCCTCACCTCTTTAGTGGGGACAACTCTTATATTCTGGGTCGAGTAACTGAGATGACTTGATGAGTCTTGTGTGTGTTCAGTCCTTCATGATTGTTGGACCCTCGGTCGTTTATAAAAAATTATATAACTAAAAATGGATTATCTATCGTTATCTATCAATCGTTATCTACTGTCTACAATTTATTGACAGTGTAAGAACAAGAGTCATAAAATTTACCGACCTATATCCTGTTCTCTTTGTCTGTGTCTTCACGAGGGAACATTTCAAGTAGGGTGGGCGGGGCGATCCACGTACCCGAGACAGAACAGAAATTCCTAAGATCTTGATATATGAGAGGGTGGGTGTCCTAGTGCGAAAACGCAAGTTTTAAGTCGGTCGAACGGAGGCGAGGACACACCCGTGGATTCATGTTACCACACACCCGGTTAGAAGTTTTCCCGTCTTGTCGGGGGGTGGAGGTCGGTCTTAGTGGGCTAATGATTAGACTTTTTGTGGCTGTCGGTTTATTTCATGAGGTCAATTTTCACTTTCCGAAAGAGGCAACCCCTCATCTCCTTCTTTTCAGTCAGATCTTCTAGTTTTTTTTTTTTTTTTTTAGATGTTAACAAACTCGACCCATTGAATTTGTTTGTCTTCGCTTTTATTTCCACACTCACCCTCAAATAAGACTACGGTATGAACAGTGTTTCCGATACACAGACGAAACCCCCCTTCCCTCTAAGAAGAAGTAATGTGTCTAGGGGACCAAAGATTTTTTCTCAGTTTTCTGGGAGGGAGTTTCCAAAACTTGTGGGTTTAATAGAAGAAGTACGGATTAGGGATTGGTGATTCCTCACCCACGGTCCAGAAGGTGAGGACTGGAGATTTTAGTCGGATAGTAAATGTGGGTATTTTCGTGGAAGGTGAAACTTCCAAAGAGAGACCTTTTGGAAAGGTGGAACATTTTAATACACCTAATAGATCTCCCATCACTACCTAGATGAGAAACTAGTCTTTGGGTTTCACATTTACGTTTCTTACAATTTAGATGTTTTACGAAATGACTCAGAAAAAACACATTAGTGTTGAGATTTAAAAACAATTCGAACAGGATTGTCGTTTAGTCTGTTTCTAGTGTTTCTACGTCGACTGGGCACATGGTCTTTCAGTTATATTTTTGACACTGGGTCTTTCAGGTAGATTCTCTGAGAGCCATCTGAGATGTTACCGAGAAAGGACAAAGCCCCTGTCGTCCTTACGGGGGCACCTGTCGTGGCTAAGGACGACCGAGGAACAGTGCACGAGAGAAACCACCACACGATTCCGATGTAAAAGTGAAATCCTTTTTGAGCGGAGAGGTGTTTGAAGGTAATGACCGATATAAGATGAAGTCAAGTCAGTGAGTGCACACAGGCTGAGAAACGCTGGGGTACGTGACGTCGTGTGATCCGAAGGGTATAAGATGAACTTCACTTCAACGAGTCAGCACAGACTGAGAAACGCTGGGGCACCTGACATCGGGGGGTCCGAGGAGACAGGTACCCTAAGAGGTTCGTTCTTATGACCTCACCCAATGGTAAAGGAAGAGGTGGTATAAGATGAACCTATATACGTTTATAGAGATCGGGTTTTCTTGGAGTTGTCGATTTAGAGAAAGAGACCTCCAGAGAGTTCGTAGAGTTTGAATTGGTGTTGGTTTACCTTGAGTTCTACAAGGTCTTTCATAAGTAGAGGGTATAATGGAAAGAGTCAATTGTCATGGGTATCGGTGGATCATCGGAATCTGAAGAAAGAATAGGTAGGGACTCATATCAAGGAAGATGATATATTTATGTACAGGAGAAGTTAATTTTACAGGTAGTAGAGATGTTTTGGGCCTGAAGGGAAGGAAATGGTGAGACGATATTAAAGAGAGAATTTTACGTTGACTACAATAAAGACACGAATGACAGGAAATTTTGAAGGCTGGGAACTTCTTAGTTCAGGTCATGAAAAATCGGGTCGTATGCTAGAGGGATTACTATGTCGAAGACGGGTTGAGAGGTTGATGGAGACGGTAAAGGGGGTGCTTCTAGAGGGTAGAACAGACATCGGTGGAGACAGTCAGGGCCGAGTGGACGACACGCAAGTCGGAGACGGACCTTACGGGAAGGGAGGTACAAATAAGTGGATCAGAATAAAGTGAGAAGTTTTGGGTTGCTTCACAGGTGAGACACTTTAGCTCGTGGTGGTGAGAGGAACACTTGTAGAGATGATCACTTGTCTTTGACGTGTTCGCTTCGGTACATGCGCCGGTGCGGGAGTGTTTCAGCCCGGACCAAAACGACGTTCGGATGTCGTCCGCTTGTGAACCACGGACAAGCCACTTAGTGGAGAGGAGACTATTTGTTGATTTTATTGTGTCGAATGTAAATAATTCTTAAATAGTGTACGGTTTTACATGTTGTATAATCCGGTAAAGAAGGAGTATTGTTGAGGTATTCCACCCATCCATAATAAGGACAAATATTTACTCCTTAGATTCCACGTAAGTTTGTCCGGTCTCTTGAACGGGTCCTCGATGTCGAATTTACCTTCTCTACCCTGACCTTGAGTTCAGACTGGCTACGGTCTCAGGTACGAACATTGGAGAGACGAATTAAGAGCGATAAGATGTGACAGGAATTGTCCGGAGGGTTTCTCACAACAGGTGTGATAAAACAGATTTTGAAGGTCTTAGTTATAGATCGATCCAAAGACAATCCCAAAATACGAAAGACGTCGATTCCCTTATCTCAATAAGATCTAATTCTTACGATACCTGTTACTCGAGTCTTACTAACGAGATTTGACAGAGTATACGTTCATAGACCGTGGGTTGGATTTGAGTCAGTTGGTTTTTTCAAAAAGCTTCAGGTACATCCTTTTTTCTTTTACTTGTTGATGATAAAGGAGTCTAGTTGAAAGGTTGTCTTATTGAGGAAGACAAAAAAACCTTCCGGCCCGTTAGACGTTTATGTTTCTAAGGAAAATAAACCCTCAAAACTCGGTATGGTTTTGAGGAGTATCGTCAGATACGTCTTTTTCAGTTCTATTTGATTAGAACAATTCGGGGAGGAGGAGACGAGGACCGGTAGAAATAAAAATCCTGTAAGAGACCGTCAACATCATAGTTTACTACCACTGTGACTCTCATACACTCGAAGTGTTCGACCGTCCACAGCCTACCGCTGAGACGTCGTCGGGGTAGCCGTCGGGTGGGTCTGCGAATACAAATTTGACCCTTTTTCAGGTGCTTCGCCCGTCTTCGGTCACCGAGTAGAATGTGGTCTGGGGGATGAAAGTCGACAGAGTTTTTTTTTTTTTGGGTTTGGGAGATTTAATCTTAGTAAAGTTAGAAGGGTCTGTCTTAGAACATAGTTTCTTTACGATTTAGGATGAAATTGCTGCAGATGAAGCAACGTTGCCACGTCCTTTAAGTCGACAGGAAAATGAGTCTCCTTTGGTCACACGTAAATTTTGTCTTCGACTTGTGTCATTTTGGACTTCCCCTGTCTGTAGAAGACCGTACTACGATGGAAGTGTTGACTCGACCCTCACTGACCGACCAAAGTAGACTTTCTTTGTAGACCATGGTAGATATGGTTCCACCTTTTCGAGTTTAGTTTCATATTACCTTTCCACCCCCTATCTTTTACTCGTTTTCTTTTTTTTTCGGTAGTAGTCATGGAAATCACAAAAATTTTCTATTTTGTCTTCTTAAATTTTCTATTTTGGTTTCTTAAATTCACCCTTGTTAATTATTGGTCGCCCATGGTTCTCTAACGAGTTCATACGGGTTTTCTACTTATTTTGCCGGGTCCTGCTGGAGTAAGCTGTGGTCTTCGTGAGTAGGAGGATTCAGAGGGGTGATGGGTTGAGCGACTCAGATACCACGTTGGCAAAAGTGTTAATGAAGAAGAAGGGGAAATATAAATTCAGCATAGTCCATAATATAACCTGAGAAGAAATTTTGCGGAAATTTATATTATTCCTACCAGTTGATGTAAATAAATTTTATCACTCCCCTCCCCCCTCCCTTGTGACATTTTACAGGTCGTCGCCGTCGTCACTTTCCCAATTTAGTTCGTGTGAGTCGGCACCTCTGTGAGACGTCGACAATGTTTACAAGAAATATTTTTGTCGTGCCCACCCCACCTGTTACCCACCAGAGGATTTGAAGACAACCCGGAGATCCTCCGTCGGTACTTCGAACCCACCCTGGCGGGGGAGTTGGTTTAGGGGGTCTTGTTCAGATAGAGGAGATGGGCTGTGCCTGACCGAATCAGGACATTGGACCTGGTTAGTTGGGTTTGACATTTTGTAAACGACACTCCGTTCTTCCCGACACACCTAGTGTTATTTGACACCTTTTAAGCCTTTCTCTACCCTTATGGTCTGGTGGACTGGACGGAGAACTCTTTCGATATACGTCCAGTCCTTCGTTGTCAATCTTGACCTGTACCTTGTTGTCTGACCAAGGTTTATCCTTTTCCTCATACAGTTCCGACATATAACAGTGGGACGAATAAATTGAATATACGTCTCATGTCGTACTCTTTACGACCCGACCTTCTTCGTGTTCGACCTTAGTTCTAACGGCCCTCTTTATAGTTATTGGAGTCTATACATCTACTGTGGTGGGAATACCGTCTTTCACTTCTCCTGGAATTTTCGGAGAACTACTTTCACTTTCTCCTCTCACTTTTTCAACCGAATTTCGAGTTGTAAGTCTTTTGCTTCTAGTACCGTAGACCAGGGTAGTGAAGTACCGTTTATCTACCCCGTTGTCACCTTTATCACAGTCTGAAGTAAAGAAACCCGAGGTTTTAGTGACGTCTACCACTGACGTCGGTACTTTAATTTTCGGCGAATGAGGAACCTTCCTTTCAATACTGGTTGGATCTATCGTGTAAGTTTTCGTCTCTGCAATGAAACGGTTGTTTCCAGACAGATCAGTTCCAATACCAAAAAGGACACCAGTACATACCTACACTCTCAACCTGACACTTCTTCCGACTCGTGGCTTCTTAACTACGAAAACTTGACACCACAACCTCTTCTGAGAACTCTCAGGGGACCTGACGTTCCTCTAGGTTGGTCAGGTAGGATTTCCTCTAGTCGGGACCCTAAAGAAACCTTCCTGACTACGATTTCGACTTTGAGGTCATGAAACCGGTGGAGTACACTTCTCGACTGAGTAACCTCTTCTGAGACTACGACCCTCCCTAACCCCCGTCTTCCTTTTCCCCTGCTGTCTCCTACTCTACCGACCTACCGTAGTGGTTGAGCTACCTGCACTCAAACTCACTTGAGACCCTCAACCACTACCTGTCCCTCCGGACCACACGACCCTAAGTACCCCAGTGTTTCTCAGTCTGTGCTGACTCGCTGACTTGATTTCTTCCCGTGTGAAGGGAAAGGGACACTACGATTGCTCTACAGAAGACTAAATTTTTCCGTTAAAGTATATGTCATGGTAGAAATTTACAGGTCTTTTTTTTTTCTAATAATCCTCTCTATTATTTTATTTGAATAATAAAGACCCGTTGTCTAACCCAACCTAAACCCATGACTAGTAATTGGTAGTATATATAAAAATTAAATGTTTTGTCTGACGGTCTAATTAGTGACAGAAACTTTGAGTATAAGGTAAATATGAGATTGGGAGACACTTATGAAAGTGGACTTTACGGTAAGAGAGAGAAGGGGTGTTTAGTCAGTGAATCCTAGTCCCGAAGAGAAAAAGGGATGGATATTGGGGGTTGTTGAAGAAAGAGACTTACGGAAGTTGTTAATCGTTGGTAATGTCATTGATTCAGTAAATGATTTGTGGATGATATTACATGTTAGGACCCATGAGAATACAATAATGTAAATTTGTATTGACAAAGATTTACTCAGTAAAGATGAGTTGGGTTATACTTTAAGAACCCCCGTCCTTGATAAATACAGCTAAACAGAATAACGGATTGTATAAGATAGTGTTTTGTTCCGTCTGCAAGATTTATACCTAATAAATGTATGTAGACCTCCCCCCTTTATGAAAATGGTCTCGGAGTTCCCCATACTGGAAGTTGATTCAAATTCTTGGTGACGTGGTCCCTAAGTTGCTTATCAAGAAGTTAGTATTGATTTGTGTGTGGTTATTCGGGTCTAAAGGTCCTTTTTGTCGAACACTATGTATAATCCGACGTGTTTACCTTCTTGAGCAAAAATCAGTGTAAAACTCACAAACTGTTCCATGACCTCACCGTACGCCTGTCCTGAGATTACTGTACCTCAGTTTGTGTCAAAGAGAAACGGTTGACTGTCGTGACAATTGTCAGGGAGGTGGTCTGGACCCCTCCTCACGGAAACAAAAGCAGGAAGACAAATATGCTTAGTCGACAACTTGGACATTAGTAAAATGGGATCAGTCTTTCGAGAAGGATTCGCGTGGTATCATTCGTGTCGTCGTATTACCCCCTTCACTGTTTATGCTTTATTTGTGTTGCACCGTCATGAAGTCCCAGAATGTTAGCTCTTAAGAGTCAACTTAAAAAGATTTAGTTATTCCGAAGGGGCCACCGAGTCGTCATTTCTTAGGCGGACGTTACGACCTCGGTGTCCTCTGTGCTCAAACTAGGGACCCAACCCTTCTAGGTTCCTCCTCCTCTACCGTTGGGTGAGGTCATAAAAACGGACCCTTTAGGGTACCTGTCTCCTTGGACCTTCCGACGTCAGGTACCCCAGCGTTTTCTCTACACATACTGACTCGTTGATTTGTTGTTGTAAGAATGGTAATCGATGTTTATCTTAAATTTTTTGATTGATTAAATCTTTTAGATGTCGTTACCTTACTCCGTAAACGGTGTTTCCCAATACGAGGGTAAATAATGAGACAAAACTCTCGATCACTTTATAATTATCCTTGACGGGTCTCGTCAGGTAGAGCACAAGAAGTTGTAAGTCCGACGAAGAACGATACCTTCTACGTCTTTCTTCAAGAGAGCACTCTTACTCAAGCTGTGACGATAACAAGTGTCGGCTTGGAGAAGGATACCAAATTGTAGGTTGGAAATAGAAGGGGTTATCTATTGGTGCTTGTACGGGTAGGACGATTCCTGTGGTTGTGAGAGGGGTCGGAGTTTCGGAATCGTACGAGGGTGACCTGGTGTAGAGGAGGGGTCAGTATACCGGAGAAGGGAACATTACGGGAGATCTAAACCTGAGAAGAGGTAAAGGTAATCCCGTGAAGGGAACGCCGAGTCGACCCTTTCTTAGGCGGACGTTACGTCCTCTGGACCCAATCTAGGATCCAACCCTTTTTAGGGAACCTCTTCCCTTTCCGAGGGGTGAGGTCGTAAGACCGGACCTCTTAAGGTACCTGACATACCAGGTACCCCAGCGTTTCTCAGCTTGTGTTGACTCGCTGAAAGTGTGTGTGGTAAAGGTGACTAAATAAAGTCCTCGAACGTACGTTGCTTTGATGAAAGACCCTTAAAGGACTACCAGGTCACCAATCCTACTACACGAGTGTGACGTCTAACCCAAGTTGGGGACCGGCTCCTTGATTCTAGGGTGTTCGGAGGTAAACGGTGGGTAGGGGGTATTTTGTTTTGTTTTGTTTTTTTGACGAAGGATAAACTATTATTGATTGAGATATGAACGCCAAAATTGACGAATGTACAAAGTTAATTAAATTAGGAGTGTCGTTAGACTATTCCATTCACGATAATAGTAGGCAAAAAGGTTACTCCTTTCAAACCGTGATTCTTCAAATTTTTGAACGGGTTGTAGTGTTGATACCGTTTGCTCCATGGCGACTTCGGACTTGGATCGACCGGACCGAGGTCGGCCCGGAGGTAGGGACACGAGGTAGAACGAAGATGAGAAAGAGGAGAAATTAGGGTATGATGAGTTTTGTCAGAAAGATTTTGAGACCCATTAAAGTGACGAGGTCCTGGACAATCTTTTGTGACGAGAAAGTAGTGTACTTACAGCGAAAGACTAATCAAGTTTTACACTTGGTCTAGTTTAATACGAGTTTTTAGATAAGAGAGTGGCTGATCGACACGTTAAAATACGTTGAATGAGTTGGACACACAATTGTTTGAACTTTTTCAAGAAAGTGACAACTCTCCTTGACTCGTTTCATGAGCCATGTCTCGGACGGACTGAGAGTTCTGACGTACTCGAGTCATTCTCGATTTAAAGACCCGAGTATACTTTCGAAGTGGAAGATATTACATAGTGATCCGAGTTCAGGTAAGACAAGAGGACAAAGGAGGGTGGCCCTTCCGGACTAATGAGTCTGTCATCGATGGTAAAGGGTCATGGAACTCAGGTTTTACTGAATATCATGTGTTAGTGATGTGGACTAAGAGAGAACGATATTCAGGAGATTTTGTTACAAATTAGTCTTCTGTATGAATCACCTTGTCAGAAGAAATGTTGGATGAAGTGTCCCTACATATGTCTCTCGGAGTGGTCGAGTTGAGATCCAGGGGTCATATGACTTTTACAGAGGGACCGTGTGTGTGAGTTTTCGAACGTCTGGTTGCATTTACATCAGATATTTTTCTCTTAGACTCTTTACATAATGTACTCTTAAAAGATGTAAATTACAGTTCCACAGTGATCTACGCGGAGTCTTAAGTTTTACCCTGCATAGTCTTGATAGAGTAAATTTAATAAACTTCGACCTGGTTTCCTCCTCGTCCGATTTCAAGATCGTTTTGACTTGCAAAGAAATGTAATATTCCGGTCTTGGTTTTCTCTTTAAATTCTTCTGTATTTGTTGGTGTACGTCGAAATGAATCAACTTTCTACGACTGTCTGGACTACCTCTTTTTACGGTCAAATAAGAAACGAAGAAGACTCGAGTCGTGTCTCAGTATTTTATTCTGAGGACTCTACTCCTGACACCCGACTAGGCCTGACCCGACCGGTCTGCGACTGACTGAGGTCGGTTGGTCGGATAGATTCTTACCGTGGCCAATTCTGTCACTCCCACAAATACTTGAAGGACTGGCGGGGGTAAAGGTGGGGGACATATATGGGTGGTGATCTTTTTGCTGAGTTTCGCATACATGAGGAAATTCCTGTCGTAATAAAGGAGTTTTATACTTGGTTTTAGAGTAGTTACTTCTCTGTGTTTTTGAATTTTGATTACTTAGGAATTTTGACTCTGAATCTAACTGAATTGTCTCAGTTTCGATTTCAGTCCGGGATTTTTTTTATTTTTTATTTTTATTTCGGTCCGGGATGATCTCTACACTTAAGTAATAAAAAAATATAGGATTGTTGTAAGTTCGAGACCCAAATAGTGGTCTTATGTGTGTAAGGTTCTCTTTTAAGTACTCGTTTAAATTTCTCTGTAATCGCAGAACAACTGACTTTGGTTGATGAGTCCCGGATCTTCTTGGTTTTACAATTCAGATAGTTGTTTGACAGTAATCGGACAGTCTAGGCGGACGTAAAGGGAGAGGACTTCTGAAGATTCTCGTGGACGTGGTGAACGAACAAGACTGAGGTCCTAGAATGAGCCCGACCCGGGCAAGATCCGACCGAAGTCACTACAAACCGTGGTACTTCGTGTGACGGTCAGGACCCACACAACGATTACCCAGTCTTTCGTAGGGACCTTTGCGTCCTTGTGGTTATTCTCAAGTGTGTCAACAAGCATTCACTTCACAAGACCGTTTCAAACTGTTTGTTCTTCTTTAAGAAGGGGGTTGGGTGGAGTGAAAATCGCCGTTTCATTTGAGTTCTCTTGTAGTCTATTCTGGTCGGAGGAGAAGGACGTCAGGTCGGGGACGTCTCACCAAGAGATACCTGGGACTCCGACCCTTAACATATTTGATACATTTAATCTTGATACATTTAAATGTATTTTGATACATTTAATCTTGTTTAGTAGTCCCAATGAGACTTAGTCAGGACATTTAAAAAAAAAGGAACAAAAAGAATATGTGAATTTCTTTTTTTCTTAAGTTGTCTCTTTCGGTTTCCAAACGTTAAAGGAAGATATTTCGTTGTAGAATACTTGGTAGACGACTTTATTTTACGGTAGTACTGATATCTACCTTATTTACAGGTTTTTAATTTTTAACCACCTTTAGCCCTTTCAAAAAACCTGTCATTGTTTTCATTTTGACCGATTTGTCAGAAATCTAGTGTACGTATCATTTCACATTAATGTGGAATCTCTCTGTGTTTCCTCATCATCGATTCTTCGTGTTGAGTCCACCACCGTTTCATTCCCTCATTGTTTAATGTCGTCTTTAAGGTCTCAAGGATAAAGACCAAATACAGTGGATTTATTTACGTTTTTGTCGACTCCGTTGTATTCTTGGGTCAGACTGGAGGCTGTCCCGTTATGACCCATTATTTCTGTTGTAGGTTGATACCTGAGTTAAATGTGACTCTCCCTACCTGGACCGCACCCAAAGTTGCGACGAAGACAAGGTTGTTTGCCTTGCGGGTACAACGCCCTGCGAGACGTTCTGTGCCTGTGTGTCCGTCGGCTCTGGGTCCCCGGTTATGCGGTTCCCGGTCGTGTGTCGCCGTGGAGAACTCCGAGGACTCCCTTTCTTTTCGCAGCTCTTTCTGAAGACCTTGAGTCCGTCCGAACGAGATTCAGTGCTCTCTTCCTACCCTCCACTGGTTCCAATATGACCTGTTTTCCTTACCGTCCAGACTTCTGGTGTTTCACACTTTATCGAGTCACAAGTCCCTTTGCTACGTGGAGCAAAAACTTTTGACTGGTTTATGACAAATTTGTATTAATGTTACCAAGTAGTAGGGTAATAAACTGTAAAGACCGTTCAATACAAGTGATTACTTTGTGACATCTCGAAAATCCCATTCCTATAAATTAACACGTTTTACAGTTACATTAAATTGTGTTTCTTTGTTTTACTGATGTTATTCTCATTCTGAAACGGGTTCTATAAATACATTTTGTCTCAAGACTTTTCTTTTGTGCTATTAATACCAAAACGACTTAAGTCTCTTTGCGACGGAGACGCGAGACCTACCCGGAGTCTACGACGTCGACGTGTAAGTCGAGCTCTGGTGTAATGTGCAGGTTACCGTGTTCTTGAGTTTAATCTTCTCCGTCGTGACCTGAGGTGTTGCGTGACGCACGGTGGGGTCACCCCGGTAAGCTGCTCGTGCGGAGTCTGAGGTGCCCTACTGATGTCCAGGGATCATAGACGGAGACAGACGCACCGACCGCCATCTTTTCCGAGTCGCGATACCTCTTTTCCCAGACCCTTCAGTTTCCCGGTGTTCCTCTCCTTCTCTTTAGGACGGGGTCAAGGTGACAGCCAGGTGTCGTCGGAGGAAGAGAGGGAGGGGACTGGACTAAGACGGGTTCCCGGGGTAGAGGTTTCTGGTTCCAGTGGTAGTTACCAAACGTGGCTCTCCCTTCTATACTAAGGGCCGTAAAGGTTGACTGTGGGTTTTATGAGACTTGTGTTTTTGTGGCAATAAACCACCACTGTAAGATGTCGTCCCGACAGGTTTCTTCGAAGAATGTTACTGTATTTACAGGATGTCGACGTGACAGGTTATATCGTCGGTAATCGGTCTGTGTCGATCATCCTAGAACTTTGTGTCGGTCACGTTCACTTCTTCACTTATGAAATGGATTAAAGTTGTCAGTGTATTCCGATGACCGATATCATACCTTCTTACACCAGTTATAGGTCGTAGTAGTCAAGTGTGCCTTCGGTTTATGAACTTACCAGGTTGGAATTTTTACAGTTATTCGCAATGTACTCGTTATTGTAGAAAGTGTTTTTGTTGTTAAATACTCGAAAATCCTTTGTTAAGAATTCATGTCTGATAGTTTTTTAGTTTTCCTGTATAATTTGAAACTCACACACACAAAATTAGATACAAGCCGGTTGTGTCGGTTCTATTCGGAATCCTCTGTGTTGAGTTGTTACGTCGTAGGACCTACCTTAGGACCTTGTCCTTTTTCCTGCGATCCTTTGTACTTCCTTCGGACTCTTTATTATTGTGCAGGACTTGCGGGGACCACTGGGTCACCATTTCTGAGACGGACGGTCACGTCCCCTGTGTCCAGACGCGGGACCGGGCCCTTCTACAGTGTCCGGCGTCCCGGCGTTGACGACTCGGGCGTGCGGTGTCGCTGACTTCAGGTCCACAGATCTCGGACACCAGGCTTTGTTTTCTTCGGGGATGGTCCTTCCGGACGAACGGCGTCGATGTCTGTGGGTACGCATCGTTACTTCCGGGTCACGTCCGTATTTTTACGAATTTTACCACCGAGTCATAACCAAGTGATCACTCACCAATTGTTTACATGATGTGGTTACATTCTGCAATCACTCTTTGACCCACACTCTATCCCCTAGAAAGGCACGAGAGAAACGTTCAAAAAGCCATTTAGATTTTACAAGATTTTATTTGAACGAAATTTTTTTTTTTTTTTAGATACAATTTTTTTTGGGGATCCAAGTATTTCCCTTGAGACGAGTAATAATGTATTGTTGAATTTACCCTTTTCTAAAAAATTTTCTTATATACACAGTGACGACACGTGAACTTTGATGGTGTTGTAACAATTAGTTGATACGACAAGTCAGCGGGTCAGCACAGGTTGAGAGATACTGGGGCACTGACGTCGTGTAGTCCGGAGGGACAGGGAGTGGTAGAGGCCTTGAAACGGGCTCAAGTAAGTACAGGTGACGCAGCCACTACGGTATGTCGGTAGAGTAGGAGACTGCGGAGGAGAAGACGAGAATTAAGAAGGGTCGTCAATTGATATAAGGTTATGTTTTTTCATTTTTTGTTTTTGTTTTGGGCCCTTTGATGCGAGTCATTTCTACGACAACGTCGAAATCAAAATAGAATTACTCTCTTAGGACAGTTCCCTGGGACCGATTCTCACGTTCATCGTGACTGTAAAATAAGATGGGAAGGACATTTGTCTTGTGACTTGAAACCCCGAGGGTAAGAATATAGACTATTTGTTGACTCATGTACAAATCGAGTCATTTACAAAAGTTCAGATACTTCTCCTTAGAACTTCAAGAAATAAATGAACTCGTTAAAAGAAAGTTTCCGAAGTACTTTTCCATAAGTTAAAAGGTGAAGAGACTGGTGTCTAAAAAATTTGAAATCTTTGATTGTAGATCTATCGTCTAAAGTCCACATATGGTACGACCTGATATTTGAACAATTTATATTAAGTGTAAGTATACCACAACCTCTTTTATTTTACAAGTTAGGAAAGGTAAAGACTTCAATGGTTTTATGGTCACATTTCAAGTGCGATAAAATTTATCGACCTTTCAAGATGAAATTTCATTAGGGGGAATTTTTGTAATGAGTCGTACAAGATTTATGTTAACACATTATCTTTGGATAAAGGTATTTATAAAGGAATTTTTCACCCCACCACCACAGTACCTGTATTTTAACTCTAACTACCAATGTTTTGTACTTCGCAGTATTAATGAACCTTCGAGAGACGTACCCGGTACAACAATAGTCTTACAGAGGAAAACATTCACAGTTTATGTGACTTTCCGTTAATTGGAAAGTTCAAATGTACAAGATCCTGTTGAGGTTGTTGAGAAGGCTCAAACTGTCATTCGAGACAATTACAATCTTTGTTTCCGGAGTCAAGCAGTCTGTATAGACCTACCTGTCTCGTCAATACTCATAAAGATTTAATCGAGTCTTTTGAAAAGTTATGTGGACAGAATGGTTCAGACAAAAGTAAGTCTTGTGACACGTATGGAGATCGTATCGAGAGTTTTGACTTAATAATTTATGTAGATATAGAGTTTGGGAAACGTGATTCGTGACATGGGAATCGGATCCTTTTTGAGTCAAACGAGTACATTAAGTGGTCCTGTGGCCCCATTCGTCAGAATTACATGACGACTGTTCTCTGCATAATTACGGTGTCCACAATCAAAGACGTTTTTAGGTGGTCAGTTATTACACAATTCTTAAGTAGTTTTAAGATGTTGATAGTACTGTGTATGAGTTCCTTTTTTTTGGCTGATCTGGATTCTCTGTAGGTCTCTTGTGAGTTTGGTTGTCGTGTGTCGTCTTGGAAGAGGTCCTGTCTGGTGTACGGTCCGGTATTTTGTTCGGAGTTATTTACATCTTCTTGAAATTAGTCGTACGAGACATTCGGATTACCTTAATTTGATCTTTAGTCGTCGTTTTCCTTAAGACCCTTTAAGTGTTTATACACCTTTAATTTGTTGTGTGAGGATTTATTGGTTATCCAGTTTCTTTTTTTTGTTGTTTAACCTTTTATAAAACTCTAATTACTTTTGTTTTTGGTGACGTGTGGGTCTAAATACCCTTCGTTGATTTCGTCGTAAATCTCCCTTTAAATTCCGATATGAGAATTCATAAATATTTATAAATGTAATTTCCTTTTTCACAGGGTATCAAGTGAAGTTTAACTCCAACGATAAGAAGATAATAATTTCAGTTGGGGGAGGATTTCGTCCATTAGTTAGTAAAAAGTAGTCCAATAACCTCTTATACGTTTACTCTTCAGACGAAGCAGACACTCTGGAAATTATAGATTATTCTTTCTTCTCACTCTCTTTCTTGTACGTCTTTCGAATGTGAAAACTGTGTGTTATGGTTGTGTGATTATCGATGCAAACTTTTATTGAAGATATCAGAAATTCCCGTTGTTGACAAGTCCATACACATACATGTAGTCGACGAGGTTCTTCCGTCTGTCTCCCGTGGACTTGTGTTTCTCTTACTGAAAGGTTCAGTTTGCGATCAAGGAAGAGTCAGTCGTTGGATGTAAACAACAAGTCACCGAGTCAGCACAGACTGAGACACACTGGGGTACCTGACCTCGTGTGGTCCAAAGGGACAGGAAGTGATAAAGGGTCTCAAACGAGTTTGGGTACAGGTAACTCAGTCACTGTGGTGGGTTGGTAGTAGAGCAGGAGACAGCAGGGGAAGAGGAGAGGAGGACGGGAGTTATAAAGGGTCATAGTCCCAGAAAAGGTCACTCAGCCGAGAAACGTCGTCCACCGGCTTCATAACCTCTGAAATAACCAGAGGTCCTTTTCTGAACGTCCCGATGTTCAAAGGTGAAGATCGTGATTCACTCCGGTAATCGGTGTCTAAGTAAACCTATAGTCTACGTCTGTTACAATCGTGTCGAAGACCCTTTTAATTGTGGTTAAAGTCCAAGTTCTAGATGAGACTGAGTCGATTTTGTACACTGAGACTCTTTCAGAATTAGTAATAATAGAAGAGACTATCCGACCGTTTCTTTGGAAAGCTCGATGACGAAAAAAGATTTCTCCAAGTCATGTAAATTTGTCTTTGGGGTAGGAAGGAAGGTTTCTGCTTCGTGGACGAAAGAAAGTAATAATGTTAAAACGCACACCGAAGTGACACGAAGAGTAGTATGAGTCTTTCATATCACTTTCGTGGATACCGATATAAGTGATTTACGAAAAAAAAAGGACTTCCAATGTCTTTTCGTCTTGTCAATAAAAGATACCCTCCTTACGGACGGAAAATGTAGACGATTGTTCATGTTGTATACAAATAAATTAAAGTTTTTCAATAGACCGACTGTCCTCCCTAATACAAGGAAATATGAAAAGATAATTTGATGAAACTATTTGTAAATTTTTCGTACTTTATGTCTGTAGACTAAAAAAACTCACGTGATGTCTATTAATTTTGGTTGATTATTGACGTTTAGGAATAAAAAAGAGAATTAAAATGAAAAGTTTCGATTTGTAAAAATATCTACAACTATTTATTTTACACTTGAACTAATTTCGAGTTACGTCTGTCGTCTGTTCCTTCCTCTGTACCTATTAATTTGGAGACTTTTTGATGTTAAACCGACGTAATGATTAGAATCAGGTCAAACCTCTGTCTGACTTTAGTTTTAATGTATTCATTCTTTCGTGTAATGTAATCAAAACATAGTCCACGTCCCTTTTCTATTCGCTCTAAATTGATCTTTAGACCCGTCGTTATGGTCAAAATCCCGGTTAGAATCAAAAAGTATTCCTTTTCCCGTCTCGTCCGAAAATCGAATAACGACATGTAAGAGATAAAATGTAGATCAGTAAGATACCTCATCTGGATCTATTACACCTCTAGGAACGTGCGGACGTGGTTTTTCTTGACTTTGTTTAAATCAGATACTTCGACAGGTAACACTAAAGAAACAGGAAACTTCTTTCGTTTTCTCTGAGATTTTGCAAACAACTGAATATGTGACTGTAGACCTTCTGATGACATCACAAAAACAAAAAAATTACCAAAAAGACTAATACTTTGATTATATACGAATATTTTTATAGGTAATATCTTTTCGTACGATATCTTTCGTTGTCAAGAGTCAGTAGGGTTGTTAGTCTCTTTTGTGCTGTCAAAAAAAAAGGAAACATAACGTCATGCACATTCTCACACTCCTACAAAGTTATTCAGAGAGATGAAAAAAGAGGTTTCGAGAGTCGTCTCGGAGGACCGAGATTTCGATTTGTAAACGTCGTAGTTGAGTTGTTTCGGACCAAACAGACAGAAGGGTAGAAAAAGGTTTGTACTCACTCCTACCTACTAGATAGAGGGAGATCTTCCCTAAGTAAATCGGTCTTTTCATTTTGACTTAATTTTGATGTAGATACTTATGTGTAATTTAAAGAGTCGATAGTTTTAATGAACAAATGAACTGGCGATATTTTTTCGTTTAATTAGTGGACTTTCCTGTCATACTTTATTTTGTACGAAGTCTTTTTGACATACGACGACACTCCACAGAATCTACGACTTCTTCCTAAGTTAGTGAAGTGTCTAGACCAAGGTGTCAGAGTATTTTGTGACAGTTTGACACTTTATTACAAGATAACAATTTCCTCCTGTCTCTTACTTCGGTTATGATCGACGTGATAATAAGGCATAAGATTCTACTGCCCGGTAAGAGTAAATTGTACTAGAGTTCATCCATTAGACAAGTCAGGAAATCCTGTTGTCTCGTAGTCTGTATTGGTTTTCGGAGGAGACTCTAATACGTGATTTAAAAATTATCTTTGTTCTTAGGTCGTTATCCTTTTATAGATGCAGTTAATATCTTATAATTGAAATGTTTATAGATTTTTATGATTTGGTAATTTTTATTAATCATTTTGTTTATACTCTTACCATTGTATACGACGTAAAATTCAGACGATGTTAAGATCGTGATATTTTTGCAGACACGTTACTATTTCGGGGCTTCTCTGGACATTCTCGTTTTTACGACGTCACTCCTCAAATGCCTCCGGAAACTTAAATGATAAAAAAAGATAATTGTAAACGATTTTATTAAAATTTACAATTCTTTTTACCTTTTTGACTATTATTTTACTTTTATATAAGAAAAAGGAGATCGTTAGGTAAAGTTTGGTATGCGTAAGCAGGTCCTTTCGTTTTCTGGATACTTTATTACTGTGCTTCTTCTGTGCGTTACTAGTTATAAGACTGACTTTTGTGTGACGAGAGAACAAGAGACACTTCAAATCAAAGTTCCAGGTTTTATGTAAAGGAGAGTGAATTTTTTTGGACTACGAAAGACATCAAAAGTTTTCGTTTCATAATATTTTCAGAAACGGTAAAACGATTTACATCTAAAATTTCGAGGCGACAATTTCTTTTTATTTTAATCAATTTTTAGTTTCGGTAACAATCGTACTCTTTTTGTGATAAATTGGTGATTATTAATAATGGACAAAGTTATTTTTGTAATCCTGTCTTTTACATTCTCGATGACGATCTTTACTCTGGTTTCGTCCGAGATTCGAAAGGATGCACTATTTCTTCCTTTGTATGGTTCCGTAACAAATATCGTAGGAATTCTAAAGTTTTGTGACAGACTCCCCTTTTATATGGAGAGGATCTATGACTCTGGTATCTCTTGTAAGAGGGTGTTCAGGACGGACCCCTGCGGATATTATTGGTTTCTGAGGTCCGAGGAGACAGGTACCCTAAGAGACTCGTTCTTATGACCTCACCCATCGGTAAGGGAAGAGGTCCCCTAGAAGGGTTGGGTCCCTAGCTTGGGTGCAGAGGACGTAACGTTCCCTCTAAGAAATGATAAACTCGGTGGTCCCTTCCGGATTATTACTTCCTGTGGAATATATTTTATATTCCTCAAAAAGGGTTCCGACAAAGTAGATAGTAAAGATTATGATCGGTTTTCGTATTAGGGTTTCGAGGTGAGTCGGGTTCTTTATGTGTTGTCGCTCCAGGGGTTGTCCTGCGACCCGATTTATGGGTGGAGAGACGAAAGGCCAAATTGGGATTCTCTCTCTTGTTTCCTCGATGACAGAAAGTGTGTGGGAGGTGGTCATAGTGCGAAAGTCGAGTCGAGAGCCTGTCCCCTGTGTCAAGGCTCAGACTCCATTAAAATCCTGTTCGTGGACCGGTCAATACACGTAGTTCAGTACACTGAATTCAATGGACTCGGTCACCGACCTTCTGTGGGAGAACGGAGAACACACAGACTCTTTGTTATGTTAATTGCCGTCCCTCGTGTTGATAGACGAATTACGTTCAGTGACGGAATTCGTGTGATTACATAATCCAGAACTTAGGAGTGACACTGAGATCCTTCCGTCTACGGTGACAAGGGTAAGACTCCTGCCATCTTGGTTTCGTCTCGAAGGGTTCTGGGGTGCCGTCCTGGACGGTCGCCGTCTCAGCCCCAGACGTCCCCTCAGTCCGGACCTCGTCCAGTGGTGGCGTCCACAGAGAGCAAGGTGTGGGTGGTCCTCCGTCCTCTCTCCTGTGTGGACGGTTTCTCTGGTCGTGACAGGAGTCTTCTCCGTAACGAGAAAAGGTCAACGAGTTAACACGGATAGAGACGTTGAGGTATCCGACCTTGGGTTGTCCGAGGAACCAGGTACCCTAAAAGGTCCGTTCTTATGTCCTCACCGAACGGTAAAGGAGGGGGTCCCCTAGTTTGCGTGTAGAAGGTGTCTCGTCCGTCTAAGAAATATGGTGACTCGGTGGACCCTTCGGGTGAAATGTCCGTGGTATTAGTCAAGAACATTCCAAAAAAGGGGGATCATCCATTAAGATACCTAAGCTTCTACGGAAACAAATGTAGAAAATTATAGAGACTTCACGTAGAATTTTTACTAGGATAAAGCATTAAATTGACGTCTTTAAAGAAAAGATCCAC
The DNA here is from genome assembly GCA_006410555.1 of Capra ibex. NCBI lineage: Eukaryota > Metazoa > Chordata > Mammalia > Artiodactyla > Bovidae > Capra > Capra ibex. The sequence continues at coordinate 50,546,910 of SJYO01052617.1, read as the reverse complement.
CATATGTCTAAGTGACTTTATTTATAGGAATATAGATGTTAAAATTTTTTATACACACACTTAAAAGAATTCTGACTTAAGAATTTTCGTCTTAACGACCCAGTAAAATACCAGATTGGACATAGTGGTTCGGTGACAACTCTTTTTGGTTGACACAAGTGTGTTTGGAGATGACCGCCCTCCGTTGTTTGGGTATAGGAGTGTGGGAGCGGTTCTCTCCCACCCGGGCACAAGTAGTCGAGAAGAGTGGCCTGTCCGCTTTACGGGCAAAGGGGTGGAGTAAAGGAAATAATAATGGGAGTCGAATGAAATGCATCCTACAGATTATACGGTGATGCGTGTCTGTCACGGTACTCTGCCGACAGGTACGGAGGGTCCACTCGTTAAGTCCTGACGGCGATTCAAAGGTAAAGACCAAATGAGTGTGGACTACCAATTGTCCCCGTGATTACGTGACGTCCCCTTCACGACATCGGTCGAGTTCTAGTTAGGGGTCGAGACGGAGAATGGACTCGGGTAATCAATTGAAGACGTGGGTACTCTACCGTGATTATTACGGTTGGAAAGCTACGGGGTTTAGTCTTTAGTGTACATTGAGACTCCGTGTGTAATTTACGGGGCAGTTGTCATCGGTAAGTTACTACTGAATTGATATTACCGAGTACGCCAGTCTTGACTTCTGGGGTTTCCTTGTCACGCAAAGGAATCTGTGAAGAAAGAGGTTTGTCGCTACTGACCAGAAGTCGGTCAAGGGGGTGGAGGGGCCCGGGATCAAGAGAGTTTTTACTTGTGACGTATCCTTGACTTTCAAGTAGGAATCGTGGAAAAATCTTTATCAGGTAAGTCTACCGTCTCCCGCTTTATGTATGTTACTTTCCGTTTGACAACATTCTCTTACGTTTGACGGGAGTAAGAACTCCCAATTTGCGTTGTAAAAGTCAAATCAATTGTTCTGACCATTGTTAAGAATAGTTATCCGTTTCTTTATGAAGTTTTTGCTATAGTTATGCGAGTAAAACTTTGTGACTTCCTTTTTTGGGATGGGATAGAAGAATAAAAAATCCATACTACAAGTTTGTGGACTTTACTCTGAACACGTGCCTTTAAGTCCTGAGTGCTCGACAATACTTTTGACATTGATTAGTTTGGGATCAAGTACAAGGACCAAGAGTCCTCGTATATGAGCTACCTGTAAGAAAAGAGTCAATGTGTCCTTTACATAAGTTTACGGGGGTGGTGGTGGGAACTGTCCGTCTTTAGGGTAATATAAAGGAAATTGAGTTTCGTGGGGACAGGAAGTGAGGATCAGAGGTTATGGACACGTCCGGGTATAGAGTGTCGGACTATTGACACTGGTCCCTCCGACCCTGAGGTCCGAGGGGAGGATCTTTAGTAATCTAAATGTGTCTCTTATGAAAGTAGTAGTCGATTATTGGAAGTCTCCGAATTTCTGTTCTAGTTTGAGAATGACTCAAAAGGAACGAACCGAGGTTAAGAGAATAAAAGGTAAGACAGTGTCTGATAGTGGAATAAGATTGTAAGGACAGACTTTGTGTTGTTCGGGTCAGGGCGAGGGGGAGGGGGACGAGTTGTGTTCCTGGTCACGTTCAGTGTGGAGGACGTGCGTCGAGAGAGGCTGAACTCGGGAATGGTTAGAGAAAGGGAGATTCAATATGACCGTCAATTTCACACACTGGGTTGAAGTCGTAAGAGAGTTTATGGTCTAGTCGTGATTGTCGACACGGTGCAATTGGAGGTGCCGATGGTAAAGGAGTGGACATTTTATGCCTACAGAGAAGGACAAGACTTCTAGGAGATTAAAATGTGTGAGAACGTGTCAAAGTGTATAAATGGAGTAAAGAGAATAAAATCTCAAGGACTTCCCTGTTTCATGTAGATAAAGGGGGGGTTGAGACTTCCGGTGAATGGGGTCTTACACCGAGTACCTCTACGATACATTCACACTTTGTCCCGGTGGTCGTGACTTGCTCAAAATTTCGGTGGTTCTGGCTCAAAATTTCGTCAAATCCTTGGACCTTTCCTCCAGGCACGGTCTGTTTCTAGTACTCTACTAGATGACGACCATAAGAAGTTCTCAGTTTCCAGACAGAGATCTTTTATTCCTAGGTCGATTTCTTACGTTACTCGGGTCCAAACTCTCGAGTTTTGTCAGAGAATTAAGGATCGACTTCATCTCCATGTTTTTTCGGTGATCTTCCGTCTACGTTGAAGTCTATTCGAGTCGTAAGACACATAAGATTCCGTCTCCTAAGTCCCGGGGTCACCTCTTGGGGACCCCGATAGAGTTCCGACGGGAAGTTACCCCCACTTTAAATCCAAGGAAAGTCGGTACGTCCTGCCCCCTCGGACCACCCGACGGCAGATACCCCAGCGTGTCTCAACCTGTGCTGACTTTGCTGAGTCGTCGTCGTCGTCGGCACATTCTGGACTTTGACGTCTTCGTCTCGTCAAAGGAAGTAAGGGATGCAGAGTCACGGGAGGGACCGGGCGGAGTTTTTTTCTTTCGAAAAAAATTCTCCCTTTAATTGTTTCCGTCTATATGATTTCGGAATGAATTCCCAAGGTTTTTCGGCAAAATTGAACAAGAGAAAAGAGTCCCGTTATGGTTAGCTATGTATCTATCTTTAATTCCTTCACCACACGACCTCCTGTCCGTAGTTGTGGGTGGTTTTCAATTGGTCCTTGAGATCGGTCTCCGTCTCTCGTCTCGGGGAAAGATAAAGTAATAGAAGTTTATTTTACATAAGTTACGGGTACACATACACATGGAGAATAGTTGTTTCTCTTTTATATACGAATAAAGTTATCTCCCTTAGACCAGTTACGAAAGGTCGGTGAAGATTGGTATTAAATCGAGTGTTGATTGTTGGATTTCTCAATCGTTTTGTATAGTGTCGGTGGGTTTACTTCGGTCAATGAAGAAATTATTAGTTTTCTTTTTTTTTAATAAAAAATTTATTATCGTAAATTCTGTTTCGTGAAGAGAAGTGAGTCGACAAAGTGTCTTAATACTCTGTTTCCCGTTGATGACATAGCAGTGAGAAAAAAAAACCTCATTTCGGTGTTCTAATGATTGTTTGTTGATTGCCGATGGTAAGTTTTCGTTATTACCGTAATACTGAAGTATACGGTCAATAGACGGTTTGACCTTTCTTGGTTTGTATACATAAAAGAGAAAGGGGTCTGTCAGACTTTCATTTACACTCGTGAGACTAAGTGAAAGAGAAGGTAGTATTTTTAAAGTATTTTTTAAATGTCATAGTTTGAGTAACACCCTACCCTTTCCTATAATGTGAACAAGTTCTTCAAACTTGTTCACAGTGACCTGTCGTTTCTCTCGTTTGGTTAATTACGATTTCCTTTAGTTGGGACTTATAAGTGATCTTCCTGACTACGTCTTCGACGTTATGAAACCGGTGGACTACACTTCTCTACTGACTGACCTTTTCTGGGACTGTGACCCTTTCTAACTTCCGTTCTCCGCCTCTTCCGTTGTCTCCTACTATACCAATCTACCGTAGTGGTTGAGTTACCTATACTCAAACGCGTTTATGAGGTCCTTTATGACTTCTGTTCCTTCGGACCGCACGACGTCAGGTATCCCAGCGTTTCTCAGTCTGTGTTGAAATCACTGATTTGTTCTTCAAATGACTAAATTCCACCTCTTGAATGTTTTACGAGTACTAGTTCTGAGTGAAGTCACCGTCATGGTTGTCCGTTTCAAGAGTGGATTTTTAAGAGATTTTGTCTGGAGTTCGAGTGTCAAAACAAAACTAGACAACGAAGTCACGATTTACACGTCGACCTATCTGAATTTCCTTTTTATACTTGAAGATCCACGTTCAAAGTTCAAAGGTCCCATTCGAATTGTTTTTGGAGATTAAACATAAATTCATTTGTTTGTTTTTGGGCTTCGAACTGGGGGGGTTTCGTAAAAACATGTTCACTGTTTACACCGATGAAAAAAAGAAGGAGAAACTTCTCGGTTAGAATAATACCATAGTCCTCTTCCGATAGACGACTTTTATCATTAGTGGATTCTTTTGTAGTTAGAGGAGACATGTAGTTACTATCTTATTAAAACCCAGATTCAAACCACTAAAGATGGATTTCTTTGTCTTTGTCTGCTGTATATCATAAAGTGAATGAAACTCTTATGACAGTTTTTCGAACCGTAACGTTTTTGTCGACTTTTCTTGTGTGCGTCAGAGGAAGAGGAATGTCCCGAGAAGTAGTGGAAGATACTTCGTGCCGGACGTAAAGATTGTACTCCCTTCGGTGGCACGTCCATCGAATCCTCGTCCTGAGACGCGGAGGCCATCGGTCTCGCCCTGAGAGGAGTCCGGGTGTTTTGAGTTTTTGTTCGGTGTTCGGGAGACTATTTCTTAGTATGAAGACATAAGGGTGAAAGAAGAAATATTTTACTATTATTAAAGTAAGTTCTCATTATTTGTTGACCAACCGTTTAAGGTTGGTAGACTGACTCCCAGTCACCTTTTTTCAGTTTTGACTTCTGTGTCACTTCTGAGTTTGTAATTTGAAATCCAAAAAGGGTCCCAACTACGTGATAAGCTATTGTGGGTGGGCACATTTTTACTTAATGCATAGGTTTTCCCGTTCGACGGTAGTACGATGGGATTAATTGTGCACGGTTCACCTTCCGCTTAGAGTGCATTTATCACCCCGAGTTTTACTCGACGTTTGACATTTCTTCGAATAAAAATTTGACAGTCGTCCAAAGAAAGCACGTTGACTCACAGAATTATACCCCCATTAACGAGTTCAAAGAAAGTTCTTTTAGCTAAAGACAACATGTTATCGTTCAACTTGGAACAATAAATCTTGCGGTAACCGACAAAGTGTTTCTTATTCTTATGTGACTCCAAGAACTTATTCAAAACGGTATATGAAGATTGGGAGAGATTTGATCCCATTTAATTAAAGATTGGATGATCTTAGTGTAAGGTCTTACGTTTTTAGAAAACTGATACATTTTATTCTGACAACGACAATTCAGCGAAGACAGTATAGGCTGAGACACGCTGGGGTATCTACCGACGGGTGGTCCGAAGGGACAGGGACCCTAAGAGATGAGTTCTTATGACCTCACCCAACGGTAAAGGAAGAGGTTTTTATTCTGATTAACTCACGAAAAGTGTTTAGGAAGAATTTTTTTTTTTTTTTTTGTGAGATGTACTTGATGGTTATAATTGTTCGTTTATACTTATGAATCCGTAAGTGTGTTTCCGTCAATTCCTGGTATGTAGTGGGGTTGGTGGACTTCAGTATAAACTATAAGGTGGTCCATAGATCGAAAGGTTTAGTGGGTCCTACCATTTACAATTTTCACCCGTTACTTTGTTCCTGTTCGTGTCGAAGAAACACACAATAGTCCCGTTTTCTTCCGTCCACTCGTGTGCCTCTCCGGCAGAGTGGCTCTCGACCCGTATTCATGAATGGAACTCCTACAGGGGGGAAAACTTCGAGTCGAGCAGCAGACGCCACCGAAACTTCAGTATAAACCGCTACCGAAGGTAAGACTCGCCCCGAGTCCCGAGTCGTCGGACCTCGTCCCCCCTTCCCTCAGAAGGGACGACTTCGCTGGGTCGCGAGACCCGAGTCGGAGCGGAGAGAAGCCCCTGACCGAGGGCGTGCGGCCCTGTGTGTTACGGTGGGACTTAGTCCTCTCGCGTCTAACTCTCTTCACCGGGCTAGCTTCCGTCGGGGCGGGACGGGCAGGCGGACGGCAGGGTCGGGGGTGCGGGGGACCGAGCCAGCCCGAGTCAGGAGGCGGGAGGGAAGGTCCGTCCTCGGGGCTCGAGGAAGAAGGAGAAAAGTCGGAGTCGGGGGTCCGCTGACTGTCCGGACGGCCGGTTACCGCCGCCGCCGAGCCCGGAAAGGGCTAGTGTGAAGGAGAAGGGAGGGCGACCCACACGAGCCACACGTCCTTGGCCGACCTCAGGGCCACCAGAGGCGGAAAGGAGGGAGCTGGGAGACGACGAGAGGTCCGTGCTTTACGTCAGGTGGCCTTCTTTCCGGACGGGGTCCCCTACCGGGGGATGAGAAGAGTCACTATGTCCGGGGAAGGGAGGAAAGAGGATGGTTGGCTAGGCCAAAAAACTTTTTCGACCCAGGGGAAGAGGTGTCAGTTTTCCGTCGTCGCACCCAAACCAGGGCCCGACGAAATTGACAAAAGACTTTGCTTTGGAGGCAGAGGGGATCTTTCACCCTCGTACTGGCACGCTTGATGAAAAAATAAGTCAACCGACGAGAGGTGAGCGATAGGCACTACCCGTTCGAGTCCACTGGTCTCTTTCCTCTACCTCGAGTCTTAGAGACCACCCGCCTCTGCCTGAGGACGTGTCCCGAGGGGATGGTTCTGGGGGTTCTGAAGTCCCCGGGGTTGTCGGGAACTTTGTCGGCAGGTTCCGAGTCGTAAGGTCTTCGTCGGAGCTGAGTAAGGATTGATCGGATTCCTCGTGTCAATTCAGGACTAGATGTGAACTTTCGTTAGGGAAAAAGTCTTAGACTCAACGGTCTATCGAACGGAACCTTTACCACGGTTTTGCGGTTTGTCTTCGGAGAGTGTCAATGGGACTCTTGTCGACGAAAAGAGTCTCGGTCTCCTCATGATTTGACTAGGTTTGTCGTAGAACGTCCGTTTCTACGACATTACTGGGAACCCAGTACGTGGTCCACTACCCCTTCCTTGGACCCGTCATGTTAGTGGTGTCTCCTCACTTCTCAAACCTCGGGACTTAAACTTTGTGTTGGAACCGAAAACGTGTTGATTTTCTTTTACTTCGGGGCAAGAACAAACCGGTCAGTGACAAAAGTATGTCCGATTTATTTTCGTCTTTTGTTGTTACTGGGACCGTCTTACTCCTGTCTAATAAATATCACTGTGGGAAACCACCTATTAATGATAGATCGTCTCCTGAGTAAACTCCCCGTCCTCACTAATAGTAAGAAAACAAGATTTCAATTGTTAACCCCGTAATTAGTTCGTATCGACGTTTTTCTGACTCCGCATTTGGTCGACCCTTATAATTCTAATGTCCCTTTACTCACAATGGTTCCTCCTTTCTGAGTGGTCCGTTGTTTTCAGGAAGTCAGCTTAAGACTTCCGGTTTGTAAGGTACCGTCCATTTGATTATTTGATTTGAGTACAAATAAATCAGTCCGGTATGGATCCTATATAATACGACACGACCGAATTCTCTCCTTTCGTTTCTTTCTCAGGGTCGTTTATATACATATTTTTTTACTTGTGATCAGAGTCTCATAAACACACAGGAATTTGTGGGAAATGAATGTGAGTGGTATCAATGAAAAATTACTTTACTTAGGTATATGCATTAAAAATTTCAGTCCCATTTATTTTCCGAATAATTTTTCTTGTCAAGGGATGGGTTGTGGGTGTTCGTTTCTGGGAGTTAAAGCCAATATCAAAGAGAAATTCAAATGATAAAGATTTATTATACGAAGACGACGACAAAGAATCAAATAAGGTCGGTAGTGGACAGTGGATTTTCTGTTCCTGAATCGACAAAGTGGGGACGGTTAAAGTGGAACGGGGTAGGGATATCGAAGGGTCCACCAAGTCACCATTTCTTTAACACGACTCGTCCTCTGCACCCAAGGTAGGGACCCAGTCCTCCTAGGGGAACTCATCCTTTACCGTTGGGTGAGGTTATCAAGAACGGATCTCTTAGGGTGTCTGTCTCTTCGGACCACCCGAAGTCAGGACGACGACGATTCAGTGAGGTCAGCACAGGCTGAGACACGCTGGGGTATCTGCCGTCGTTTCTAAGTCTGTGCTGACTCGCTTTTGTCGGGTAGGGATATTACGGTGTGTAAAACCAAATTCGTCAACCGTTGGATGAGGTCATAAGAACGGACCTCTTAGGGTACCTGTCTCCTCGGACCGTTCGATGTCAGGTGTCCCACCGTTTCTCAGTCTGTGCTGATTCGTTGATTGTGAAAAAGTATGATAATGTAATCCTTTATATCAAGTGACCACTAAATTTATTGGATACTATTGGTCAGAAGGAAAGACCATGTTAGAAAGGCAAAAGGGCCGTAATTGTTGAAAGAGGAAAAAGACGGATGAAAAGTCACATATGTATAATTTTTTTAAAAAAAATGTCGAAGAGGTTTTTTTTAGAGACAATGTGCGGATAGTTGTAAAAGGTATGGGAAAAGGGATGGGACTGGACTAGGAAACAAAAGTGACCAGAGGTCCAGACTGACAACCCTGTCCAGTTTTTTTTAATTGTCTCAAAGTAAAAACTTTTTGTCTTTAGTCTGTTTTTAGGTTTCGTGACACCGAGATTTCCATGATACGTAGTGTCCCGTATTTGAAGCAGTAAGTCCTAAGGTCTGTTGACGTCACACTGGTCTGTCGGTCTGGGATCTTTAGTTCTACCAAAAGTTGTAAACGAAAGGACTATGAGTTGAAAGATGGAATCCAAAAGATCTCTTCCGAATTTGTCTGATTGTGAGTACTTTTGACACAAAGTTCGTTATTAACGAAACATTCTATGTCAACTTATCTTTACTTTGGTTAGTCATCGAGACATCGACACGGTTTATTTTTAATCACAGAGTGTCTCCTTTGCTCTCCTCCAGTCGATCAATCCGATCGGTGTCTTTTCTTGGGTCCGATCTCTTTAAGTTTTCCCACACAAAGTGATTTCTGTCTTTGTTTAAGATAGTGCATGCGGTGTGATTAATGAATTTTTCTTTCTTTAGATTTTCATGTGTGTTACATATTACTAAAATTCTCACATACAACGACAACTAAGGGGTCCTTTTACCTGACCCTCATGTGATTTCAGACTACTCTCACACAGACTTGACATTGGTTGGGTGTGGGATGTCGGGTAGAGTTCGTTACAATTTTGCCGCCACTCACGTCGACCTCAACAAGTAAATTTCGTCACACATGGCGTAGGATTTTCCGTCAGAGGATTTCCATAAACACCCGAAGGGTTCACCATGTCGCCATTTCTTAAATGGACGACTACGTTCTCTGAGCCTAAGCTAGGGATCCAGTCTTCTAGGGGACCTCTTCTACCGTCAGGTAAAGTCAAAAAAATGGACCCTTTTGAGTTCCTGTCTCCTCGGTCCGTTCGATGTCAGGGAGGCCAACGTTTTTCAGTCTGTACTCACTCGTGAGTGTCCGTGTGTTTCCATAAGCATCCTAAAATAAAAGAGATACGTTGAGAGAGGAAGGGTTTTAAGTATCTTTTATTTTACGTCCTGTGACCTGGTTGTATCGAATCACAATACGGACGTGGCCGTCCTCCTGGGCCCAGGTTCGTGACTGGGACTACGTATAGTCGGCATCGAAACTTATTCGGAAACTTTGTTCGGACAAAAGAGAAGACATTTTTACCTCTATAGTGGATGACTAAATCATTCGTAATTTAATCTATTATATCTATTATATGTATGTACTTCGCGAAACCTATCTCTGACTGTAAGTCAAGTCAACGAGTCAGGACAGGCTGAGAAACTCTGGGGTACCTGAGGTCGTGTGGTCCAAAGGGACAGGTAGTGGTTGAGGGCCTCGACTGTAGAGGTATCTCTGACTGTCATTCAGTGAGTTTTTATTCAATTTTACCTGTAGATGAATCGTCTACAAATAGAAGTAATAATTTTACCGTTTAATCCCGGAAGTGTCGGTACCGGGTCCAAGTTTGGGACCAGTCCCTTGACAATAGAGGGTTCGACATCTCGTATCGGTTTTGTTTGTTTTTTGTGGGGTGGGGTTTTTTGGGTCGTTTAATTTGTTACTCTAAAGAAAGTGGATGATTAACGGTTGAAAATTTTCTAAATAGGTCAGAGACGTTATGATAAGAGTCTGAGAAATAGGTTACAAATAATTGTAAACCTTCTTAATGATATATAGATTGTTATACGAACCTTGACCTAATTTTAATAATTTTGACAATGTCAGGTGTGAGATCGTCCCTTAATTAAGTTAAAAAAACCTCTCATTAAAATATCGTAAATAACTATTAAAATTCTGTAGATAGGTAGGGACTTGTTCGTTATAGTGCAAGGTCTAACTAGAGTGATTTTGTCACTGTGTTTATGGTACACTTTTTATGTAGATTGGGACTAGTTATAGGTACTTCGATTGATTCTTTATGGAAAGATATACTCGTGGTTCTGTATACGAGCACAGAAATTTCTTGACGTCTTTTTAATCAATAAGGTAAAGATATTTTGTTAGTATAGTCACACAATAAATTTTTAAAATTTCCAATTGTTACTGATAGAGACCTTCATTCTGTCTATAAAAACACTCTGTCTTATACAAATGAACGACATGGTGTACGGAGTTGACATGAAAGTAACAAAAGTGGTACTCGTACATAACGACAACATCAATCTTGTTTTGGGTTTTGGAAGGACTACGAGACCTCAATCTGGTCCTAAATCAATAGTGAAATGGTGAATAATTGACCCACCCGTTGTGACCTCTTTATTGAGTGCAAGAGATTAAGGATCACAGGGAGTCGACCTTTTACTTCTTTTAGTGTCGTGGATGTGGAATATTTCAGTAAAACGATTAATTTTTTGGACATTTCCGACTCAGGGACGACATTTCACGATTCTCCATAATTGGTCGTAGTGACCAGGGAGAAGTTGTAGGGTGTACGAGAGTCATTTAGATCTCAAGGTTGATGTGTGTCTGAGTCCTCTTGCGAGACCATCCGTTTAATTGTCAGGGTAATTTATATCCAAAGGGACCACCGAGTCACCATTTCTTAGTCGGATGTTGTGTCCTCTGCGTTACGTCCTCTACACCCAAGCTAGGGACTCAGCTCTTCTAGGGGACCTCCTCCTTTACCGTTGGGTGAGGTCATAAGCACGGACCCTTTAGGGTGACTATCTCCTCGGACCACCCGATGTCAGATACCACAGTGTTTTTTCAGTCTACGTCAATTCGTGTGACTGGTCATTTATATTTGAAGTTGTCGAGGTTTAGGTTCAGGACTTTCATTTTCAGTGAGTCAGTACAGACTGAGAAACTCTCGGGTACCTGATATCAGGTACCTTACGAGGTCCGGTCTTATGACCTCACCCATCGGAAAGGGAAGAGGTCCCCTAACAGGGGGGCTGGGTCCTTAGTTTGTCCCTAGAGGACGTAACGTCCACCTAAGAAATGGTCGACTTGGTCGTCCCTTAGGGTTCTTATGTCCTCACCCATCGGATAGGGAAGAGGTCGCCTAGGAGGGTTAGGTCCTTAGCTTGGCCCCGAAGGACGTAACGTCCGTCTAAGAAATGGTCGACTCGGTGGTTCCCTTCGGGGTTTAGGTTCAGGATTGTTACACGTTTATAAGGGTGTACATTTTGACTAGTGTAGACATCAGTGAATAAGACAATCCGAAAATTAACAAATGACAGATGTATTTCACATTAAAATTCAACTCATTAAATTTCAGTGTGACGTCAGAGTGCTTAAATGTCTACGTAGGACATTGTTGTTAAAACCGGGAACCAGGTCAATGTAGTCTTAGTCGGGTAAGTCCCTGACGAAGTGACACTCCGCGGAAGACCTCAAGACGTTACATCACACTGGAATCGGGGCCTTGGATTAAAATTTGTTCTAAGTGTCCATTACAAAAGACAAAACCGGAGCGGTGCGGTGTACTCTAGAATCAAGGGGGTGGTCCCTACCTTGGGAGCGGGGGGACGTCGTCTTCAAGTCTTAGAATTGGTGACCTGGTGTTCCCTTCAGGGTGTCCATTGAGAATACGTACGATTTAATTTTGTTTTGTTTTGTTCCGACATGACATTCCCGAAGATCTGGTCTAAAGTTTGAAACATAGAGTCTGGCACGTGATGGTACAGAAACGTCTCACTTTTGTATAAGTGAACCGTGTTGACCCTTTTTCGGTTGAAACTGTTTGTCTTGGTTTCTGAGAGTCACCTTAAGTTCTGACGGTCTTTCAAGAAGACTTAATTCCTTCATTGATAATCAAAGAGAGTCCTATCTGTTCTACCCAGAGATGAGGTATAATGAAGTAAAGAGGTTTTAGATGATGAGAAGATTCATTGTTGATCTCGACAACGACATGTTGTACGTTGTACTATTGTCCTTAGTACGTCTTTTTAGAGATTCATGGTGACTGATCATCATAAATTTTGGGTCGTCAGGGAGTTTAGACATATGTGACCGACTCATTCATTTGACGGAGTTCGTAAAGTCACGGACGAAAATCATAGTTTCTTTCAACTAATGTTCTTAATTGGAAAAAATTAAAACCCTAAGTCTTTTAAGAGTTGTTTCCTTCCTCATTGTCTTGTTTCAATAAAGAAAGACGTTTTTTGTTGTTGTTGTTGTTGTTTCTTCCGACTAATATTGTCTACGTCCTTTTCTACGGACCAGAGTCTTCGGACCAATTCCTTGTCTAATCGTGATAATGGTGGTTGTCCGAAAATGAATTAAGTAGTTACCAGATTTATTCAAAATAAAGGAATTTATATAGTCCGATAGAATTAAGATGACATTATGTCCCGATAGCGACCAAAAGCGAAACTTGTAAGTAGTGGGGGTGATTTTCGGTTATATTCGGGGTTTCACTGGGTTAGAGGAAGTGATTGTCTCTGTATCCTTCTCTTCGCACTTGTCCGTCTTTTGGCACTGGATTTGTGCTTCTTTTGTTTATTTTGTGTTTTCGTGTTAGTTCGATGTGAATCCCGGATCACCGTCATAACTAATGAATTCCGACTTAAGTTAGGAAGCGTGGAGGGTCAAGGGTCCCCCCTCTTGAATTCAGAGCCTGCCGAGAGATCGTTGGGAAGACCGACCGACGTCCTTGTGTCACTTGCGAGTTTTGATTTCCTATTTCGTTCTTTCTCCCGTAGAAGGGCCGTCTCTGTGCCCTAGAAATTTACTCCCTCTTTTGTTTAATACGGTTTCTGGCTTTGGAGTTTTTTGACATGGTCTCTCCCCTGTTATTCCTCCTTTCCCTTCATCTATTCTTTTTTTGCCCCCCCTCCCCCGTTCACTGAACATAATATGTTCATTCGTAAATCACAGGCGTCACCTTTCTCTTTATCTTGCTCTGTTGCCCCATCGTCCCTTCGCTTTCTCCGTGATCTTTCGGTTCCTCTGATTGCGATTAAAGAGAGTGTACAGAAAGAGCGACAAAGGCTCTTAGTTGTCATGGGTTTCTGTCTGAAGCTCCCGTGGACCCGAGGGGACGTTTAATATGACAATGACATGCACTTCGGTTGGAACTGTATTGAGGGATTTATTCGACATTGAGTGTCCCGAATGGTAGTCTATGTGCCTCTCGCGACGTTTTACTTTTTGTGGTCCCTAAGGGAGGGTAGAGAGGAGCTTCGTAAGGTCACTTGACGACGAATAAAAAGAACTGTTTACAAAAAAAGTTTCTCATCAGGGGGTGTTTTGTTTTGTTTTGCGCTGTCTTTGTTTCGGTGAAGCTGATCGAGGCCATCGTTTGCAGGAGCGAGTATCCTAAATTATCCTCACCACCCAAAAGAGGGTTTTAAGCCGGGGGTTTGTGGGCCTCTACCACTGCACCACCGGCTCGTCCAACTTCTTCGTAGTTAATGGTGTAAGCGTTGGCGGCGCTTGGGGGGCGGAGGGCCACGGCTCAGTCTGACTGAGTGCCTTACTCGCGGGCCACGAGACCCCGAAGAAGAGGGGCCCGGGGACGCCGCGTTTTGGGAGTGCCTTTTCCGCACTTTAAGTTAATCCTTGGGTGGGTGGGGCAGGAGGACGCGGCGCCAGACCCCGAGACAGGTCCCAGTCCCCTCCTTGCCACGGGTCCTTCCTTCGCGGGGTTTTCCCCTTTGCACCTCGAGGCTCGGGCCCCCAAGGTGAGAGGGCTGGAGGTCCGGGTCGTCGGGGGCCAAGCGGTCCGGGCCCGGTGGGGAGGTGGGGCCCGGTTGAGGGCGATGGCTTCGCCCCTCCTGCCCCGTGGCTCCGTCGCCGCGGCGGTGGCCGGCGCGAGTGGCACCGCGAGTGGCACCGCGTCGACGAGCCGAAGACCGGGCCGGCCGGGGAGAAGTTGCCACGCTCGCCGACGGCTGGGGCGACGCCGAGGGTCTCCCGTCGCGGACAGGGGCGGCGGCAATGGCGGTGTTAGGAGGGGCAGCAGCAGCAGCGGCGGCGGCGGCGGCAGGCCATCGGCTTCGTCGTGTCGGCGGATCGAAGGCGAGGAGGAGGCCCAGGGCGCTCTTGAACGCGCGCGCCGGGGCGGGGCGGGGCGGGGTGGGGGCGCTCTGAAGGGGGCCGCCTTTTCCGGGTCTCGCGTTCGCGGGGTGGGGCGGTCCGGGGGCGTCCATCTGGCCGCTGCCCGGCCCCGCGTCCGCGGCCCGGCGGGGCGTCGTCCACCGTGGCCGGCCCGAGGTGGGTGGGGCCAGAAACCTTGGGAAAGCCACGGTCTCGCCCATTTAATGGCGAGTGATACTAAGAGGAGGTGCAGGACTAGCGAAGGAAAGGGGAAGGTGGTTTGGCTCCGTTAAACCGACCCTAACTCCCCACCCCCCCTCCACTCCTCCTTCCTTAGAGGTCGGACTTCGTGAGGTTTATCTCCTGGTCCAGAACTTTATAGACTCTTAAACCAGGTTTGTCTAAGAGGTCATACGAACTCGAAGCGACGACCGAGTGGACCATTTCTGAGGCGGGCCTTACGTCCTCTGGTCCCAAGCTAGGGACCCAACCCTTCTAGAGGACCTCTTCCCCTTTTTCGATGAGTGAGGTCATAAGACCGGACCTCTTAAGGTACCTTCTAAGTCTGTGCTGACTCGCTGAAAGTGAAGTGTAGTTTGACACGTCATACTCTACTTAATTGGATAAGCAAGTAGGCAACTTAGTTCACGAATTATGTCCGATTCGTGTCACGATTGATATCTTCCATGTTGTTACTTGTCTTTAGGAGCGGGAGTTCCTTAAGTCCCAGATCTCCGCACCTTCTTTTTCTTTGTCTTTGTTTATTATGGTGTTTATGACAATCTTAATAAACCTCATTGCGACTCCTTCGATTTTTCTACCCTCTCTCCCCAACGATGAAACGGGTAGAGTCTTTTCGGAAGGGTCTCTTCCACTACTGACTCGGCCCAGAACGTCCTACACATCCTCAAGCGGTCTCTTCGGTTCCATTCCCGTAAGGTCCGTTTCTCTGGTCGTACGTGCATGCTTCCTCGCCTCCGCACTCTCAGCACAAGGGACGTTACGATCGCTCAAGTCAAGTATTGGCCCCTCACCGTCTTCTAGTCCGAACCTCCTCATTGAGAATAAAAAGTCAAGGTTTTCGAGGAACGTCAATTTCCTCTCTTGTCTCGTAGGTTACCATTACACGAAGGACCTTCGGTTTTTTTATCGATCTCCACTCTTATTGGATTTCAGACTAGGATATCTCTTTTGTTCGGGTGACTTTACTGCTCTTATTTAACAAGAAAGTGAGTCATAAACAACTCGTAGTCGACGTACGGTCCGTGATACGTCCCACTATCTACTTGGACTATTTCGGAGACGAAAGTCGTCAAACAGAAGATCTTCTCTCAACGGATCAGACGTTCCGTTTTGTCAACCA
Source organism: Capra ibex (assembly GCA_006410555.1). Taxonomy (NCBI): domain Eukaryota; kingdom Metazoa; phylum Chordata; class Mammalia; order Artiodactyla; family Bovidae; genus Capra; species Capra ibex. Next base: position 50,531,305 of record SJYO01052617.1, on the reverse strand, counting down.
GGACTCCCGGTGACTTGATGTATGTCCTGACGTCTCCTCCCTCGGTCAATGAACCACGAGACCATCAGTCCCTCCTGAACCACAGACTTAACGTTGTACTTTCGTTCCTCCTTTCTCACTACTTTAGTCGGTTATAAAGTCTAACTGGTCTCAAATCCTAAATCCCCCTCCTATTAAACCTTTTGAGTCGTCACCGGTGTCCTAACCTTTTCCAGTCAAAAGTAAGGTTAGGGTTTCTTTCCGTTACGTTTTCTTACGAGTTTGATGACGTGTTAACGTGAGTAGAGTGTACGATCATTTCATTACGAGTTTTAAGAGGTTCGGTCCGAAGTCGTTATGCACTTGGAGCTTGAAGGACTACAAGTTCGACCAAAATCTTTTCCGTCTCCTTGGTCTCTAGTTTAACGGTTGTAGGCGACCTAGTACCTTTTTCGTTCTCTCAAGGTCTTTTTGTAGATAAAGACGAAATAACTGATACGGTTTCGGAAACTGACACACCTAGTGTTATTTGACA
>SJYO01052617.1:50498581-50530486 GCA_006410555.1 Capra ibex | reverse complement strand
AGATTTTTCGGAGAACTACTTTCACTTTCTCCTCTCACTTTTTCAACCGAATTTCGAGTTGTAAGTCTTTTGTTTCTAGTACCGTAGGCCAGGGTAGTGAAGTACCCTTTATCTACACCTTTGTCACAGTCTGAAATAAAACCCCCCGAGGTTTTAGTGACGTCTACCACTAACGTCGGTACTTTAATTTTCTGCGAATGAGGAAGTTTCTTTTCAATACTGGTTGGATCTATCGTTTAACTTTTCGTCTCTGTAATGAAACGGCTGATTCCAGACAGATCAGTTCCGATACCAAAAAGGACACCAGTACATACCTACACTCTCAACCTGACACTTCTTCCGACTCGCGGCTTCTTAACNNNACCTCTTCTGAGAACTCTCAGGGAACCTGACGTTCCTCTAGGTTGGTCAGGTAAGACTTCCTCTAGTCGGGACCCTAAAGAAACCTTCCTTACTACGATTTCGACTTTGAGGTCATGAAACCGGTGGAGTACGCTTCTCGACTGAGTAACCTTTTCTGAAACTACGACCCTCCCTTACCCCCGTCCTCCTCTTCCCCTGTTGTCTCCTACTCTACCGACCTACCGTAGTGACTGAGCTACCTGCGCTCAGACTCACTTGAGACCCTCAACCACTACCAGTCCCTCCGGACCGCCCGACACTAAGTACCCCAGCGTTTCTCAGCCTGTGCTGACTCGCTGACTTGACTCGACTTACTCTTCGTTCCGGTTCTACGTGTCAAATCCGAAGTGACTGTTCATTGTTGGAGACTTCCAAAAATTCGTCCTCTACAGACTGTACTTTTGTTATTCTCCATAGATAAATGGCGGACTGAACATGATTTCAGTATCATAAAGATGACACATATTATAGGGGTAAAGTGTTTGACCCTTAAACTCCGAATTTCTCTAATCTTTAAGTGGGTTCCTTTGGGTTTACATCATCTAGACTCTAACCTTGGATCTAGACAGAACAACATTTTGGGTAAACGGGGGGTTGAAACTTTGCCAAGATCGTACCACAGTCCCCTTTTTTTATCTTTAATTTCCCTTCCTGAATCAACGACTCGTCTCTCCTCCTCCTTCACTCCCCTCTCAACTGCAAGAAACAAAACTCACCCGTCTCTTTAAACGGTCAATCTCCTCCTCGACTGACCCGTCCTCTACCCCCAGTACCCCGACTGAACCCCCCCATCCCGTACATGACCCTTCCCCGTCCATTTTTTTATGACTATGGGATGGACCCTTCCCGTCTCAAGTAAGACTTTTTATGCGCCCATCTTTATTGTTCATGTAACAGGTTTTCGAGGTACGTAAGTAAGAACGACAGATGTTGTAATCGATTCGGAGATGAGACCTCTATCGTTCTATTAGACAATGTCTCGAGTGTCAGACTTCCGCTTCTGTGTGACGACTCTTATATTGTGAGTCCTATCCGTCGAAACCTTGTATCTCGTCCCCTGGACTAGATCAGGTCCTGGTCCCTTCTTACTTCGGTCTCCAAAGTTGAGTCTGAGACTAATCGGACTCTCCTTTTCTAACGAGGTCCTCTCCCGTGTCGTACACGTTTCGGGTCTGTAATTCTTTCTTGAGGTCCTTCGGTAAATGTGGACCCTACTTCTTCTTACACCGAGTACCCACTTCGTAGACCTCTCCCCTTATGGTTCTGAAAGGTCGTGACGATTTTAGATCCCTGACCTCCCTGAAGGGACCACCAGGTTTCCAATCTTGAGCCTCGAAGGTGACGTCCCCCGTGTCCAAGTTAGGGACCAGTCCCTTGATTCTAGGGTGAACGGCGAACTAAGATACCCTATGACTTCGTGGCCCACGTGCAACCAGTAGAGAAGTAGAAGTTTTATGTAAGAGTGAGATCGACGTCTCACTTTTTGGGTCACTCTGGGTCACTTTTTGAATCACCTTGATTCAACAAGTAGTGGATGTTCTGTCACAGGATTCTGGACACGTTCTGGGAGTACCTAGACCAGGGACGGACGGTCGGAATGAGAGAGCCAGAGGTCGGTTGTATGTGAGATGGTTATAATTTGGTGACACCAAAGGCCTTCTACGTTACTACAAAACTCACAGACATAGAAACGTGAACGTCAAAGGAGACGAGTCAACCAGAAAAGGGGAAAGAAGTCCGGGGGTTCAGTCAAAATCCCAAAGAGGGAGTTTTTATGGTGACCCAGTGGTTAGAGTGACGTCGTATTACCAGACGAGTGAAGAGGCGGGAGGGGTAGGTGACGGTTTCCGAGATGTTCGAGCGTTTGTCCTGGTGTGGAAGAAGAGTGTAAACATAAGGGTCAGACGTCGTGTCACGTACCTTACTTAATTACCTACCTACCTCCCTACCTACTTATTTGTCGTCTCCAACTCACCTCTATTTGTACACCGACGGAAAGACCCGTTACATTATAGACCTTAAGTCCTTCACCCACTCTAGAGTCTTCTCTGATCTATTGAATCGTCTTGTCTTGATATATATATATATATATATACTCGAAGAAAATTTTTTACTATTTTGTCTGAGACTAATACAGAAACGTTTTTACATACGGACACCTGGTCTAAACCCTCCCTTGTGAAAATTTATTAAATTCATTAATACGACTTTACTTCGTTAACACCTACTGTTTTTGTTTTGTTTTGAAGTTGTAAACAATGTGACAGAGAAGCTAATTTTTGGGGAGAAACGGCTGTCTGAGTCTTTAAACTCTCTTACGACAGGTTATAGTAAGGTACGTCTCCTTTTTAGGCGTGATCTCCGTCATTATCCATCTTATACACAAATTATCGTTTTTCTTTAGCCTTGTTCTCCACGTTCCATGTGGGACCACACTTTTCGACAACTTTGACATCGTTTTGAACGATTAATGTTTAATCGGTGTAGTTAGCGAAACCTTACGTGTTTAATTAGTGGTTTTGCAGGGAGAAAGGTCAACCCCCCCACCAAACGCCAATAAAAAAGTCAGCAGCCTTTGCTAAAGACGAAAACCAAAGACACTCAACAGCACGACGGGGGACGGCCAGTATTCACCTGTGACGGGACCGTGACGGACTTGGGACCTTCGGGTAACGTCCGTGAAGGAGACTCGGGTGAAAATACTCAAAGAGAATCACCCTCTCTACCTTTGTTGGTTACTGTTGGTTTTACCCAGTGACTTTAAGATAAGGATGGACGAGGTAACTAGAACCTTCAAGAGTAGTATCTTAAAGGAGACAAGATCAACACTGACGTCTTCCGTTACCCTGGGGTGAGGTCATGAGAACGGACCTTTTAGGGTACCTACCTCCTCGGACCATCCGACGTCAGGTACCCCAGCGATCCTCAGCCCGTGCTGACTCGCTGAAGTGAAAGTGAAAAGTGAAAGTACGTAACCTCTTCCTTTACCGTTGGGTGAGGTCACAAGAACGGACCTCTTAGGGTCCCTGCCCCCTCGGACCGTCCGACGACAGACACCCCAGCGGGTCTCAGCCTGTGTTGACTCCGCTGAGTCGTCGTCGTCGTCGTCGTCGTCGTCGTCAACACTGACGTTCCTCTAGTTTGGTCAGTTAGGATTTCCTATAGTCAGGACTTACAAGTAATCTTCCTAACCACGACTTCGACTTCGAGGTCATGAAACCGGTGGACTACCTTTCTCGACTGAGTAATCTTTTTCTGGGACTACGACCCTTTCTAACTTCTGTCCCCTTCCCCCACTGTCTCCTACTCTACCAACCTACCGTAGTGGCTGAGTTACCTGTACTCAAACTCGTTCGAGACCCTCTACCACTTCCTGTCCCTTCGGACCACACAACGTCAAGTACCACGACGTCTCAGCCTGTACTGACTCGTTGACTTGTTGTTGTCGACACTCGGTTCCGACGTATGTGAGGAGAACCCGAACCTCCCACTGGAGACTATAACTCGGATGGTGATCCTGAGGTTCAGGACAGGGAAGGAAAGGAGTTAGAGGACTGAAACACAGATAGTGGGATCGACCAAGTTTGTGATGGTAGGAAGGACTACCTGACTGGTTCGTAGAATGGGGAAGGTTCAGTGATAGATGTGACGTCGGTTTTACCTGAGAGACTTTATGTTTAACTTAGTCCACCAGTGTCCCGTCCATGAATCGAACGAGGTTTACCGAGAGAACCGACCGGGGACGGTCGTTGAGACCGGAGTCGAGAAAGTTGAAAAGATAGAAAAGAGAAGACCTACTGAACGTCGAAGGACTTACTGGGATGTTAAGAGAATGGAGACTCAAAACCGTATGACGGGGAAACCCGACCTTACGGAGGAGAGGGACGGAAGGGACGGTAGTGGACCGAGAACAGACAGAAGGTTTAGAGTCGAGTCCCGGTGGAGGTGGTCCCTCGGAGGATACTTCGAGACCAGGGAGGTCACCCAAGACTATCGTGGAAACGTTGAGGTAGTGAGGATAAAAAGTATTCTGGTATATACTCGGTAGATAACTATGAACAGGAAAAGGGGAAATCCGGTCTCAAGGACTACAGACACACCTACTTTTTATAACAGACGGAATGGTCATTTGTTTCCTATAACGTCGGTAGTTTGGTCGTGTTATGTCACGGGGTTTCCCACTCGGGACTCCCTGAGTCCTACCTCTGTTTCCCCGACGAGTGACGGTTTGGGAGTCACTGACGTCAGTAGGGGTTGAAGTCCGTGGAACTCCCCTAAATCCTTCCTCTATTCGTCCTATGACTGGGGTCTCTTGACTTCATGTTAAGTTTCCTTACTAAAGTCACTCGGGTCTAAGAACGTAGAAGGGTAAGTATCTTTTCGTGATTCAAGGAATCACCCTCTATAGACCAAAAGAAATTAATTGTCCTTAGAAAAACTACAAGATTTGTGGACCAGAAACGACTTTTTCGAGGACATATAGGACCGACGGACGAACGGAGAAACCTCGACTCAGGACAGAAGACGGAGATCTAGTTTATCGTTCAAAAATTTTACCTGTTTTACAAATCAACGAGTCAACTTAGGTTGAGAAATGTTAGGGTACCTGACATCGGACGGTCCGAGGAGACAGGTACCTTAAGAGGTCCGTTCTTCTGACCTTACCCAACGGTAAAGAAAGAGGTCCACTAGAAGGGGTGGGTCCCTAACTTGGGTCCAGAGGACGTAACGTCCGTCAAACAAATGACAGACTCGGTGGTCCCTTCGGAATTTTAACTCTTTTCCCGGTTGTTAAGAAGAGATTGTAATCGTCACGAGTGTAAAATTATGTGTTCTCTTAACGAGCCTCTGGACAAATTTTACATTCGAGGTCACTGGGTCTCTATCAGTTGAGGAATCCAGACCCTTCCCGAGTCTTTATACGTAAAATTTATTCGTCGACGTCCATATAAGAATCCGACCAGTAGACACGTCGTCTGAAACTCTCTGTTACGGATGACTCATTAACTCGGCACCTCTAAGACCCTAGAAGGGTGGGGTCATAGGATCTAATGTCCTTAGTCCTATACTCAACGGTACCAGTCCTCTCTTGAACCCTGAGAAGGGGGTCCCGTGAGGGACCCCAGAATTCGACGGACTCCGACACTTTACGGTCATTTCGGGTAACCACACCAGTTCCAGAACCCGCCCATCGTGAAGAATCGTGGTGTGACATTTGTTTAATTTTTATTTTCGGGTCTATTCGTTTACCTGAGACTAGGAGTCTCGAGAGACATCCTACGGTCTCAGTTCAAGTTCCTCCGACCGGGAAGAGATAGGGAAGTCAAAGGTACACTGAGAAACCTTACAAAGTCAAAGGTACACTGAGAAAGTAATCTTATGTAAGACAAGTAATTCCTGTCCTTCAGTTAAGGTAAAACCGGACTAGATTTAACGTTCACTACAGAGGTTTCTCACCTTTAAAGGGGTGACACAGATGGGGACGCTCTTTCTGCATACGCGTTAAAATTATGACCCTTCAAGGAGACTATAACCGAAATTAATGTACAAACTTTTTATTTATAAGATTGTATCCTCTGAGAAGGAGAAGAGAGAATTGAAAAGGGTAGAGTTTTTTAAATAAACGTGGAGACTACAGAAAAACGAAAAATTAGAAAAAAATAAAAACGTTTGATTCAAAATTAATCTGTTCAGTGGACGTGAAGGAATGTGGAGTAACAGGGAAAAGGGGGGAGTCAAGAAAACGATTAGAGGAGGGGATCTGAACGTGGAATGGTCGATGTCTCTTATAAGAACAGGGACAGTGGGTGTTAGAGGTAGGTATGTTGTCTGTTCATAATGTACTTAAGTAGGAGGGTACTTTACACTTTTATGACATAAATTCTGAGACTGTCCCCCTGAAGGGACCACCGGGTCGCTGACCCCGAGACATGACGGTCAGGTCTCCCGGACCCAGTCCCTTGACCTAGGGTGTACGGCGTTGATTTCTGGGGTGGACGGTGTCGATTCTAGTTTCCAGGGTACACCGCGTCGATCCCGGACTGTGTCGGTTTACTCATTTATAAATAAAATTTTTTTTAACATTTGAATTTTTTTTTTTTTCTGATCGACCGTCCTAGACTCGTGATTAAACTCCGGTCCTTTACAGATTCCGAAACACATACAATAAAGTAAATCAGGGGTGTTATTGGTCTGTACCATCTATAATGCTGATACGGGTAAAATACCTACCCCTTTAATTCTCAAAGGTATGCCTCCCCTGTCAGTCGACACAGGTTATAACGACATCTCTTACCCGTTCCACTTCTACCTCTGAGTTGGTAACTTAAACCTCTCTACCCCTGACACCCACTGTAACTGTTCTTGTAAAAGTCATTGACCACCCCACTCTCAGACCCCCTCCTCTAATCTCTTCCGTGAACCCCCTTTCTCCCTACTACCCCACATTCCTTCACGTCCGTCGTCCATGTGCAGAGATACTCTCAAAACGATACATCGTCTCGTTTCTCATCGTAAACCCCTTGGAAGATGGGACAACCATCCTTACATTTAACCACACCGGTGATACCTTTTGTCATACCTCCAAGGAGTTTTGTGATTTTTATCCCAACGGTATACTAGGTCGTTCGGGTGAGAGCCCTAATATATAGGTCTCTTTTGGTATTAAGTTTTCCTGTGTACCTAAGGAAATAAGTATCGTTGTGCTAAATGTTATCTGTTTCGTACCTTTGTCGGATTTACAGGTAATTGTCTACTTACCTATTTCTTCTCCGCCATGCACGCATGTTATATGGTATACTATATAAGTCACCGTCCTGACTGCAATTTCGACTACAATCTGACTGCAACCTTCGAGGTCAAGAAGCCGGTGGACTACGCTTTTCGACTGAGTAACCTTTTCTGAGACACCATGTTTGCATGTATATACACGTGTATGTGCACGTACATTTAGCGAAGTCAGCACAGACTCCGAAACGCTGGGGTACCTGACATCGGGTGGTCCGAGGAGGCAGGTACTCTAAGAGGTCCGTTCTTATGACCTCACCCAACGGTACGGGAGGAGGTCCCCTAGAAGGACTGGGTCCTTCCAGTCCTATACGGAATGTAGAGGACGTAACCATCCACCCAAGAAATGGTACTCGATGGACCTTTCGGATATATATATATGTGTATGTGTGTGTGTGTGTGTGTGTGTGTGTGTGTGTATTAAATTAGTTAAACGACATATCGTCTTTAATTGTCTTGTAACGTTTAGTTAATGTGAAGTTATGTTATTTAAAAATTTTTTGCCTCACCCTAAACCTACCGGTTCTTTCCCTAAAATTTATACCCTGGATACTCCCGTACACACGACTTCCCTTAATAGATCATCTCTCCCTTTGAAATCCTGTCCCTCTCTCTTCCCTTAACTCCTCGTTTCAGGAACGTTAAGTAGGTAAAAGCACCTGTCCGTCGGCGCATTCACTTTTGTCTACATCCAGTCACCCACCGTCGCCGCCGCCCGTCTCCGAAGAGAAAAGAGTCAATCCACGTACTCCAGTGATGGGTTCACGTTCTCCAAACAAACCTAATCTTCCATACTGCGACTTGAAAACCTGACACCCCCAAGTTCTCTTAAATCCTTTGTGACGCCCACCACGATTCTAGGGTGAGTCTAAATGCTAACAATTGCATTTTCTCCGGTGAGGTGGACCAACGGACAAAATTGGTCAATGTAAGTCGACGGACCAACGTCTGTGTCCCGTCCACTTCTCGGACTAAAACGGTCTAACCCTAAACGGTCCGGTTATGGTGGTTTCTCCACTCCCCAGTCCCACAACTCCCACATACGTTTCATGGTCTATTTCACCCCCCGAACGTCAGTTTCGGTCCGTTCTTTCTTTCCCCCTGCCCTTCACACAAATACCCCCTGTCTCAAGTCAAACCTTTCTATTCTTTCAAGACCTCTACCTACCACTACTACAAACGTGTTTCTGTACTTACAGGAATTACGATGACTTGACATGTAAAATTTACCAATTTTTACTATTTAAAATACAATACCTATACAATGGTGTTACTTTAAAAAAAAAATTACAACTTATAGGGACCTTCAGGTCGCCAATCCTGAACCGTGAAAGTGACGGTACCGGTCCCAAGGTGAGGACCTACTTTTTGATTCTAAGACGTTCGACACACCACGTCGTTTTTTTTCATGATAGAACTAGTCAGTCAAGTCAAGTCACCGAGTGAACACAGACTAAGAAACACTGGTGTACCTGATGTCGTGCGGTCCGTGGGGACGGGTAATGGTCAAGGGTCTCGAACGAGTTTGAGTACAGGTAGCTCACCCACTACGGTAGGTTGGTAGAGTAGGAGACAGTAGGGGAAGAGGAGGGTGGAAGTTAAAAAGGGTCGTAGTCCCAGAAAAGGTCACTCAGTCAAGAAACGTAGTCCACCGGTTTCACGGCCTCGAAGTCGAAGTCATAGTCAGGAAAGTTACTTATAAGTCCTGACTAAGGAAATCCTAACTGATAGAACTATGGATCGGGGTAGGGTCTATTCAATCTTAGAGACCCGATCCCGGAGATCTGTACTCATAAAATTATCTGACACCTTAACAACTCAATCAATACAAAAGCATGTGAGTAAGTAAGATGTTTGTGTAACATATGTGTAGTACTAACTGGGACCCCCATGCGACTAATTAAATTTACCTATTCCAAGGACGAGAGTACCTCGAATGTTAGGTCCTCCCCTTTCCGTCTACTGTGTCAGTTGTTTCTTTACACATTGTTAAAGTCTTCACACAAAGTTGGTAGGTTCACTCGAACTTGATCCTACTACACAACCTCTGTGCGTCTTCCCGACACCCATACCTGTCTGGATTCTAGAAGTCAGTCCCTCTTCGGAGTTCACCGTCGTTGCCTAGTACTTCTGTGCACTGACGTAGAGCGACTGCCTAACACTCTCGACACACTGTCGGGCCTCACTTCTAGTTGAGGGTCTCAAGTGAGTTTGAGTCCAGGTAGTTCACCCACTACGGTAGGTTGGTAGAGTAGGAGACAGCAGGGGAAGATGAGGGTGGAAGTTAGGAAGGATCGTAGTCCCAGAAAAGGTTACTCAGTCAAGAAGCATAGTCCACCGGTTTCATAACCTCAAAGTCGAAGTCGTAGTCAGGAAGGTTACTTGTGGGTCCTGACTAAAGGGAATCCCACCAACCTAGAGAAAAGTCAGGTTCCCTGAGAGTTTTCAGAAAAGGTTGTGGTGTCAAGTTTTCGTAGCCAAGAAGTCGTGAGTTGAAAGAAATATCAGGTTGAAAGTGTAGGTATGTACTGATGACCTTTTTGGTATCGAAACTGATCTACCTAGAAACATCGTTTCATTACAGAGACGCAAAATTATACGACAGATCCAACCAGTATTGAAAAGAAAGTTCCTCGTTCGCAGAAAAGTAAAGTACCGACGTCAGTGGTAGATGTCACTAAAACCTCGGGGGGGGGGCGTTATTTCAGACAGTGACAAAGGTGACAAAGGGATAGATAAACGGTACCTCACTACCCTGGTCTATGGTACTAGAATCAAAAGACTTACAACTCAAAATTCGGTTGAGTTACCGTGGGGTGAGGTCATGAGAACGGACTTTTTAGGTTACCTACCTCCTCAGACCATCCGACGTCAGGTACCCCATCGTTTCTCAACCTGTGCTGACTCGTTGAAGTGAAAGTGAAAAGTGAAAGTACGTAACCTCTTCCTTTACCGTTGGGTGAGGTCACAAGAACGGATCTCTTAGGGTCCCTGTCCCCTCGGACCACCCGACGGCAGATACCCCAGTGTGTCTCAACCTGTGCTGACTTCACTGAGTCGTCGTCGTCGTGAGAAAGGAGAAAGTGAAAGACGGTATTCCCACCACAGTAGACGCATAGACTCCAATAACTATAAAGAGGGTCGTTAGAACTAAGGTCGAACACGAAGAAGGTGGGGTCGCAAAGAGTACTACATGAGACGTATCTTCAATTTATTCGTCCCACTGTCATATGTCGGAACTGCCTGAGGAAAAGGATAAACCTTGGTCAGACAACAGGGTACAGGTCAAGATTGACAACGAAGGGCTGGACGTATGCCTAAAGAGTCCTCCGGCCAGTCCACCAGACCCATCAGGGTAGAGAAATTGTCCCTGAAAGTGAGTGGTGATATGCCACTCTCTCCACGAAGGTCGTGTCAGAAAGAGGTTATCCACGCTAATGGACAACCGTTGTTAAAGGAGGAACTCCTTTTTTTTATCCCTTTTATCCCCGAAGGGGTCACCAGGTCACCGACCCTGAGACGAGAAGGTGACGTCCCTGACGGCTAAGTTAGGGACCAACCCCCTGATTCTAGGAGGTGTGGTGTGTTGCACCGTTTTTTTAATTTTTATATAAAATTTTTACTCCTTTTATTATGGAGTGGTTTGTCAACAGCACTTTTGCTTTGTTTTATTCTATTACGCAGTAGTTTCACTACGTTTTACAAAGACTCAGTATTTGAAAATCTGTGTGTAGATCAATAGGGACACACGTAAAATCGCTAGAGTATACCTACGTGAAGGACAGCAATATTTTTTGCATAGCCCGGAATAGAGAATCGATAAAAAAGGACTCACCTGTGTGGATATGAGGGTTGGGAGTCTACTAGAGTTGTGTACAACATCTACCAGTGGTAATAAAAAGGATATTTCAGAATTCCAGGGAGGTCTCTCTTTTGCAAGTGTCGGTGAGACGCTGGTCCGTCTAACGTGGGGACCGCCCACCTGCTCACAGAGTAAGGTTGTGTTCCGCTAGCGACGGTGTCGGCCCTCAAACCCGTGTAAATTTGTATAAGTCTCAAAAGTACAAAATGAATTTTCTCAACAAATCAGCGAGTCAGTACAGGTCGAGAAGATTCTGCGGTACCTGACATCGGGCGGTTACAGGACACAGGTACTCTAAAAGGTCCGTTCTTAGGACCTCACCCAACGGTAAAGGAAGAGGTCCCCTAGAAGGGGTGGGTCCCTAGCTTGGACTCAGAGGACGTAACGTCCGCCTAAGGAATGGTGACTCGGTGGTCCCTTCGGGATACACTTTCGTAAGTAGTACCAAAACTAATCGTTCACCTTACTCAACGAGTACAACAGTCGGGATGAACAGTAGTAGTTGGTGTCCCGTCAATCACTCCCTTTCTTGGTTCTCCGAAGACAACGGTGTTTCCGTTGTAAAGCTCCCACTAAGAAGGTATCCGACCTTTTAACCCGCTGAAGGGCACCAGTGGTGATCTCCAGTGAGATCCCTTCGCGATGGAACTCCAACGTCTTGAGTGGCGTTTCCTTACGACCGCAAACCGAGGTTTTTACCTAAGCTGGAGCGAAGACAACCCTGAGCGACGAGGGCTCGCGGTCCTTTACGGCAAACGGTCCAGGGTTGCTACTTTGCACCTCCTTTATAGGTCAACGTGGGAAACGTTACCTTTGGGGTTAAGGGACCTTGAGCTTGTCTTTAGTTCTTCCTTGTTCTGATGGGTGGGGGAGCGAGAGGGATTGGGGATTTAGAAATTGGTGTGCAAAGTTAAGAAACACCAATGGCCTCTTGTGTTCAGTATAAAGGGCCAAATGACTTATTTGGTGTTGCGACGTAAAGGGGACGGAAGAGGACACTTTGTACAAAGCAGAGACGATGGGATTAGAAAACCAAAATACTGGTTTCACGTCTCACAATACCTTAAATAAGAGCGAAAGAGTTTGAAAAAGTCTAAGGCTATCGAGTCGTCGGTCCAAAGACCACAGGAGGGTAGACCGTTCCTAGGAGTCACAGACTTGTAAAACAGAAACCTCGGAGCTACTTTATTACACACCTCACACAAATTTAGTCTCGGATCAGGAGTCATTCGAGAATTCTTTTCACTCGAACACTATTAATAATGACAATAATGCCCTGAACCTGATACTGTAATTCTATTAACAGTTCTGATTCCCTTTGTTCTGACCAACGTCCTTGAGTTACCGTAGAGTTCCGGGGAGGGTTCCACCGGACTGTTGAATGTGGTCTAACAGAGACCCTTGTTAGGAGGAACCCGTCAAACCAATATCTACGGTAAATAACGGACACAAAATATACTGGTATATCGACTCCCAAATTAACCGTCGATCCTCTTACAGTTGACGTAATAAGGAAATTGGGAACAACAACAACAAGTCAACGATTCAACGCAGGCAGAGGAACGTTAGGGAACCTCACATCGTAAGGTCCGAGGAGACAGGAGGTGAGAGAAGACCTCAAATGAGTTTAAGTACAGGTAACTCAGTCACCACGATTGGTAGAGTAGGAGACAGTGGGGGAAGAGGAAAACGGAAGTTAGAAAAGGTTGAAGTCTCAGAAAAGGTCACTCAACTGAGAAACGTAATCCACCGGTTTCATAACTTCGAAGTCGAAATCGTTGTCAGGAAGGTTACTTATAAGTCCCAACTAAAGGAAATCCTAACTGACCAAACTAGAGGAACGTCAGGTTCCCTAAGAGTTCTCAGAAGAGGTCGTGACGTTGAGTTTTTGTAGTTAGGAAGTCACAAGTCGGAAGAAATACCAGGTTGAGAGTGTAGACATGTACTGATGACCTTTTTGATATCGAAACTGATATGTCTGGAAACAACCGTTTCACTATTTGGGAAAAACAATTATCGTTATGTCAATTTTTCTCTTGCTTGAACAGGACTCAAGGTTGAGACAAAGTCCCGAGACACAATCCGTGAACCGGGTTAAATAGAGTAGATTGATTTGAAGTCCCAGGAGTCAGTATTATTACCTTCCTATAACACTCTTTATCATCCATGACATAGAAATGAACGAACGAAAGGAATAAAAATTATCTAAAAAAACTACACCTGGTAACATGTTCAGAAATAACTTACACGATGTTGTATCAAAGACAAAATACAAAACAAAAAAAAACCGACATTCCGCACACCCTAGAGAGTCGTGACGGGAGGGGGACGGGGCGGGGGGAGATGGTCCTAACTTGGGCGCAGGGAACATAACTTTCTGTCTCGCAATTGGAGACCTGGTGGTCCCTTAAGAGTTCAGATGAACAAAAGAGGGACTTCGAACAAAATAAACTTTTGTCCTATCCTACCGAATATGGAGTTAATATTACGAAAAATGAAAAGTTTGAGAAGGAGAAGGAGGAGGAAACAGATGAAGAAAAAACAGATGGACTCAAAAAGTACTCTGAAATGGGTCAGTGTTTTGAGGCCCTTCAAATGAGTCCGATAGAGACAAAAGACGAAGACTCAAGGTTTTATTATTTCGTCGAACAAAGTGCCAGAACGGTCTTTGGAAAAATCCAGATCCTTAGTTTGAAGCAGGAAGTCAGAGACTGAGCCGAGTTCTTTAGTTTAGAGGTGGGAGAGGGTTTAATTGCACTCGTAAACCTGAAATCCTTTTAATTTAGAGACGTTCGTAGTAGTACTCAAGTCTCGTTATATTTATGGTCCCGACGGATGTCTGGTCTTCCCTCACAGTAGAAGCGAGCGAGACTCTAAATCCTTACAGTCTACCCGTTTTAGAAGACGAAATATATCGACTCGAATATCTGTACGGTCGAACTCTACTTGCTCCGTTCGTCGAGGTTTCCAAACTTCCTACGTACCCTTCTCTTCTCACCTCATTTTCTACGACAGTCTCCAGAAAGAACTATAAGACTTGGCTCTTTCAAGACCGGACCTAACCTCCGGCTCTTTTCTCTCGGGTGTCAGTGTCCTCATTTACTCCCCAATCTTTAACTTACATTTACCTTCTACTTTCTTGAACCTACCCGAAATTAAATTATAAAAAATTTTTATAAATAAATAAACCGACGCGACCCAGAATTAACACCGTGAACCCTAGAAGTAACGTAATACGTCCTAGAAATCAACGTCGTCGACGACGACGACGATTCATCGAAGTCAACACAGGTTGAGACACGCGGGGGTATCTGTCGTCGGGTGGTCCGAGGGGGAGGTCTTCGGACCGTTCTTGTGACCTCACCCAACGGTAAAGGAAGAGGTTACGTACTTTCACTTTTCACTTTCACTTCAGTGAGTCAGAACAGGTTGAGAAGTGTTGGGGTACCTGACGTCGGATGGTCCGAGGAGACAGGTACCCTAAAAGGTCCGTTCTCATGACCTCACCCAACGGTAACGGAAGAGGAATCAACGTCGTTCACCCTAGATAAAGGGACTAGTCCTTGTCTTGGACCTGGGGGACGTGACCCTTACACCTCAGAGTCGGTGACCTGGTGGTCACTTCAGGAAGTCAATCATAATTTCCCTGTTTCCGATTACTTACAAAGTTCATGTGCCTTCTACTAGTGGTGATAAAAGGAATTACTGACTTACGACCTATTTAAGGTCGAACCACTTAAGTCTAATCTAGGTTCACTTTTGAAAGACTGTATTTTTCATGACCTTACACAATGGCTCCAGCGTTTTAGAAAGTCAAACCACTAAGTCATGGGAAAACTAACTGTCTAACCGCCATTCACCCACTGGAGAGAACCGAGGTATAAATACGTGCCAATGGTACAATTGTCATCCCATTGTTTATCGGGACAAATAGATGATTTGTCCACGCAGAACCCTGAACTCGTCCAAATTTAAAGGGGTCACCTAGGACCTATTTATATACACATAAAATGTGTTATCTTTGACCTGAGGTCCTCCGGTCGTCCCTCTTACGTCCTTCCCTGGGAACCGAAGACTAGTAACAGAGGAGATTGGACAGGAGGCCGGAGAGGTCGTCGACTTCCGTTTTGATACACTGGGTCTCATAGGGACAGGCTCTCCTCTCGTCTCCGGGATTTGGGAGTCCCTTACAACCGTTACGCCCGAACCGTGTGCGCCTTACACCCCTTACTCAGGTGTCAGGTCTCAAGTCTAGAATGTCAAACCGAAACGGGACGGGACTGTCGCAGACGGAGTGTACTCCCCGAGACGGACCCCTCGACACTTAGGACGAAGACTTAGTATAACGAAAAGACTCGGGCACCCAGAATAATATCGATTCTTCTGAAGTTGGTCAGACCGAGTCCGACGTCTCTTAATTTATACGAAAGTTTTATGAGGGAGGTGAACCCCAGGTTGTTCTTGTGTGTCCGTCGACAGAAATGATGTAGTTACAGAAGACGGGAAATTTTGAGTAAAGGGAGACTTCGACTAAATTTTTTTTTTTTTTTTTCCTTGATATCAGCTAAATGCTACAAGACAATCAAAGTCCACATCTTGTTTTATTAAGTAAATATATATATATATATATATATCCTAAGAAAAGGGAATATCTAATAATGTTCTATAACTCATGTCAAGGAACACGATATGTCGTCCAGGAACAATCAATGGAAAAACAAAAGCCGTACACTCTAGAATCAAGGGACTGGTCCCTAGCTTGGATAAAGAGTAACCTTCACACCTCAGAATTCGTGACCAGACGGTCCCTTCAGCATAAAATAAAAATCATCATCCATAGACAATTAAGGTTTGAGGATTAAATAGAGAAAGGGGAAACCGTTGGTATTGAAACTAAAGATTCAGACACTCAGATAAAGTTTGTTTAAAAAAGTTATAACTTTTAAAGACCCTTCTAAGAGTCCTTTGATCGTATAATCAACGGAGTGTCTCCCCTTGACACTCTACTCCCTATCCTCCTTCTGGATAAAAAATAGGAAGAAACAAAGAAAACTTAATAAGTACACGTACTTATCCATATAGGGTTTTATTTATACTATTAAAAAAATTGTATTCCAAATATTTTGAGACACACCTTAAAGTGAATTGAGGAAAAAATAAAAGAAAATTTTTTTATAAATAAAAATTAACTTCCTATTAACGAAATGTTATAATACGACCAAAGACGGTATTACGTACCTAGTCGGTATCCATGTGCATGTATGTAGTGGAGGGAGAGTATAGAGTGGGGAAGGGTAAGGAGATCTAACGAGGTCTCGGGGTCCAACTCAAAGGACTCAGTATGTCTTTAAGTTTTGATACCTTGTGAAATGTTTAAACACACAGTAGGAACGTGTCCCCGGCACGATTATAAGAGACGTAGCAAGGTTAAAATCATACACACGACGGTTTCGTGTGGCGAATTGAGGAAAAGAAGGTTTAGTCTAAAAAGGGAGGCAGAATGAGTCGAGGGGTAAAGTGTTCCTGACGTAGACGGAAACTGATTCGTGAGTGACACCGGATCCCAACCCGAGTCGTAGAAGACAAGTAATAGAGTGAAAGAGTAAATTGTTCGGTCCTTTAGGGGACCACCGAGCCACCAACCCTAAGGAAAGAGAGTGACGCTTCCCGGGTCCAAGTTAGGGACCACCCCCTTGATTTTAGGGTGTTCGATGCACCGTACTGGTTGGTTGGTTTGTTTTCGTATTCAGTCACTCTTCAAAGAGATCAATGGGTTTAAGATGTCCACTTCTTTGCCTCCGAAGCTCTCTCTCCAGAGTATCGACCATTCATAGTCCAGACGATAAGTTTGTACCCAAATTAACCGGGGTCATTCTTAGACGGACCTTACACCCTCTGTGCCCCAAGTTAGGGACCCAGTCCTTCTAGGGGACCCCTTCCCTTACCGTTGGGTGAGGTCCTAAGAACGGACCTCTTAAGGTACCTGTCTCCTCGGACCGCCCGATGTCAAATGCCCCAGGGTTTCTCAGCCTGTGTTGACTCACCGATTGTAAAACAAGAAGAATTTTAGAAAGACGTAAATAAATACCGACACGACCCAGAAATGACGACCGTGTCCGAAAGAAACCAACGTCGTTCCCCCGAGGAGCACCGCCACCGAGGACGCGGCCTCGTGCCCGAGAGCACGGGCCCGAAGTCATCAAGGCCTAGCACACGAATCGACGGGGAACCGCATACCTTAGAAGGCGCTAGTCCCTAGCTTGAGTGTAGGCGACGTGCCCGTCCCCCTAAGAATCGGTGACCTGGTGGTCCCTTCAGGACCCGGGGTGAACAGTGGGAGTGTCGGACGACGGAGGCATCGACTTTCTTGTGACTACACAGTCGACGGTTTGAATAATCCTTGAAAGAGTGTTTGAGGAAACAGTTTGTTCGGGAATTTTCGGTGTTTTCTCTACTTTGTCTAAATTACGTCTAAGAAGCCGGTTTCCTTTCGACCCAAGAGTCATGTACGCAGAAAAGCACAACCCCCGTGACTAATAATGCGGCTTAATGACTGAGTACCCGAATAGTTTCAGACTTCGGAGACTAGGGGGCGTTCGTTTAGGACTCGGTCCTGGGAGAGTCACCCTGTGTAGAGTCCGTCGTAAGTTTACCTTTTCCCCTGTGAAGACCAAACTCAAACTTCTGCGGTGGTCATGTACGTGGTCAGGATATAGACCGACTTCGACCTTTCGAACGCCCGAGTCTCGTTTCGACACTCTTAGAATTTCCGGGACACTTTCTTGTTCAGGGGCGTATTGACGATCAAAGATACCTGTGTCTTCTTTTCTTCCCTAACGTTACTTTTTATCGATTCGTCGGTCGTTAAGCTCTACTCCGACGTCTTCCGGTCCACCTGATTGTCGACTAACATATAGTGTGTGAGAGTACTTCGGGGATATTGGGTTTCTATCGTTTCTTCAAAATATTTCTCGGTAGTTAACAAGGTTCAAAAATACAACTTTAGTTCCGTTCCTAGACCAGTAGTGGGAATTTATTTGAACGGAACGAAATACATCGAATAAGTGTGGCAGTTCCTCTCCTAAATATTTTATGAAATATATCAAAACGTCGTATTTTCGTAGAAGTGTCCCTTAAGGGACCACCAGGTCACCAATTCTGACACGAACGTGACGTCTATAAGTTAGGAAACCAGCCCTTGATTCTAAGGCTTTCAGTCTATGACGTTCGGTGCGTAGAAGTGCACGAAATAGAGTAGATTGGGTCCTAGAAGTACACGCAGTAGAGTAAACTAGTTCTCACTCACCCAGGAACAGGTGGAGGTCAGGTTCATTGAGAGAGGTGGAGCTGGGGGGTTCGTTGGTGGAAGCCACCCGATGGAAACTTATTGCCTGGGACCCTTTGTCGTCGTTCCTTCTAAGAACCAGACTTCCAAGACAGGTTCCAGCTCACAAAACCCTATATACAACAACAAATCAGTGATTCAACACAGGTTGAGAAAACGTTGAGGCAACTGACACCGGGTGGTCCGAGGAGACAGGTACCCTAAAGGGTCCGTTCTTATGATCTCACCCAACGGTAAAGGAAAAGGTCCCCTAGAAGGGTTGAGTCCCTAGCTTGGGATCAGAGGACTCCGAGGACGTAACCGTCCGTCTAAGAAATGGTGACTCGGTGGTCTCTTCGGAAACCCTGTATATAAACTAAAATTTATTACTTCCAGTGTTACCAAGCTATAGTCGTGGTTGTGTTGTAAATTCCCTCTAAGAGGGTGGAAGGAAGAGTTTCAAGCATAAGCACTACGAGAACTTTAATTGGTAAACGTTTACCCTCGTTGGGGACCTCACTCGGTACACCTTCGTTTCCCCTACTTCTGTCGGACTCGGGACCCTTCGAGAGGAAAGAGTCACGAGTGGGTACCGGGACTGTCTAGGATCGTACTACGATGGGAGGTCTAATACGTCCTGACTAACGGTGGTAGGGTCACAACGTTGGGACCCTCAGATTGAAGGTTCATTATTAGTTCTGAAGATCTGTTTTAGCCTCGATCTCTACAAGACACCGATTTCCGCAGAAGGGTACTCTGTACCTTCGAAGAGAATCTCGTCACACCCAAAAAAAAAAAAAAAATACAAATAAAAACCGACGTGACCCAGAAGTACCGAAGCGGGTCTGAAAGAAATCAACGCTGTTCACCCCGACGAGAGATCGACGCCACTTACTTGCCCGAAGAGCAGCGTCACCGGAGAGAGCAACGGCCCGTGTCCGAGATCTCAAACCCGAGGTATCAAACACCGCGTGCCCGAATCAACAGGACGTCGTACACCCTAGAAGGGTCTGGTCTCTAGTTTGACCACAGGGGTCGCAACCGTCCGTCTCAGAATTAGTGACCTGGTGGGCCCTTCAGGATCTCGTTACAAAATTTGAAATTAAAAAGAAAAAATGTTTTTTAAAGGGGGTCCTCCCTTTTTCATTTGACTTAAAGAGGAAGCACTTCCTTTAATTTATGATTCTTTATTCTAACACATCCCATCTCAACTCAAAACCTTCTGGTGTTTGAGAATGTTTTAGAACAAAAAAAGTAGAAGGTTCTTGACTAAAAAAAGGGGGAAATCCTCGTTATGAAGAAAGTCACTCTTAAGTAAACCATTCCCTTTAAGTTTACAAATAGAAAGTCCTTGTATTAAAGAGGGGGATCTGCTGGAGAATTTGTAGTAAGAATTGAACCCTTAATTCTCAAAATAGTTCGTTAACTATAATGTTACGGTTTATCTTTTTATCTTTTGACACACAAAAAAGAATAACTCAAAAAAAGAGAAAGGGGGGGTTTAGTCCATTTAAACCAGAAATAGTCAAAAAGTCAAAGATTTAGAAGTTGATGTGTACTTATTGAACTCGGTTTAACAAGAAGACGTTGATACCTTATCGGACCTAAGCGGACCGACAAATAGCTCCTATTTCTTTTGTTTCTGTCGATGTATAACATGGAAGTTCAATTCGGTCCTAAAAGGGAAGGTCAGATCTTCGACTTTCCCGTGCAAACTTAGCTGACCCTAGGCCTCCCACGCCCCCACGTCCGGGGTCCTTAGACGAGGGGGTGGTGCACAGGGGAGGGGAGCATTTGACCCGAATTCGAGAGTCTGCCACCCGTCACACATAACTTACTGTTCGAACCCTGAATAAAAGTCAGGAGCTGGGTGTCGGGTAAATAATGGACTTCACTTCAACGAGTCAGTACAGACTAAGAAACGCTGGGGTACCTGACATCGGATGGTCCGAGGAGGCAGGTACCCTAAAAGGTCCGTTATCATGACCTCACCTAACGGTAAAGGAAGAGGTCACCTAGAAGGGCTGGGTCCCTAGTTTGGGTGTAGAGGGCGTAACATCTGTCTGCGAAATGGCAGTCTCGGTGGTCCCTTCAGGTAAATAATGCACTAGGATTCGTTTTGGTGAACCGGACCAACAGGATGAAAAGCCGGAAGATCCGATGCCTATACTATTCTACAATTAGTCGAGACATCGGGTAAAGTGTCCCTACAGGATCCAGTAGTCATTTTTTTGCGACAACAACAAGACAACGATTCAGTACAGACTGGGAAACACTGGGGGACCTAACGTCGTGTAGTTCGACGGAACAGGAAGTGATAGAGGGTCCTCAAACGAGTTTAAGTACAGGCAACTCAGTCACTACGATAGATTGGTACCATAGGAGACTGCGAGAGAAGAAAGCAGAAGTTAGAAAGGGTCGTAGTCCTAGAAAAGGTTACTTAGCCGAGAAGCGTAGTCCACTGGTTTCATAATCTCGAAGTCGAAGTCGTAGTCAGGATGGTTACTTATAAGTCCCAACTAAAGGAAATTTTCCCTACCTGACGAAACTAGAGGAACGAGAGGTTCCCTGAGAGTTCTCAGAAGAGGTCGTGGTGATAAGTTTTTGAAGTTAAGAAATCGTGAGTCGGAAGAAATAGCAGGTTGAGAGTGGGTTTCCTTTCCACCGTTCACTTAAGTTCCTAAATAATACTCTTGTCGTTTGTCTGGACTCGAAGTCAGGTTATTTCTGTAAGTCCGTTATGATTTCAAGCAAACCAAGACTTGTCGCGTCAGTGGTGTGGGTACTATTTTAGTTTTGTTTTGGTTCCATTGTTGGACACTGGACGAGTCCGAACCCCGACAAAAGAGGACTCGGGACCTCACGGAGGGGCCCCCGTGGACGAAAGACTTGACGTCAGGAATGACGCGGTCCCGGTGGGACTCCGACCGGGGGAGTCCACCCGTTCCACCCGACTCCCCACGCTGTGGTGACTGGACTGTTTCCTAACAGGTCTCGAGTCGTCTCTGTGGACTTCCCCACCAGGGTCCACAAAGGGCGTCCGTTTAGGTCGGACGAGGAAGAAAAAAACGAAAATCATAAAATAAACCACTAAATAAAACCGACATGACCCAGAATCACTACCATGCACCATACTCCGAAGAATCAACACCGTACGTCTGAGGGTCGACACCGTACATCCTAGTGGTCCCTAGCTTGACGCAACCCTCACTCCTCAGAATTGATGCCCTGGTGGTCCTTTCAGGGACAAGACTAGAAAGAGATTCCGACCACCCAGAACTCTCAGGGTATCGATTAAACGAAGGTAGATGTGTAGGACTGGGACCTTCACCCTGTTCGAGGGACCCCTCTTTACAGGTAGTGGCACTCACCTACTCGGAACGAGGATTCCGCGACTGTCCACCAAGCTCGGACTCGACTTCCCGACCCTTTCTGGAGTCACCGTGAACTAGGGATTTACTGATTAAACAACCTTTTTTGCCTATAAGATGAAAGCCTATAACTGTCGTGGAGGTCTGTGATTGGTCAGTGGAGGATTCAAAGACGGGGACTAGGTTTTCCTGGTATCTATTTTTCTCCGTCCACCTACCCAAGTTTAGGTAGAGAGGAGAATCTTTTACTTCATCGTATTTGGAACAAGCCCTTCCTGGAATATCTCCTGAGACTTTGACCATTATCAAAAAGGAGACCTCCGTAAAAGACAGTAAGAGTCCGGTTGGCGAGTGAAGAACCCAGTGGACCTTCACTAGTCTAAGATCCCAGTCCGTCCACAGTTAACGTAATTCTGGGAGTTCTGACTATAGTAGTGGACCACCAGGTCACTGATTCTGAGACACAAGGGTTACGTCCCCCTGACCCAAACTAGGGACCAGTCCCTTGATCTAGGGTGTACGACGTTGATTCTAGGTCCTACCGGTTTATTTATAAAAAAATTATATATAAATTTTTCTGACTATAGTAAATTCGGTTTGACTGGTAAACCGAGTTCCATAAATAAGTGATGTCCTCCGACATATCACTTCGCAAATTCTCGGACCAAAGACATGGTGTACTGGGTCGTTAGAGTGAGTATCCACCGATAGATGGTTTCTTTATGTGTAGGTGTGTTTTTGTGTGTAGGTGTGCACAAGTATCGTTGTCATAAGTATTATCTGTTTCTCACCTTTCTCGAGTTTACCGGTGGTCGACTACTTACCCATTTGTTTTACACCAGATAGGTATACGACCTTTTAATGAGATATTACTTTTCCTTACCTCACGACCATATATAGCGTGGTACCTACTTGGAGTCTTTGTAGCACGACTCACCTTATTCGGTCAGTGTTTTCTAGCGGCTGACCCTGAGGGGACCACCAGGTCACCAATTCTTAGGTGGACGGTCCTCTGTCCCCAAGTTAGGAGCCAGACCTTTCTCAGGTGTACGACACCTCGTTGATTCGGGGACACGGAGTTGATGACTTCGGGCGTTCGGGATTTCGGACACGACATCTCTCATCCCCGACGATCTCTCATCGGGGACCACCGGTGTTGTCCTCTTTTGGACGGGTGTCGTTACTTCTGGAGTACCTTGGATTTTATCTGATTTATGTAAAATTTTTCCAGGGTCCGACATATTAAGAATGTACTTTACAGGGTCCTATTTGTTTCGGAATTTCTGTCCCTCATCTAATCCAAATGACTCTGACCCCCTCCTCCAACCCCTGTTTACCTTAACTCACAATCCCCGCTGCCACACAGAAAACCCCCACGACTTTTAAAAGAGCTTAACCACACCACTACGTCGTGTTGAGACTTGTATGATTTTCGGTGACTTACTGTGAGTACTTACTCACTTAACACATACTGTATACTTAATATAGAGTTATTTCGACAAACTTTTTTTTTTTGAACCGAAGATCTCGGTCTGGCGGACCGAACTTAGGACGAACCAGTGAATAATCGGGACACTAGACCACCATTCGATGAACCTGGGAGACCCGGAGTGAAAAGACTGGAGACTTTACCCTTACTATCATAAAGATAGAAGTATCCCAATAATACTCAATATATCTCGTCTGTCACGTATCATGTATCATTTGGGATGTGTTCCCAATTGTTATAATTGGAACCCAAGTGGATTTCCAATTGATAATACTATAATAATAGTCAGTGTACACAGAGGGTCCTGTAGGGGACCGACCAATCCTCTGAGTTCAGAGACAGTCTCCCACGAATTTTTCGTACTTCAGTCTTCGTCCACGTATAAGAGCACCTACGAAGTAGTCTGGAACCTTTCGGGAAGTAAACGAGTAAACAGTTTCAGTACGTATACACGGTCCGTGACAAGATTCACGACCCTTTCGTCTTCACTGGTTTTATCTAAGTTAAAGGACAAGGCTACTCCGAACATCGGAGTACCTCCTCAGTCTGTTGCTTGTTTATTTGTTCTTTTATATCTTCTATCTCTAGTCATGAGTTTTTTTTTAAAATTCCTGGAAGAGACTACAAGGTCGCCAATTCTGACGTAAAGGTTACGTCCCCCACTCCCGACCTAGGGACCGGGTCCTTGATTCTAGAGTGTACGGAGTTTCGTACCGGTTTTTCATTTTCATTTATTTAGTAAACTCTAAAAAAAAAAAATTAGCTTTTTGATCACCCTAGAACTGATCCCCGTACAGTCTACCCCTCAGTCTTAGTAGGTGGGTTCGACGAGGGTCTAAGGACTGAGTATAATTATCTTTGACAGACTCTATTATCTACAAATGACAAAAACTTTATGGTTCAAATCCCCTTAAGGGACCTCGAGGTCACCAAGCCTGAGACACAAAAGTGACGGCTCCCGGACCCAAGTCAGGAACCAGTCCTTTGATTTTAGGGTGTTCGACGTGTCGTCGCACTGTTTTTTTTTTGTTTTTGTTTTTTTGTTGGGTGGTTTGAACGTCCGTTAAACAATGTGTCGTTATCTATTCATTATGTAGTATCGTTCCTGAACTCTAAAGTCAGATTCATACTACCCTTCGGTACGTTCCTAAAGTTCGTCCTTTCACTACACTACACACAGTACGATACTTTTCTGGGGAGCCCGGTGACACGTCTAACCTAACCACCCCACCCCCCGCAACGACCTCTTCTTTTACCCCAGGACTAATCCCAACAACGTCATCATGTCGTCCAGATCTGTCACCGGACCGGGTCTCACTATCTCGACCTTACTCTCTTCACCCACTTAATCCTACCACCAAACCTCAATCTCGGGCATCTCAAACGACTATCAGCTTATGTCTTCCACTCCTTTCCCTTCCCTACTCTCTGCTGTCCAAAATCGACCTCGTCGACCCATAACGATCACGGTGAATGACATGTCCCCTCCACATTCTTTCCTCACCCATTTCCTTTCTCCGGCACTTGAACCGAAAGCTACGAAATTTAGACTCTACGGACACCCCGACGGGACCACCAGGGGTCCGATCCCCAAGTGGAAGGTTATATCCCCCACACCCAAGTTAGGGACCAACCCCTGGATTCTAGGGCGTACGGAACGTCAGTTTTTTTGTCTAGCATTTGTTGTCTTCGTTATGACATTGCGTAAGTTAATTCTGAACCTTTTACCAGGCGTAGTTTTTAGAAATTTTTTTTTTATTTAAACTCTACAGATAATCTGTAGGTTCACCTCGACAGTTCATTCACTTAGACCCCTTTTCTCCTCTCTAATTCGGACTATATTCACACCCTGAGTGGTCGTTTATGTACCATAAATCCTGCCGTTCTGACTTAAACTGGTGCACTACACTGAATGCACTCTGAGCTTGTTTCTCTCTTCCAGGAAGGATGAGACTATAGACCCCACGACTAGTCTCCTCCTCGATCATTCCCCCTAACTCTTCCTCATTGGTCACTACACCCTCCACTTGGTCTCACTGGGTCTCCGGTTGTCTTTGTACATAAGAAGGCTCTTCCCGCCTCGCGTGGTTCTCATCGACAAATACAAAGTCCTTCGTGCAGACAATAGGAGGCGTCAGGATTGACGAGTGACTGTATCTCGTGAGGGGACGTCCTACAAAATGACAAAGACATTTCACGAGGTAGGACAAACTAATTGCACGGGGCGAGACATCGATTCGGTCACAAGAGGACGAGACCTTCCTTCGACCAACGGAGGAGGGCAACCGTATAGGGTCTCATCTCCTGGGGACACTGTCGATACATTTACAACAAGTCCTTGTCGTCCCTAAAGGAACCAGAAAAATCTAGATCTGTTGTAATTGAACTTGGGACAAGTTTTCTTAAGAGACGTCTTAGAACACACGAGCACTCGAAAAGACCAAGGGTCGACTTGACCAAAGGAAGTTCCTAAGAGGGTGTTAAGATAACCACCTCAAGGCAACAGGTATGGGACGGGGAATTAAAAGTGATTCGGTGAGTGTGTCCATAGAAATACTCATGTATAGGGAGAACTTCCTAAAGTTTCTACGTCCCCAAATATAACATCTTTATGGTCGTTGACATAACATAAATAAATGACCGGCGGAGGGTGTCGAACGACCTACAATCAAGGGACTAGTCCCTGACTTGGACACGAGAACCGCTATTCTGGTACCTCAGATTGGTTACCGAGGGTCCCTTAAGGACTTTGTGTCCGTCATAATTTAGGTGTGGTCCCATATAAAAAAGGGATTTTCACGAGACGGCAAAGGTGTGAAGTCCGACGTTGGAGGGAAGTGTAGCGAGACGGAAGGAGAGACGAGGAAAGAAAGAAAGAGTAGGTCGAGGTTAAACCCCCAAGGAAAAAAGTACGTCTCGTAAACCCGAGTAAGAGAATGACGAAACCGCAAACGACTGGATCCGGAAAAGCTAGAGCAGAAAGAACTTTTATAAATAGTTTATACAAGGATCTGTTTCTGTCAAAGGAAGGAAAAGTCCTGAAAACCATGGTGAAATTCCTGTGCTTCCATGTACATTTGTCAGTGGTTAGACTAATGGATATTCCCTAAGATCTCGTCATTTCACGACAGGTAGGAGAGTGTCTCGAATTTTCGATCAATTACTGTACTACAAACATGGATTCCACGATTCTTTGTCACGTTCTTCCTCGGGTCTTACGGTCTACCTCTTCACCCTCAACCCCAAACCTCTATTTCTCGACTGTTGTCAAGGACCCCAACTCCGCTCCGTATTCCTACGACCGACGGAACAGTGAACCGTGGACCTGGTCTAGGATACCGAAGGACAGAGGTGACCGAGGAGAAAGTAGATGTGTAAGTAGAAAGAAGGAAGGTTTGGGCTGACAGAGTAAAGAGATAAATATTCGTACCCCACCCCCTCCCTCGCAAGAGGAAAACGAAGTCCATTATTATTGACTACCTAGGGGTCTTTTTGTGGAGACTGGAGGAGATCGTCCTAAGAGACGGCGTCGGGGAGGTACTTCACGTGGTTTGAGAGACTGATGTTGTCCGTCTCGTGCACGCACGATTCAACGAAGCCAACTAAGAAACACTAGGATACCTGGAATCGGGTAGTCCGAGGAGACAGGTGACTTAAGAGGTCCGTTCTTACGAGGGTGAGTGACTATTCGCCACTTTACACCGAAAGTACTACCTTCTAATTTTGCCGACGAAACCGCCGTGAGTCTTCTAGACCGACAGTCACTCGACGACAATAAAGACCTTTCCTTTGTTGTGTCTTCGGAGAGGATAGACCTTAGGGTTTCTAGCATTCTCCTGTGTTACTGCCACAGAGTGGACTCCGATGTGTCCTAAAGAGTTGGAACCACGGTGACTGTAAAACCTGGTCTATTGAGAAACAGTACCTCCAACAGGACCCGGACACCGAATAAGTCGTTGTTAAGAAACGGAGATGTATAATCTACGGTTATCATCAGGAGTTAGACTACTGGTTCTTACAGAGGTCGACAACGATTTACTGGGACCCCTTTTGGAATGGGTCAACTCTCTCCTCTAACAAAATATGTATACTTTCACTTTTCACAATCAGCGAGTCAGCACAGACTGAGAAACACTGGGGTACCTGACATCGGACGGTCCGAGGAGACAGGTACCCTAAGAGGTCCGTTCTTATGACCTCACCCAACTGTAAGGGAAACGGTCCCCTAGAAGGACTGGGTCTCTGACTTGGACCCAGGGGGCGTAACGCCCTTCTAAGAAATGACTCGGTGGTGGAGAGTTGTAGACGTAACTATATACGCATATATTTCTATATATATATCGATAAATACATATAAATAGATTTCTATGTATATATAGGACCTGTACTTAAACTCGTTTGAGACCCTCTATCACTTCCTGTCCCTTCGGACTGCACGACATCAGGTACCCCAGTGTTTATCGACCTGTGTTAAATCACTGACTTGTGTGTATAGGTATATACATATATATATAAATTATAATTTATATGGAGTTATTCTTATACACGGATATATACATAAAGAATGACTCCATATTAAATTTACGTGCTTTTGTATGTCTAAAATTCGTATATCAAACTACTCAAAACTGTTTATCTATTTGGATACATTCAGAGTGAGATTAGTTACATATGTTGTGAACGAAGTAGGAAGGTTTAAAAGGAGTACAGAGAAAAATTTTTGATGAATAAACCGACGCGGTTCAGAATCAACACCGTGTACTCTAGAAGTCAACGTCGTACACCCTAGATTAACGGACTGGTCCCTAACTTGTGTCAGGAGACGTAACCCTCACGTTTCAAAATCGGCGACCTGGTAGTCTCTTCAGGGGGAGTCCGGGGAAACTACAGTCAGAAGTGGATGTGGGGTTAGGGAGAGACTCCTCAAGTATATTACCTTAGTATACCACACATTGGAGGAGACTGAAGGACGGAAATCTTATTACAGGCACTTTAAGTGAGTATAGTACTACACATAGTCACTAGACAAATAAAATAACGACACCCCACGAGGGAACGTACCTATATGGTGGTAACAAACAGGTAGGAAGACAACTATGTGTAAACTCAACAAAGGGTAACCTCCAATAGTACTTGGTTCAGAAATACCTCTATAAGTGTAGTAGGTCTCTAAATTTAAAGTCTTTCTCACCCTCGTGGGACCACCAGGTTACCAATCCTGAGTCGGGAAACCGGTTTTTTGTTTCTAAAACCTTTACCTTACATCGGTCTACGAACGTAAAAACAACATTTCAACACGGGAACAAAGTCCTGACGAGAAGTCCTCTCGTTTACTCACAACGGAGTAAGAGTCGTAGTGAATGTTGTTTCAAGGGGGTCTTCTGGGGAGTTCTCTTAGTTTCCCAAGCTCTCTTCCGGAAGTAGTCACTCTGTACTGATGGTGAAAGAGGATTTTTACGGTGAATGTCGAATCTCTGTTTACCGAGGACGGTCGATTCCCTCCTCGTATGCTTGACGGGTGAGTTCTTGGTTGTAGGGTCTGGTAAAGTCGACGGAGTGGAGGGTCAATAGGAGTCCGGGCTAAGGTTTACGGTCCGGGACAGTAGTCGCGGAGAAAGTGTCGGAGACCCGGTAAAGGAAGTGAAGGTAGGGGAGGTTTGGAAGGAGGACACAATCGACTTCGGGAACAAAAAAAACACTTCTTTTAGAGGTTGTCGGAGTCGTAGAAGTCTCCTGAGAGACCGATGGGGGAGGAAGTGGACTCTCACTGAAAGGGTACTTCTCCGGTGAAGAGGACTTCGAGAACTCACCTCCCTCTTAAGAGGGTTTAGGTTCAACCCTTCCCTTCGTCGTTGTATCAAAAGATCCGAAAGTACCGAGGAAGGTCTAGTAAGACGAAGAAAGTAGGACTTTTGAGGGAAAAAATTCCACGTACGGGGT
This sequence comes from Capra ibex, assembly GCA_006410555.1. Classification (NCBI taxonomy): domain Eukaryota; kingdom Metazoa; phylum Chordata; class Mammalia; order Artiodactyla; family Bovidae; genus Capra; species Capra ibex. The sequence goes on along the minus strand of SJYO01052617.1, from coordinate 50,501,312 downwards.
ACCACCAGGAGACCCTAGGGTGGAAAGTGTGAACCGAGGCTCAAGATGATATTCGGGTCCTCGAATCAACGATTCAACAACACCAAAACAATTCAACTCTTTAGGAACTGTATACTGTAACACATTCGAATTTCCCACTCAAAAGGACCACCGAGGCACCACTTCTTGGGTAGACGTTACGTCCTCCTCTACACTCAAACTGGGGACCCAGTCCTTCTAGGGGACCCCTTCCTTTACTGTTGGGTGAAGTCATAAGAAGGGACCCTTTAGGGTACCTGTCTCCTCGGACCGTCCGACGTCAGGTACCCCCACGTTCTCTCATCCTGTACCGAATCACTGATTTGTTCAAATTTCCCATCGTGTAAAAAATTTTAAAACTGGCGTGACACGGTCTACACCTTAGGATCAAGGGTCCGGTCCTTAATTTGACTGCGGAGGACACAGCCTTCGTGTCTCAGAATTGGGGACCTGGTGGTCCCTTCAGGTTCCCATCTTCTACAACTAAATTATGTAAAAATGTATAACGTTACTACTAGTGGTATCATCACAATCGATTATGGAGATTGCGTAGAGAATTAATAGTAAAGACAAAAACACACCTCCTGTAAATTCTGGATCAGAAAATCCGTTAAGGGACCACCAGGTGATCAGTCCTGAGACGTGAGATCCTAGGGTGATCGGTTTACCCATGTCGTTTTTTTTTCTGAATCAGGGGCCACCGAGTCGATCATTTCTTAGGTGGACGTTACACCCTCTGGACCCAAACTAGGGACCCGACCCTTATACGGTGAGGTCATAAGACTGGACCTCTTAAGGTACCTGACATATCAGATACCTCAGAGTTTCTCAACATGTGCTGACTCACTGAAAGTGAATCGTTAAACTTCATACATTGTGTCATAACGACTAATACTAGTACTACACAAAAGGTAGAGATCTTGAATTGAAAGAACATCAACGTTCGACCGATGATTCAAAGGACGGGAGAATACACTATTCTTAGGGATTGTTGGTCCAATAAAGTCGGGGACTGAGGGTACGGTGGGGGACCTGGAACAGTAGTAAACTTACTTGTTTCTTTGTTCTTTTGTTTATATAAGTCCTCAACTCTTTATAGTTCGGGGACGAATATGATGTTCCGGGGTGAACATAGGTGAGGTGAGACGATTGTCTAAGTTCCTCAACCACAACCGGTAGTCTAGGACGTTCTCTTAGTTGATACAATTTTGTGTGTGTGTAACAAGTCTTATTGAAGATTGTTTCAAGTCTCCCAACATTCACAATAGGTCTCTTAAGTGTCCATCCCCGACTTAATATAAAGGTTTCAGGTCTGGTTGTAGTAGGTCTCAGGACGACATATATGTTATTATGAATATCTACTCACGCACGCACGTGTGATTCAGTAAAGTCAGCACAGACTGAGAGACACTGGGGTACCTGGACACCGGGTGGTTCGAGGAGACAGGTACCCTAAGAGGTCCGTCCTTATGACCTCACCCAACGGTCCGGGATGACGTTTTACGTAAATTAATCCACAAACGAGTTTATGTACAAAAGTGACTTCGAAAGACACCAGAGGCGTAGAGTTTGTTTGGGTTAGGAGTCGTAAGAGGTACGTGGAGGGGTCGATAAAAAGACATATACTAAATGGTGGTAGACTGTGTGATAAAATAAATGAAATTTTTTTTTTAGACAGTCGTCGAGGGGATTCTGGAGGTTTGATGTCACCCCCGAGGATCTCTCCTTCCTAAAAGTAGATGAACAAGTAACGACATAGACGGTGGGGGGGTGGTTGGGGGTATGTGTTTCCAAACCTTAATAAAAGATTTCATCATGATAGTATTTTTCTCTATTAGTTCTCAACTAAGAAAATACCAAGAAATAGTGGACGACAGTCTAACGAGTCGTGTCTATAATATTGTTGCAAGTCAAGTCAAGTCAAGTCAGCGAGTCAGCACAGGCTGAGAAACTCTGGGGTACTTAGCGTCGTGTGGTCCGGAGGGACAGGTAGTGGTAGAGGGCCTCAAGTGAGTCTGAGTGCAGGTAGCTCAGGTACTACGGTAGGTCGGTAGAGTAGGACCCAGCAGGGGAAGAGGAGGACGGGGGTTAGGGAGGGTCGTAGTCTCAGAAAAGGTTACTCAGTTGAGAAACGTACTCCACCGGTTTCATGACCTCGAAGTCGAAATCGTAGTAAGGAAGGTTTCTGTAGGGTCCCAACTAGAGGAAGTCTTACCTGACCAACCTAGAGGAACGTCAGGTTCCCTGGGAGTTCTCAGAAGAGGTTGTGGTGTCAAGTTTTCGTAGTCAAGAAGCCGCGAGTCGAAAGAAATTGATAGTGTAAGTATGTACTGATGACCTTTTTGGTATCGGAACTACTCTACCTGGAATCAGCCGTTTTATTACAGAGACGAAAACTTATATGATAGATCCAACCAGTATTGAAAAGAAGGTTCCTCATTCGTAGAAAATTAAAGTACCGACGTTAGTGGTAGACGTCACTAAAACCTCGGGGGGTTTTATTTCAGACTGACATAAAGGTGACAAAGGGGGAGATAAAGGGTACTTCACTACCCTGGTCTACGGTACTAGAAACAAAAGACTTACAACTCGAAATTCGGTTGAAAAAGTGAGAGGAGAAAGTGAAAGTAGTTCTCCGAGAAATCAAGGAGAAGTGAAAGACGGTATTCCCACCACAGTAGACGTATAGACTCCAATAACTATAAAGAGGACC
>SJYO01052617.1:50396726-50497201 GCA_006410555.1 Capra ibex | reverse complement strand
TCCCCCCAAACCACCCCCCTCCGTTTGACCCTCCAATCCGGACTGTATATATGTGATGACATCTATTTTCTCTATTGAGTGTTCCTGGATGAGATATCGTGTCCCTTGAGACGAGTTATGGGACATTACCGGATATACCCTTTTATTATGTTTTTTCTCACCCATATACATATACATATTGACTAAATGAAACGACATGAGAACTTTGACTATGTTGTAACGTTTAGTTGATATAAGGTTATTTTTTAAATTTTCAGGATTATACCATTCACGCAAGCGCCGGCCGCCTAGACAGAGAACGAAGTTGTCACGAACCTGCCTTGTCTGGGTCCCTGCGGGGAACGAGGTCGGAGGCTGGTGGGAGGTTGGAAAAAAGGTCAGCGTTGGAGGCCTCAATCGGTGAGTCGACAGGCGCTAGTGGCCCTGGTCGGTGGTAAAATTTTGAGTAATAATGGCTGGTTAGTGCTCGAGGGTCTAAGCAGTCTTAATAAGATGGCTCCCCCTCCGGCGGTAGTTGGCGGACCCATTGTACGGACTCGGAGGATGTGGAGAGAGAGAGACCCGAAGATAAAGCTGGCGCTGCTACACCGGGACCTCCCACACCCAGTGAAAAAAGCGCTTAACCGGTTCTTCGCGCTCCCGCACCCCGCAGAGAACTTTGACGTTTTGGTCGCACCGCCGGCGCGGGAGAAGGCCCTGCACGTCTTCGGTAGAGTTCTACTCACCCCATTTTGGGTCCTGCGGTACCTTCGGCGGGAAGAGCATCTCTTCTTGGACTTAGTTCGGGACAACCTAGACGTACCGGACGAAGACGGGCGCCTCTGGGGGTGTAGACACTGAAGGACCTCTTGGTGAAGGATCTACTCCTTCACTTTGAGTAGTTCTTCGACCCACTGGTGGACTGGTTGGAGGCGTCCGACCGACCAGGGGTCCGACCCAACCCGCTCATAGAGAAGGTTTCCGAATGTCTTCGAATGATCCTCGAAGACCTCTGGTCACCGGTAACTTCTTGGGTGGATTGTAGTCCCGACGGACTTCGGGGAGAGACGTCGGTGATCTGTCGAAAAATTGTGGGACCTCGGGAGAGAGTTCGGAACCTGGTTTACCTTTGCTATTTCGCAAAACGTCGTATTTTTTTTTTTTTACAGGATTGTACATCAAAGAATACATTTGACAGGTGTAGGAAACTAGTAAACCAGGTAGGAAAGTTTCTCGAACATTCACATGTAACCCACCAGACTTTGAAACCGACGTCGTTTTTGGTTATGAATCGGTAAACGTCTTACACCTAGGGCTTTGACACTAAAGACCGTTCCCTGAGTAAGGTTAGCACCATAAATCGAGTCTGTTCAATTTAGAATTCGTTAAAGTGGGACAGTGGAAATTTGTGGACTAATCCGACTTTCCTACCGTGTTCTACTTCCTACGAGGGCATATTCGACCCTCCTCACGCGACGGCACACCGACCCTAAGCCGCACAGTGAGGAACAAGTTTTGGAACTTAGTCGGGACGACTCAATGAGTGTAAAGGACTGAGTGGAGAGCATAGAGGTAGATCTACTTCGCTTCAGTATTTATTTATCTCCTTACAAAAGACCGACTACCAAACAAGTCATGAAACGAGATTTAATGGGGAAACCTCCGTTGACCTCGACTCGGTTATGAAACAGTAATATTGGCTGTGGTCTACGCTCTGAAGAGACCGTCAGGTCACCAATTCTGAAGTGGAAGGATACGTGCCCCACGTCAAGTCAGGAAGCAACCCCTCGATTCTAGTGTGTACGGAAGACCGGCTTTTTTGGTTTTGTACTTTGTCTTCGTTGATATTGTTTAAGTTATTTCTAAAATTTTTATATTAACTGTCAGTATACTTTAGGTCCCACATCTTTGGAAGAAAGACGGGTCTGGAGGTTGACTAGTGATTGAAAAAGGATCAGATGGACATTTCTAGAGAATTCAAGAGATGAAGAACGACGGGTCGACGGCGGTGGAATCGTTTCCCGACGAGCCCAATCACGGTACGGAGGAGAGACCCGGAGAGTTTCTGTGGGAACGAAGGAATACTCGGTAAGAGATGAGTCGTCGGTTTGACTCCTAAAATTTTTACGGTCCGTCTAGCACCTGTGAGAAAGTGAAGTTTGGGAGGTTGACCCTGAAGGGACCACCGTGTCATCTATTCTTAGGTGGACGGTTACGTCCCCTGTGCCCAAGTTGAGAAGTAGACCCTTCTTAGGTGTGTGGAGTCTCGTGATTCGGACACGTGATGTTGATGGCTCACACACAAGAGCCCGGGAACCCAGTGTTGATGACTCGGGAGCGTGGCTCTCGGACTCGAGGCGTTGTTCTCTTCCGTGACATTACTCTTCAGGTGTACGGTGTCACTTCTCATCGGGAGCGAGTGACGTTGCTCTCTTTCGGGTGATTCTGAGTCGTGTCGGTTTTTATTTAAAATCTTAAGATTTTTAGGTATTTTGTGAGGTTACCGAAAAACTAGAGAGTCTTATTTCGAGTCTAAACAACACACTACCAGTATTTTGGATTGTCTTCTCTCTTTATTCATACCCGTCTCCGCTGACCCCATGTTACACCTTGTCCCGTCCTACTGTCACAATGCAAACGATTGGAAGGTTTACTTTGTCTCGTCCTGGGATACCAGGAACGGGGAGTACAGGAGACGGACGGAAAACAGACGTCTTGTGAAATCAGCTTATTCAAACAGTCTCTTTACTCTTGTACATCTTTGTTTCCTTTTGTCAGTCTCCTCCGGTTTATTATTATCAGATCAGTAATTCGTATCAGTTCCTGGAAATCAAGGACGAGCTCCCGATGTCTATTATAAGACTCGGTATAGGACTCAACAGAATATCTACGACTTTGGGAGTGGTCCACCTCTTCAATTGATGTGCTACTGGTCTGACATTGGCACCTTATTCGACAGTGTCAAGACTCTTAACCGAAGTTTCTTTACCTTTGTTCGACTGAGACTTTGGCTTCCAATTGACGTGGATTTTGTTGGTTCTACTGTGACCAGTCTGGTGGCTGCTGGTTACACTTCTGCTGACAGTCTCCACTGACACACCAAAGACGTACATCGGGGGAGGAAATCGGATGTCTTCGAAAGCGAGGGACGAACAGTCCCACCCCCTCAATCGGAAACCTGTCTGGAGACGAGAGGGGTCTGGTGGACTGGACATACATCCAGTCCTTCGTTGTCAATCTTGACCTGTACCTTGTTGTCTGACCAAGGTTTATCCTTTTCCTCATATAGTTCCGACGTATAACAGTGGGACGAATAAATTGAATATACGTCTCATGTAGTACTCTTTACGACCCGATCTTCTTTGTGTTCGACCTTAGTTCTAACGACCCTCTTTATAGTTATTGGAGTCTATACGACTACTGTGGTAGGAATACCGTCTTTCACTTCTCCTTGATTTTTCGGAGAACTACTTTCACTTTCTCCTCTCATTTCTTCAACCGAATTTCGAGTTGTAAGTCTTTTGATTCTAGTACTGTAGACCAGGATAGTGAGGTACCGTTTATCTACCCCTTTGTCACCTTTTTCACCGACTGAAATGAAAAGACCCGAGGTTTTAGTGTCGTCTACCACTGACGTCGGTACTTTAATTTTCTACGAATGAGGAACCTTCCTTTCAATACTGGTTGGATCTGTCGTATAACTTTTCGTCTCTGTAATGAAACGGTTGTTTCCAGGTAGAGTAGTTCCGATACCAAAAAGCTCACCAGTACATACCTACACTCTCAACCTCATATTTCTTTCGACTCGGGGGCTTCTTGACTACGAAAACTTGACACCACAACCTCTTCTGAGAACTCTCAGGGAACCTGACGTTCCTATAGGTTGGTAAGGTAGGATTTCTAGTCAGGACCCACAAGTAACCTTCCTGACTACAACTGCGACTTTGAGGTTACGAAACCGGTGGACTACGCTTCTCGACTGAGTAAACTTTTCTGAGACTACGACCCTTTCTAACTCCCGTCCTCCTCTTCCCCTACTGTCTCCTACTCTACCGACCTACCGTAGTGGTTGAGCTACCTGTACTCAAACTCACTTGAGACCCTCAACTACTACCTGTCCCTCCGGATCGTACGACGCCAAGTACCCCAGCGTTTCTCAACCTGTGCTGACTCGCTGACTTGACTTGACTTGACGAGAGAGGTGGTGAACGGGCATAGACTTTATTCGTTTAAAAGGAAAGGTCGTTGGACCGACTAAATAACCGAAAACTCACCACTCGTCGACTTGGGATGTAGAAAACCCATTGTGGTTACGTCGATATATTCGAATACGTTCCCCCACCCCCACCCCCGAAGGGACCACCGAGTCACCATTTCTTAGGCGGACTGTTAGGTCCTCTACGTCTAAGTGAGAGACCCAGTCCTTCTAGGGGACCTCTTCCTTTACCGTTGAGTGAGTTCATAAGAATGGCTCTTTAGGGTACTTGTCGTTTCACACCGTTCAATGTCAGGTGTCCCACCGTTTCTCAACCTGTACTGAATCACTCCCTTGTTGTTTCGGAAGACCCTACTCCATTTTTCTTCATTCTATTGTCTGTTACCTGATCAAGTTGAGTCGTTTGACCCATGGTCCGAGGTCCATTCCACGACACCTCAGACGGTCCTATTGGTTCGACGGAAGTTCCTCGGACTTCAGGATGTTTTTAATAAGACGCGTTTCGTATGAAAACATTTCCGTCGTTACGTTACTCCCATGTTTTCGTGTTACGATATCTCAAAGTTACTGATTTTCAGACCCTTCCGAAAACCCGTCCATCATAAACTCCATCTGAAAATCCTACCCACACATAAACTTGTGACCGAAATAACCATCCTTTCTTAGACGTTTCGTGTTTTTAGGAGAACCCGTTTCCTCGTCTCCACCCTCTCAGGGTTTCCGTAGATCCCCTATCACCATTTAGACACCGACATCCTTATCGAGTCGAACACCCTCAATTCGGACCTTTACATACAGACTCAGTTAAATACTCCCCGAAACTTGCAGTCTGTCTCTCTAAACCTGAAAAAGATAAACGTCTCTATTTGACGTCTAAAAACAAACGTCCTTTCACTGTGTTAAGGTAGTCAAAATAAAATTCTAAGTTCAGATGGTCAAGATCTGTGTCTATTTTGTCAAGTTTGTATGTTCCCATCCGTGGCTTTACCGTGGAAGAACAGGTCGACGTTTCTTTCTCTCTAAATTTAATGTATTAATTTAAGTAAGTATCCCTTTTCCCCGAGAATGAAGGGTCCCGGTCGGTACTGACAGGAAGTTAAAATATTTGTCTGTGTTTTGGTTTTTTGTTTTGGGATTGAGAGGTCGGAATCTAGAGACCCTTTTCTCTTCATTTATGACTGTGTCGAACGAAACAAAAGGGTTCTCTCTAGAGGGTCCGCTACAGAGATAGATCTTTTTTTTTTTTTTAAAAAAAAAAATTTGAACAAAAAGGGGAATCTCAAGTCAATTCGACTCCTCTTTTGACGTCCTAACGGAATCTAAGAGGTCGAAACTAACCTTGTCATGACTAGGGGTCCCTGAGGGAGGTTCCAGAGACTCGCAGCTCCACAGAGATTCCGTAAACAAGGGTCGTTGTTCCTCCCATCAATCTTCAGCCTCTGTGTCCGCGAGACGAGACGTTTCCCGAATAAAATTTTTCTTTCCGCCCCCCGCCTTCCGGGACAGCTAGAAAGGTCCTATTAAGGCACCCTTTTACTTAGCTCGACTTTCGGCACGGGAGCAGGGACTGACTCTGGAGACCGAGTCTTTGGCGGCCTCTTGCTGCGAGTTCCTACCTGTCGCCAACACTCGAGAGGGCGGCCGTCGTAAACCGTGAGTTAAGGCGGTCCGAGGGTCTCCCCGCCAACACCGATGTCGGAGCGCGAGGTGAGACGGTTATTCTTCGACCTTTAGGAGGGGCAGAGCCTAAAACCGGTTAGCCGCGGGTCCTGAAATCGCTCGCTCGATCGCCAGAGGTAACAGCCTCTTCCTCCGTTTGGGGAAACCTCAACGGTCATTGCCTGTACCGGCGCCGGGGACCTCCTCCCCTGCACTTCACTCCTCCCCCGTCCCTCCCCTCTCCTGCGCCCGCTCCTTCTGGCCAGGGGCCCGGGGCCATTCATGCTCTTCCGGGCACCGGGCTTCGTTCCCCTCGTGTCCCCGCACCCCGGGCCGGAAGGCGGAGCCCTAAGGACCGGCTCCCCTCCCCTCAGACCCCAGACGTGGGTCCCTTACCGGAGCTCCCTTAGGGAAAGCCAGCTCCTCAGGTCCTTGACCGAAAACGGAGGTCGAGAACCGGTAAAGGAAGGAGAGTCCCCGAGTGTGAACGGGGAGCCGGGACCGAACCGGGGAACCCCCAGGGCGCAGTTTTTAGCTTCGGAGGGCGGTTGTTTTCTGAGGGACGGGGCCCTCACTGGCACGGACCCGGGAACGGGCCTGCCGGAGGTCGCGACCGCAGGTCAAATAAGTATCCCAGAGACCCTCACGGGGTGGAGGCCGGGAGTCAAGCCTGCCAACAGAGGGGACGCGCGCGAGAGTTTACGGCGGCCCCGGAACACGACTAGTGCTGGGGCCACAGGTCCACCTGCCTTGGCCTCCAACGTAGAGGCGCGTCTCGCCGCCTGCAACGTCAAACCTCGCACGGGCCGGAGGGGGAGGGGCGGGGAAAGATGGAAAGGGCTTCCAAAGTTCTGAGAAACCTTCGTCGTCCTCAGTGACGGTGGGAAATTTGACGACGGAGACGACACGAGACCGAGGAGTCGCGGAGTGGCGACTTCGGACATAAATCTCAGGGAGCACACGTCGCTGCACTCCGGGACGGGCCACGGTCTATGCTCCCTTTGGGACGAGAAAGTAACCACACATTGGTGGCCGACGTGAAGCCTCACGAGTAACTATACCAGTGCACGACGAAGTAGGGTGGGAGACACACACACACCGAGAACCTCTCCACCCCTTTCCATCCCTCACGACACAACTTAGGATAAAAGGAAGAACCACACACTAAAACATGTGGTCCTGTTACGATCAAAAGAGTACGAAATAGGTTCTGTGAAGTCAATTCGGACCCATGAGAATCTTCTACTTCAGTTCTCCCTCAAAATTGCAAAATAAAATGTCTATACCCCTGATTGATAACAACAAATCAGGAATTCAGCACAGAATGAGAAAACGGTGGGGTACCTGACATATCTGGCGGTCCGAGGAGACAGGTACACTAAAGGGTCCGTTCTTATGACCTCACCCAAAAGTAAAGGAAGAGGTCCCGTACAAGGGGTGGGTCCCTAGCTTGGGTACACAGAACCTTAACCGTCCGCCTAAGAAATGGTGACTCGGTGGACCCTCCGGACCCTGATTGACAACTCTCTTCGTTTCCCGGTCCCGGTCCCAGTGGTTCCAGTAGTTTAGGTCTAAGAACTCGAGAAATGGGTAATCTCGTACAGGAAAGGATCCACACTAGGCTCTTTTGGTTCAAGGGATAAAAAAGAGTCGGAGAACATCCCACCAACACTCGGAATTTATTCCACCAGACATACATATCTTAGGGAACGTACCCTAGAAACACACAATCAGCGAGTCAGTACAGCCTGAGAAACACTGGGGTACCTGACATCGGGTGGTCCGAAGAGATAGGTACCCTAAAAAGGTCAGATCTCATAGTCTCACCAAACGGTAAGGGAAGAGGTCCCCTAGAAGGGTGAGGTCCTTACCTTGGATCCATAGGACGTAACGTCCGTCTAAGAAATGGTAGACTCGGCGGGCCCTTAGGGAAACGTACCCAGATCGTAAATGAAGTATATAAAACGTAAATAATTAAAATTCATTGGTTGTTCATCAAGTGACCGACTAATTATCAATAACACCAGAGAGAAACACCCACATTTAATCACTAAGAGTCCCCTCCGCCCCCACCCCGCTCACCTCAGTCCCGTTCCATCGTGAAAGAACCAAAGTCCCTTGAGCCGTCACATTAATCTCCACAATAATTCTCTCACACTAACACATATTCTCGTCACACCTTTGTCTTTTTTCAGTTCTTCGTCACTTCTTCTTTATAATACCACCATACAGAAATACCACTAGACCCGTTTTCTTCTCGGTCACACAAGGTCGCTCCGTCAAAATTTATTCCTTTTTCCCGTGGTCCAAGTAATAGATTTTTCAATCCATTTTCTTTTTCCATTTTGACTAGGTACCTTATCTTTTTTTAGTGATACTTCTAGTCTTCTGTGATCTTACATCTGACAGTAATTCACACTTTGACCCCGATCTACAAGTGTATTTTAGGTGTATGGGACCTTCCGAATAAAGTCGACGTGGAAGGAAAGAGTGACTAAAAACAGTCTTGCTGTTCATCCCTTTGACCGATTCTGGCACCTCTTCACGGAACGGGTCCCTCCACCTCATGTTTGGTAGGGCAACTATTGGTCGACGGTTTCTTCACTCTCAATTGACGGGAACTTGGCGGAGGTGGGGGAGGAACAAACACCACTGGGCTGGCTCCCCTCTCGGTCCCGACCCGCCACTCTACCCTCGTTTGTCTTTCGGGAAGTGTAAAGATAAAACTCTTCAACGATCCCTCCTGGTCGAGGTTCCCAACTCTTAGTCGGAAAACCTTTCGAATTGAGGACGCCTTGAGTACTCTTTCCGTCCAACTTTAGGAAACCAAGGAGGGTGACCAGGAAGGGATTACAACTAGAACCCTTTGTTAAAGACATATCTCTCCCTTCGTACGATAACATTTGTACTCGATGGGTCGCCAGGCGTTGGCAAGATCGTGGTCCCTGGCTAAAGTACCTTGTGTCAAAAAGGCACCTAATACCCCCCTACCAAACCCCTACTAAGTTCACGTAATACAAATAACACGTGAAATAAAAACAATAATAATGTAGTCGACGTGGAGTCTAGTAACTCGTAATCTGGGACCTCCAACCTCTGGTACTGGATGTTGGGTTCCGCGCTGACTTGGAGTGGGTTGATTTCAAACTCAAGACTATTATTGGAAAGGGTTTAGGTGAGTGAGGACCACAAATTCACATTTCCAAGGGTCAGAATCAACCGTGTAGAGGCGAGTAGTCACCCACGATTAGAAAAATTAGACTAATAACACAGTCGTAACAACAAAAATAAATGAGTAAATAAAACTGACGTGACCCAGAAACAACGACAAACTCCCGAAAGAGATCAACACCGCTCGTCCCCGACGAGAGATTAACGACACACTCCCGAAGAGTAACGTCACCGAAGAGAACAACGTCTCACACCCGAGAACTCGTGAGTCCGAAGTCATCAACGTCAGCAACACTGTGTACCCGGATCAAGGGGTCTCCGTACACCTTAGAAGGACCTGGTCCCTAGCTTGGGCACAGGGGACGCAACCGTCTACCTAAGAGTTGGTGACCTGGTGGTCCCTTCAGGACAAAACAAAAAAAAAAAAGTTAGGTATGTAGTATTAAATAAAGTAAAAAAGGTTTTCAACGATTCACGAAAAAAAGAGGTTTACTCTAAAAATTAATTTTGTAAAATAATAACCTCATATTATCGAAATGTTACGACACATTTAAAGACGACACAGTCGGAACAAAAGTACTCTCGTAGAAAAAGATGGATTTTCCATCCGACGAAATTTTTGTAAGAAACTTGGGGGCAAAGACTCGTCCAGGTCTAAACAAATGTCATGTGTCCACTTGATTTCCGATTCGGCGTCGTCCTTACAAAAAGAAGGCTTGCCTGGCCGGTCGGTCTTACACACCAACCCACTGGTCGAATTATTATTCGAAACGGACGCCGACGGCTCGGTCATCATTTGTCCTAGTGTACCGTACCGTTCATCCAATTCCCGGTCTAATCTGGACTCGACTACGGACGTAGGTCTCCGGACTTCCCTACGCCTTACTCCCCAGGGGTTCCCTTCCTCTGGGAAAGTCCCGAGTGTCACCGGAAACCCTTTGATCTTTATAATATTAATTCTTATACTTATGATATCACACTTATCATATACTTACTTATCATACTGATACTTATCATATTAATATATTATACTTGAATCAAAAGAATTACAGTCATAGAAGAAAAAAAAAATTTCGGAAATAACTTAAACTGGTATTTGTAGGGATTTCAGCAGTACCTTACGTGACGAACATTCGGTCTTGGTTAAATTTTTAGTCTTCAACGACTGAAAAATTTATATAACACCATTTTATATGTATTGTGTTGTGAATGGTAAAATTGGTCAAGCCACCCAAGTCATGTAAGTATAACAATGTGTCGGTAGTGGTGGTAGATAGAGGTCTCGACAAAACAAAAGGGTCTGCCTTTGAGACAGGGACAATTTGTGAATGGGGGCGGTAAGGGGCGAGGAATCAGGGGCCTTTGGTGGTAAGATGAAAGACAGACATCCTCAAACTGAGGAGATCCTTGGAGCACAGTCTTCTTTGTATGCCATAAACAGGAAAGCACTGACCGAATAAAGTGAAACCCGAAGGAACCACCGAGTCTACCATTACTTAGACAGACGTTACACCCTCTGGACCAAGTAGGGGACCCAGTCCTTCTAGGGAACCTCTTCCCTTACCGTTGGGTGAGGTCATGAGAACGGACTTCTTAAGGTGTCTGTCTCTCCTAGGACCACCCGATGACAGGTGCCTCAGTTTCTCAGCCTGTACTGATTCGCTGAAAGTGAGTGATAAAGTTTATCACATTCGGACTTTTCAAGAATCTACAACGTCGTGTGCACTCTTACAAGAAGGAAAATTTCTACCTGATTATCAGGTAACATACGTAGTCTGTGTAAAACGTATAGGTAAGTAGACAACTACCTGCGAACCCAACGAAGGTGAAAACGACAACACTTATTACGACGACTCACATGTGTATAGATAAACCTAGGGACTATAGTATAGAGCACCCATATATGGGTCTTCACTCTCCAACGACACAAAAAAAAAAAATTCTATGTACACCACATAAGTGTACCATGTAAGTTTTCCGTGTTTTCGTATATGTCACTTTTAAGAAGGAGGGTAAGGACAGTAGTCAATGAGTCAAGGTTAAATAATTATAGAAAACATCCAACACGAAAACCATAACTGAGATTCTTTAGGTTGGGTTTCAATTGTTTCCAAAAGGAGAATAATAAAGAAGAAAAATGAAAAGGTAAATCGAGATACTCGGTAACGACCAATTAAGAACATATACCACGTTCGATATAAATGTTTGAAAACTCAAAAAAAAAAAATTATAGACTAATAAATCAACAAGGTCGTACTAAACAACTTTTCTGACAGAAAAGATGTCGCTTAACGGAAACATGGAAAGAGTTTTTAGTTAGCTGGTATTAACAGACCTAGATAAAGATCTGGGATAATGGTCCGGTCATGGTGTGACGTAGCTAATCACATCGAAATGTCTTGGAACTTCAGGCCACCACTTTTATAGGGTCGAAACAAGGGAACCCCATCAGATTAAACTAACAGAGAATGACACTCACCTCAACTCGTAGAAAAGTATCCATCTACGAGGACCTAAAGAACTAAAGTATCAGAGAACCTTAATCTTCTCTGGTATCTTCCAGTAGAGAAAGAATAAACGACGGACTACATAAATAATCGAGGTATTAAAGGGTGGTAACGAACCTAGGGAGACCACTACCCCTCGGGTACCGGAGAATCCATCGGAGAAGGTAAAAAATTTACGTCAAAATTGATACATTACTTTAGCGAGCTCTCAAGGGACCACCGGGTCACCAATCCTAAGATCCGAAAGTGACAGCACCGGACCTAAGTTAGGGACCAGTCCCTTGACTCTTAGGGTGTTCGGAACACCGGTTTTTTGTTTTTGCTTCCTTTCTATAACAAGTATAATGCAGAGTCAGTCGGAGGGACATCGGAGGAATGGGATCGGATCCGGGACAACAACCTCGGAGGGTCTCATTCGGACCGGGAAGAAAGGGGACCGTCGGTGGCACGGGAAGATCGGGACGAGTCTGGACTGTACAAAAACCATACACAGGATCGATTCCCACCAATCGGGAATCGAGTCGAGGACCAAGTCGACCAAGTCGAGGACCAATCGGGACCAAGTCGAGGAAGGTGATAAAGAGTACAGTATCTAAGAGGTCGGACCGACAAAGACAGACCTCTGGAAGGTGAAAGCAGTCACAGGAATCGTCACATACTACGTCTTTACTTGTTTAATCAAGTCCACACGAGACTTTACACGTTCGTCCTCTCTATGAAAAGAGAGAACCCCATGAATCGTACAGACAACAATGACAACAGACAGAGGATTCAGTACAGGCTGAGACGTTGGGGTACTTGACGTCGTGTGGTTCGAAGGGACAGACAGTGATCGAGGGTCTCAAACGAGTTTGAGTACAGATAACTCAGCCACTGTGGTTGGTTGGTAGAGTAGGAGACAACGGAGAAAGAGGAGAACGGGAGTCAGAAAGGGTTGTAGTCCCAGAAAAGGTGACTCAGCCGAGAAGAGTAGTCCACCGGTTTAATAACCTCGAAGTCGAAATCGTAGTCAGGAAGGTTACTCATCAGTCTCAACTAAAGAAAATTCTAACTGATCAAACTAGAGGAACGACAGGTTCCATGAGAGTTCTCAGAAGAGGTCGTGGTGTCAAACTTTCGTAGTCAAGAAACTGGATTTATACTTACTTGAGACCCACCGGTACGGTGAATAAAACTTTGGCGAAGGGTCCACCACGATCACCATTTCTTGGACGGACGACCATGTCGTCCAAGTCAGGGACACGACCCTTCTAGGGGACCTCCTCCCGTGCCGTTGGGTGAGGTCATAAGAACGGACCTCTTAGGGTAGAAGGGTCCCTCTCCGGACCGCCCGACACCAGGTACCCCAGTGTTTCTCAGTCTGCGCTGACTTTGTTGAATCGTACACTCGGTAAATATCATCAAAATATGCCATCAAATTTCAAAAAAAAAATCAATTAAATAAAAATTAACTTCCTATTAACGAAATGTCACAAAAGGTGTCATCACAAAAAATTTAAATAAAAATTGACTTCCTATTAACGAAATCTTACAAAATATGCCATCAAAAACTTGGATTCCTGGCCTTAATTATAACTTAGAGAATGTCAACTCAACTTAGATAATGTAAACCGGGTAGCAAAGACGGACAACTATCGAAGAACCTCGAACCGAAACTAGAGGAAAGGTCCGAACACGATGGGTTCTTAAACTAATCGTACGGCAGACAAAGGAGTGGGTTCAGTGACTATTTTGATGACTGATCCTACGGTGGTTCCTGTCTTGAGACTCTGAACACTAATTTTTGGAGGGAGGGAGGGCGTAGTCAGTCGTGTGAAACCTGTGACGACAAACCGACTTCAGGTGGTTTAACACAAAAACTACACAACCCACACGGATCTTACGGTGGTATCGATTGTCTCTCCACACCTGTCGGTCGAGGAGTCGATCAGGAGTCGGACTTGCAACCCATGGGTGAATTCGAGAGAAAAATTTTTTCCTTTTCCAAACAAATGAAAACCGACGCGACCAGAACCGACGACACACGCCCGAAAAACAAAAGAAGAGATCAGCACCGCGGACCCGTAGAGTGATGTCACCGAAGAGGACAACACCTCGTGCCCGAGACCTGCGTGAATCAACGGGACTCTGGACGGCCTAGAAGGGCCTCGTCCCTAACTTGGGTACAGGGGACGCAACAGTCCTCCTTAGAATAGGTGACCTGGTGGTCCTTTCGGGGGTAGGGAATGAATCGAGGAAAACTACGACCAAGACTCGGACCGTTGTCCTTCGTAGGTGGTGAAGTAAAAGTAGTGGAGGAAACAACTCTGTGAGTAGTGTCGCTTGGTCCCACTAACAGTAAAAGAAGATTGAGAGGACGGACATTAAAGAGAGGGAAAGAGGAGACTAGGTAAGAGATGGGAGAATGTTAGGGTTCTGGATGAGTCTCTGGAGGTCACTGAGGAGTCCCACGGAAACAACGTTCTCAAAGACTAAAGGGACAGGACACACCAGGAAGTAAATAAAGAAGTGAGACTGGATGGGTCCGGAAGACGAGATTGGTTTATCCAGTCGAGTGACAGAAAGTTTTTCCGAAGACGTAAAGAAGGAGCCACGGAACCAACCTGAACACTGGGAACGAATCCATTCAGAAGGAGGATGTGTGGACAACCGTTAAGAGTAAATCGCAAAGTTCCGGTTGAACTTAAAATCAATAGAAAAAAAGTCTTATCGGGTTTGGTGACATAAAATTTAGGGAGATCCCTTCCCTGGAGTAGAATGTCAAGAAACTTTTGTCCTGGTAAGCAATCTGAATGGTTCATAGACGGTAACATTGTGTGACAGCCGGGACCTATTTACGAAGTAATAGGAAGAGAAAATCTAGCCGGTGTAGGCCGTACACGGTCCGTAAAATTTCTAGCCGATATGGAGTCTAAGGTGACATGTAAGACTCTTAGTCGAGATACCTTCGTTCAGATAAAAGTATGTTATTTTGTATGGACAAATAGTCCAACCGGTTTTTCATTCTACAACGTTTTTTGGGCTTGTTTATAAAAACGGTTGGGGAATTCATATATCAAGTTTCTTAAAACTGTTTACATATGTAGGGTATTGGTGGTGAGTGTCAGTGTTATAATTTGTTTTCTAGAGACACAGCAAACACCAGTAAGGGAGAGGGACTGGGGTCCGTTGAGGACTAGACGAACGACGGTACTAACTAATCAAAACGGACAAGACTTCAATTACACCCGAAGGGTCCACCGAGTCACCACTTCTTAAGTGTACGTCACATCCTCTCTGTCTAGGTTAGGGATCCCGATCTTCTAGGGGACCTCTTCTTTTACCGTTGGGGTACCTGTCTCCTCGGAACACCCGATGTCAGGCATCCCAGCGTTTCTTAGTCTGTGATGAATTACTGATTTGTTGTTATTGAAAATACATTTAACCTAGTATGTTATCCGTGAGAAAACACTCACCGAAGAGAACGAGTGGTCTACACAAACCATAAGTCGGTGTAACAACACACATAGTCAACGTACATACATAAACAACGACCCATCTTAAGGTAGTACACGCAATTGGTATTGTGCAAGTACGTAAGTGGACACTCACCATCAACAAGTAAGCGACCCAGTACAGACTGAGAAACGCTGGGGTACCTGACGTCGTGTGGTCCGAAGGGACAGGCAGTGGTAGAGGGCTCCGGACGAGTCTGAACAGGTACCTCAACCACTACGGTAGGTTGGTAGGATAGGAGACAGTAGGGGATTAAGAGGACGGAGGTTGGAAAGGGTCCTAGTCCCAGAAAAGATTACACAACCGACCGGTTTCCACCGGTTTCATAATCTCGAAGTCGAAGTCGTAGTTAGGAAGGTCACTTATAAGTCCTAACTAAAGGAAATCCTAACTGACCAAACTGGAGGAACGTCAGGTTCCCTGAGAGTTCTTAGAAGAGGTCGTGGTGTCAAACTTTCGTAGGTAAGAAGTCACGAGTCGGAGGAATTACCAGGTTGAGAGTGTAGGTATGTACTGGTGACCTTTTTGGTATCGAAACTGACATACCCGGAAACAGCCGTTTCATTACAGAGACGAAAAATTATACGAGAGATCCAAACAGTATCGAAAAGAAGGTTCCTCGTTCGTAGAAAATTAAAGTACCGACGTCAGTAGCAGTCGTCACTAAAACCTCGGGTTCTTTTATTTCAGAAAGTGACAAAGGTAACAAAGGGGTAGATATACGGTACTTCACTACCCTGACCTACGGTACTAGAATCAAAAAAGTTACAACTCACCTGTAAACACGTGGACACTTACCTATAAAACGTAATAAGGTTAAACCCCGATGAAACTTACTTTAACGATACTTATAAAAACTCCCACATATAAAACTAACGAACCAGTAAATTATTCACAAATATCAACCGGGAACTTGACGTACTCAGGTGAATATATATATAAAGAAAGTGACTTATGCTTGGTCTTACGATGTATTAGATACCAACCAACTTAGGTATTTCCGTCCTGGCATTTAACCTCCCGACTGACATTTCAATGTGTACCTGAAAGGTGGTGTGAGGCTCCTACTCCACCACCACAGTCTCCAACCACGGAGATTGGGGGCGGAAAAAGTCGGTAGTGGAGATGAAATAGTCTCCGACGGTTTTACAAAAGGATTCACCAGTATGGTACACTATCACGGTGGTCATTAAAAGTTCAAACACAGGAGTGGTTATCATCCATGACAGTCATAAAAAGTACAATCAGTAAAAATACCTACACACAACCCGAAGGGTCCACCGCGATCACCATTTCTTGGACGGACGGTCACGTCCTCTGTAGTCTCTGCACCCAAGCTAGGGACCCAGTCCTGTTAGGGGACCTTATCCCGTGACGTTAGGTGAGGTCATAAGAACGGACCTCTTGGGGTACCTGTCTCCTCGGACCGCCCGATGTCAGGTATCCCAACGTCTCAACCTGTACTCACTTCTCTGAATCGTGTGTAGGTGCATACCCACACATAGTTATAATTATGACACTTTATCCATAGTAGTGAGGGTAAGTAACTTGTTCCTGTGACTCCGAGTCTCTCCGTCCACTAAGCGGTTCCAGTAAACCGTGAACCGTGTACTACCTCGGTCCTAAACTTGGGTGGCCACAAACCGAAACTTCGGACACCCAAAAAAAGTGGTACCCGCCCCTCATCTGGACCGGGAAATTCCTGTGTCGATGACCAAAGCTTAATCCGTCAATCCCGGCCGAGAGAGGGTCTTAGGGTACATACCTCACTACCCTTGTGTCTCTGAGTGTCTTCTTACAGCACGAGGACCGACGGGAAAGCCTCGACGACACCAAGGTCGACCGGCGTGTCAGCAGAGTGGGACCATCACAACCGCCCCTTCAACTCGTCTTAGAGGCGGACCGAGGACTACGGAGAGAGACACGCCACTGACGGAGAAGGTCGGGGGCGACCCTGCCCGACAGTACCCCTGGAACTCGACAGGAACATTTGTCCCGGACCCACGGGCTCAGTCTCGCCGGAGACCCTCTACACGTGAGTCGGAGGGGTCTAGGGTACAGTCGACCGACGGACACTGGAGACCCTGACACTCTCGGGACGAACCGTCTCGTCTCCCTGCCCGTCTGAGTCGGTACGTCCGGGCACTCCCTAGTCTACCCTTGCACCCAGCCTAAATCACGGACGTCGCGTACCCGGAGGACGGACCCCAGGAGACCTGTGTTGAAAAAAAAAAAAAATTAACAAAGATCTGTCAAGAGGACCCGAAGACTCGTCGAGGCGAATTGTTCCGACACGACAGCCGGTGTTCTCTTGACAATCTCTCGTCCAATGAAACGAGAGAGGCGTCGATTAACCGGAAGGGTCCACCGCGATCACCATTTATTGGGTGGACGGTTATGTCCTCTGTATTCTCTGCACCCAAGCTAGGGACCCACCCCTTTTAGGAGACCTCCTCCAGTGCCGTTGGGTGAGGTCATAAGAACGGACCTCTTAGGGTACCTGTCTCCTCGGACAGCCCGACGTCAGGTATCCCAGTGTCTCAACCTGTGCTGACTTCGTTGAATCGGACGCGCGTGCGTACGCACGTGAGAAATGGGTTTGTGAGTAGACTTTACTATTTCACTTACCCACTCCCAGTCCCTAATATACCCCTCCCTCCTCCTCCACTCTGATTAGAAGTAAAAGGTGTAATAACAACGGAACCTGGGAAGTCGGACCCCGTGGGTGGGTCCACTCGTGACGGGGTAACTGGTCGACGTTCTCTCCGGGCGCAAACGTATGCCTCACACAAAGGGTGTTCCACCTCGTTCGTTCAGAGATGGGGCTAGTAGAGACGGCGAGAGAGGTGGTAAACGAACTAATAAGGTCAACATAGATCTAAGGTCAAATGGAAGTCAAAAAACCCCCTCCCCGACGTGGCACACTGTACGTCCTAAGGATCAAGGGATTGGTCTCTAGCTTGGGTGTGGCAGACGTCACCTGTGCATTTGTGACCTGGTGGTCCGTTCAGGGTATGGAAGAGAAAATTTCTCTGTTCCTCCCCGAGGAGACCACCAAGTCACCAATTCTGAGACGTGAAGGTGACGCCCTCCACACCCAGGACAGGAACCAACCCCTTGACTCTAGAGCGTACGGTACGTCACGACGGTTTTTATTTCTCGATTACTCGGTGCCGAAAAGGACGAGCGACTTTCCTCGTTTCGCATGTACGGAGGTTTTTACTCCCAATTTTCTCCCCTTCGAACGTCGGGAGGTCGTAGGGGAGGCATCGGCAGAGGGAGGACTGAAGTGTTTCGACGGTCGACCGTCCTGTCCGACCCCGGGTCGGCAGTCCCGTGGCAGAGGAGGTGCAGGACGAGCTGACAACTCCACTAGGAGAACACAAAGTGTCTTCGCCGGGGTACCCTGGAGAAAGAAGAAAAAAAGGGGGTCTACAGTGCCACTGACACTGTCTCAGTGACCCCAAGCATGTACAACGTCTCCTTGGAAGGAAAGCCCCCACCGGTGGAAGGAGACCCGTACGGACGTCATGAGACCCGGGTACCTGGACTTTCTCTTCGTGCTCCATCCGGCACTACCAACGGGAGGACCCCTGACACACAAAGACAACCTGAAAGGCTGGACACAAACGGACCCTCCAGGAGCACTCCCGCGAACTGTGACTGTCACTCTCCACCCCACACACCAAGACCCCGAACCTCGTGCACTAGACTAGGGAGCTACTCCGATAACTGCCGGCCTTACGTGTCTGAGGCGCTCGACCCTGAGTTCCCGTCTCCCACCTGGTCACTTGCACCGACGCACCTCGGCCAAGGGCTAGCCCCAACCCAGGGTCGGTCAAAGGTGAGGAGCGGGTCCCGACACATTAAAGTGAACAAACGACAGACGGGGTTGGACGGCTCGGCACAACTCATAACAGGTCGCGGGAGAGAGACCAATCCCTTCTCGAGGGGTCAGTCTGAGGTCCGTGTCGACGACTTAGTCGACCCCCACTCGGGGGGCCGCCAGGTCCGCCGTGCGGGGGTGGGCGTCGGACTGAGCCCGTGGGGGTCGGAGGCGTATGTGGTAGAAATGCGTCTCGATCTAAACAGCAGCTAGACTCGTGGGGAGAGGACCCTGCTTCTAACGGGATGTAGAGACGGACCTGCGGGTAGTGTGTAAGGATGTCCAGGGGGACAGAGACTGGAGGACAGAGGTGACCCACCCGTCCCTTTCGATGGGGTTTGCGTCTCAACTGGAAAAAAAACAACGAGGACGAATTTTCAGTAACACAGCGGACGGTTTTAGAAATGACACCCCAGGTCTCGGGAGGTGTGCGGGTGAAGACGGGTAACCGGGTCGTAGGGTGTGGAGGGGACGGAACGACAAATGGTGACTATTAAGAAAAAGAACCCCCCCCCCACGACACGTTGGAGACCCTAGAATCAAGGGACTTGTCCCTAGTCTAGACACGGGGGACAACACCTTTGTGTCTCTGGATTGGTGACCTGACGGTTCCTTCAGGGTGGTGACCATTAAGACTCACGAAATCTCAAACCCATGTGTGAAGCACAAATCCGACAATGGATTAGGGGAAGGGGAGGAAGAGGACGGTCCGAAGATGAAAAGAAAGTAAGTTCTAGACCAAATTCGTACTGGAAGAGGTCTATGAAGGAGTAGGGAGGTCTCAGGGAAGAAGGTCGTAAGTGTCGGGGAGGTGGCAGCATGAACGATACGGCACAACTGTGGTAGACAGACAGGGTGAAATAGAGTCGCAGGGACCGAGGATCGTATCTCGGACCGTACATCGTCCCCGAATCATTTATAACTAACTGAACTTGAATGCTATCACTAGAAGGACGGTTTCTCTGGAACCCTCCAGACCCTTTCCTCGGCACCCAGGTGTGTGACCTTGGACCGACTGACGCCTGTACAAGTCGAGGTCCTTAGTGCACGGAGACCTACCCGACACTTGGTCCGAGCACCTGGACTTGAATTCCGGAGAACGAGTGTCTCCGGAGACCGACGACACGTCCACAGGTAGGATCGGCCCTAACCGTACGTCCGTTTCGAGGTGAACAGGGTGGGGGTCGGACCCCCGTCCCGACGACACATGTCAACGTTCCCGGCACGTGACGAGTTAAGGTCCCTCGCGGGAGGGAGGTTTCCAATGCTGTACCACTATTCCACCGGACGGACCCACTCCAACTTACAGGGGTTTTGTCTCCTGTCATAGAAAGAGACCAAGGTCGGACACCGACTTTGTAAGTAATGATAACTTAGTCCCTTTATCTAAAGACACCAGGTCCCCGACCGAAGAGAGAGTTCAGGTTTCTTGTGAACACTTGGGTCCGACCTACGGAAAACAACCCCTCCCAAAAGGAAGTAGGAGAACAAAAAGAAAGACCTATCTACAAGAGGACTAGATCTTTCGTGGTAGTGGTGGTAGTAGTTAACATAAGTACCTTACGAGGGACACCCAACCATCTCGAGATTCGGGGTCCCGCCCCCCACCCCCCCAACCCCCCTTCCCCCCTACCGGAAACCGAATGTCTGTCTGATAAGCTCCTTAAATATCCCATTCGTCTATTCATTATCTAGACTACTGCAAAGATGGACTCCATGGAACACTCAACATATTTACACCCGAAGATTTCACCTAGAGACCCCGGAGGTCACCCTCACCCACTCGACTGTACGACCCTCAACAACCACTCCAACAGACAGCAACGGACCGTTGGCAAACCGACACCGGCCAACTAGGAAACGTAGAGCGGGGGGAGGAGAAACACTGGATGGACAGGAGTCACAGGAGCCCTCCGTGGGGAGAGGGCAGAGGTCGGGCACCACCTACACGGTAACCGTCACTGTCAGACCCAGAGAGGAAGGGTCTGCGTCTTCAAGGGGAAAGTGAACGACGTCGCCTGTCACAACCTTTCCCCCCTGGTCTGTGGCCTTCTGACACGACCCCCGACACCTCGTGGACCCAACCTGAGATACCCGACAACGTGTCCTCTCTGTCACGAACGAATCAACACCAAGGGGGTCTCGTCACAGAAATATCTTTCGATTTCCCCTCACACGGGACCCTCGGTCCCGACCCCCAGTCCTCAGAGGGCCCGTGAAACGACTTCGACGACGGGCTGTAACCTCACTGACGGAGACTTCGGCTGGGGAGGAGGGGGAAGGAGGAGGCCCTCTGAAGGACGGGAATTGGAGGCCTATCGGGTCCGGGAAGGAAAGGATAGGGGCGAGTCGAGACCCAAACCGCCCCGGACCCCACCCGGGGGGTGGGGTGGGGGTGGGGACCACTTGACACGATCTCTTCCCCCTCCCCTCTCCGACCGACGTCTCCTCTACCGCAACAGATCCTTCGTCCCGGGACCTCTCTGACAGAGTCCAGGTCGGGCGCGAGTCCAAAACCTGGACAATCCGGCAAAGGAGAGGCGACTCCACAAGGACGGGGTCGGAGTCCCACCGGACCTCCCTCCGTCTCTTGAGAGGACAGGCGAGAGTCCCAGAAAACGGGCGTACAGTAGGTCCCCCAGGCAAGACTGTCGAAGGACACACAGTTTGAGTCCCAGGACCTCACTACGGGTCCGGGACTTACCTCGGGGTCCTCCAGGGGTCGGGGGGAAAAGAACGCCCCTGCTCCGGTCACAGGACAGGGTCGTCGTGGACCCGTCCTCATAGGCGCACCTCAGTCACCTGCCGACGACCGACTCGAGACGTGACCGTGGCTACTCACCGGGAACCTCCGGGGGGTGGACCACCCTCCCTCAAACCGGGCAACAACCCTAGGGGTCTCCGAAGGAAAGTCCCCGAGAAGGGAGAGGCCAGGGGACCAAAGACGGGAGGACCTTCAGTCACGAGGCCAAAAGAGCTAACAGTCAGGAGAGGGGAGGAGATCCTACACGACGATAATTATTGAGAGTTCAGGGGCGAGGGGAGGAAGGGCGTCGAGATTGTCTCCTCTCCCGACGCCAACCGCACCGAGGTACGACCTCACAGTCCCTAGGCCCCCTGAGGGGGCTATCCCGGGGAGTGGAGCGAGTCACTGTCCCCGGGGTCCTTTCCCTAAACCCGCCACTCTCCGGTCCAGGAGGAACTACGCCCGTCGACGGGAGCCCCGACGCCCGGATGTCGTCGGTAAAGGACGGGTCGGAGAGGAGGCCACCCGCGGAGGGCTGGGGGCCCGAGGGGCGCCACGGAGGGGACGACTTGCCCGGTCGGGGGCTGTAGACCGTCTCGGGGACGGCCAGGGGGGAGAGGGACGAGGGAGGGGGGGCGGGAGGTCGTGGCCGTCGGGCCGGAGACGGAGGCGGAGGAGGGAGGGAGCTAGACGTCGTACTGACCCTTGTCCGACTTAATTAGTCGTCTAACTTCGAGGTGAGGCGACGGCGGCGACGTGGCCGAGGAGGAGCGAGTGTGCGCGAGGTCGGGAGAGGGGACAAGAGGGGACGGGAGGGAGTGGGAGAGGCAAAGGGCAGAGGAAGAGCGGGAGGGGCCCCCGCCACAACCGTCGGGCCATCGACTGAGCGAACACCGGGTCCGCGACGGGGTACGAGAAATTCGCCCGTCTCGACACCTGCCGGGGCGTCCCGTTTCCGCCATTTCACTCATACGACCGACCCGAACTGTCGGGGCAGGACGGGCGGGTCGAAGGGGCGAAACACAACCTCCGAAACCCAATTGCCACCCCAGCTTCCACCTCCGACCTGGACGTAATCTCCCTCGCTCCTGACACCTTCCTTGGACCCTCACCCTTGGTACTTCGGCCCCACACCTCGGTGGGTAGGTCGGGGACTCAGTGGGTGGCAGTGGGTCTCGCCCTGTCCTCGGGCACAAAGGGGCACCCCGTGGGAGAGTACCGTACGGCCCTGGGCCCAGTGGTACATGTTCCGAACCTACGGTCGGGCAGGAGCCCCGGGACTTCCTCCGTAGAGAACGACCTGGTGTACCCAGAACTCTGTCCTCGGTGGTCCCGACCCTCCCCCTTTCCCAAAGAAGGACCTAGAACAGGCGTCCTCCACTCCTTCTTCTACCCGCTTCCACGGACCAGGCATACTCCTTCTTCTCCTCCCCGGGGACGAATTCCAAAACTCATCGAACAGTCACTTCAACTAAGGCCAGACAGACCGGGTCGAGTCTACTCCAAGCACCACTACGAACAGTATACAGGACCTCCTGTCACCGGATTAGAGACGAGGCCACTAAGGTTATAGCACCTCAGGTCGAAACCCAGGGGACGGCCGACGTGACCGGTACTTCCGGCACTGGGTCCCCTGGACCGTCTCCCAGTCGACCAAGACTAATCGCCAAAACACGACACCGGCTCCGGTCAAGTAGTAGCCAGGTGGACTCGGATCCCCTGGAACTCAGGTGAAAAAGGGCTTTATCCAGTTTGTCCTTCCTTCTGCCGACGAAACGACTCCCTTGAAGTCTCCTCAGGACTGGCCCCTACGAAGACCCGGTGGCCTCTTCGGACTGTGCCACCGTGTCCCGTCGGGTCCACATGACCGAGAACTTCGGAGTAATCTGACTGGGTCTACGAATCGAGACCCGGGACCCCTCGCCTAAGCCAAGACCTCGTCCAAGGAACTCCAAGACCAACCTGGGTAGTGGTGGACGACGAGGGACTTAGGGACCCGGACTGGGCACAGGAGGAAACCACTACTCTGCCTCTCCCTCACTCCCCACACTACCGTCGGGAGGACTCGGGCGGGGACGACCCCGGAGTCCTCACCTCCGGACCTCCGGCTCGTGGAGTTTCTCACCCTGTACCAACGAAGACGGGTCTTTTGGAGTCACAGCCCCTTCTTCATCCCGGCGGGGAGACGAGACCGCACGGAGGACCTCCACGGACCCCCGTCCCTCCTCCTCGGAGACTCGTGGGGGTGGGGCCCTGTCCGAGAGGCGAACCGGAACCTGTCTCTCCTCCTCTGGAACCTATCTCACGCACACCGGACCCAAGAATGGAGAGTGTGGTCGGGGTCGGAACGTGGCTTGGGCGACACCCACGGGTCGGAGTGAGCCACGAAAACTCTTCCCGGCGGCACTCGGAAAAGAAACTGGTTAAAGGAGGCGAAGTAAAGAGTGTGGAGCACCCACCTTTTGGAGCCCTTTTCGTCTCTTCGTCACCAAAAGGGGTGCGGGCCCGAGAGGACGACCTCTCCCCCAACAGTAGCACGGAGCCCACGTCGGTGTTGTCAACCTAGACGCCCGGAGCCTCCCGGCTGACCTCCCACCACAGCCCGGGACCCCGGAGACACGCCCGTCCGCGAAAGGAGTCCTCCGTATATTAATGTCACCGAGTAAAAGGGGGACGACACAACGGAAATTAGCGGTCAGACCTCACCCACGAGGTCTGGTCTGTGTTGTACGCCCCCCGACTGAGTACCCCCGAGGCACGAGTGGACGGTGACGGACCCCTCGAAGACGGTGGGAGACCGGGGAGGAGGATGGGGAAATCCCCTCGTCTAACGTCCAAGGTTCTTGGACCTCGTCTCTGCCTCGATTTGTTAGTGACCCAGCCCCCGAGTCCCCCAAACCCCACGGACTTTATTCTGTCGCCCATGTTCGGTCGGCGTCCCGTCCGCCTCCCGTCAACGGCTCACAGGTGCCAGATTTCCAGGCCGGTCTCCTTCCGACGCAGGGCCGACGAGGGAATCGGAAGGACTCGGACCGTGGGTAAGGCCGGGTTCGTCGAGAGGTCCACTGAGGCGTCGGGGTACTCGAAACAGTCGGGAACGAAAGAGGACGGGAAACCGCGTGTCGGACAGGTGGAGACGGTCGGTCGGGAGGGGACGAGCGTTCTCCACATGAGTGAAATCAAAGACCTCTGGACCGGGTCCGTTCAGATGGGACCCTTGAGCGTGAGGGACGACCCCTTCCCTCAAGTCTCCCAACTCGGGTCTCCTCCTGTCCCGTCCCCTTACTGTCCGCCCGGAGGGTCTGAGAGAAGAAGGTCCCAAAAGGCCCCTACTCTCCCCGTCGGTAGGGGGAGACCCCGGTCGGGGAACCGGGACCTGTCCGGGGACCAGTGGGAAACGAAAAAAGAGAGAGGAAGGACGGGGACCTCCGAAAGAAGGGAGGTCGGTCCTCAGATCCGTCTCCACGACCGGAATGGACCGTGAGGAAACAAGACCTGGTACCCGAGAGCCGGGCCTAGGGACGGTCTCCCTCCACAAATGGGAATTCCCCCACGGTCGAGGGACGGACCTCCGGGTAAAGAAGGACTCAACTTTATTGGTCAAGAAGGGAGAACCTTCTCCGTCGAAAGTAGAGTATTAGGGGGTCTCGGAGACACCTCTCGTCCTACGCCCCCCCAAATTCGCTTCCTCGACCCTCCAGAAACCCACCATGGGCGAGACCCCGGGCAAGAGTGGGGAGTCCGACTCTCTCTCGACCGCTGTCCGGGCGCCACGGGCCAGACGTCGGTCCCCTCCGGTGGGGTCCGGTAGTTGGGGAGCACCATCTCTGTACATAGACCACTCCCCGATCCGACGGTACCGCACCTCCCTTATACCTCTGGGCGTCCCTCCTCCTTTAGGTCTTTGCAATCACCTGTTTCAGTCCCGTCCTGGGGCTCCCATCCTCGTCTCTCCGTCCCGACACTTGGCCCCGTCGGGGTGACCGAATCACTACGAATCGACCCTGGGTAACCTATTTGGGTCTGGGAAAGAACCGCGGGCTCCCGATCCGGAGGGGAGAGGAACGAGTCTTGAAAGGGACCCTTTCGGGAGCAACCACGAGAAGTCCAACGGGACCCTTTCTGAGTGACGAGGGGGTCCGGGCCAGAAAGGACCCCCGGAAGAAAAGGGGACCTGGGGGTCGACCCCTAGACACGGAGTCTAGGTGGGTCCCACCCGGAGTTGAGGTCTTCACAACTACCCATCCAGACCGTACCCCTGGACCTGGACGTGCAAACATTTTTGAGGTCCGTCAAGACGGTATCCAGGACCCAACCCGAAGGGTCCACCATGATCACCATTTCTTGGGCGGACGGTTGCGTCCTCTGCGTTCTCTACGCCCAAGATAGGGACGAGGCCCTTCTAGGGGTCCTTATCCTTTACCATTGGGTGAGGTCACAAGAACGGACCTCTTAGGGTACCTACCTCCTCGGGCCGCCCGACGTCAGGGAGCCCAGTGTCTCAGTCTGTGTCGACTCACCGACTTGTGAACTGTTGCGACTAATTCCACAGGAACTATGGTCACTTCGATGTACGTGAAGTACGATGCAAGTGAGTAAGTGAGTGGTTCATAAGTAACTCGGCGACGGGACACGACCACCCTCGCGTGTCTGTACCTTCTTAAGTGGTGGACGAAAGTTCCTTGACCGACCGACCGACCACCCCCTCGGTGACACGACGGCCACGGGACGCCACGACGGACACTCGGTCCAGTGGGACGCCACGGCAACCTTATGTTCGGAGGGGGTCATACACGTCGGGACCCAAAACCCTTTTAAAGGGTCTCGCCCACCACCAACTCGGCTCAGAGTCTCTTCATTCTCAACAGACCCCGTCCCTCACACAAGAACCGATCCTTTTATGTCCTTCTACGACCGTGTACTCGAGTGCCTCGACCCACACACCGTCCTTGTCGTCCTCTCCTCCGACCTCTTCTAGGGTCTGGTACGAGTCCTCAGACCCGACCTAAAATTTCCCTTTGGCCCAGTCAACTAGTCTACGCTCGAGGGACCGACCCTACCTTCCATCCCTGACCCTCCACCCTTCCCCTCCGTTCCCAACTCCCCTCCCCGACTTTACGGACCCACTCCCATTGAACGTCCTCCCGATGACCGGGACCACCCCTCTCGACCCGACATCAAAGCCCCAAAACGTGCACAGCTGAGTGTCTATGGATACTTTCTCGACACCTAGTCAGTCTTTGCCCAGTCTTAAATCCTGTCATCAGTCCGATCGCCAGTCTAAATCCGCAACCTTCGAATAACGACCGTCCGCTTAGGGACACCGACTACAACGGGACCTTTGCAAGTGTCACAACACCTCTACAGTATCCTCCCTGACGCCCCATCCACCCGTCCTGTCCCCTCCGCTCTTCGGGTCCTCTCCCCCAGAGCGACCGTCTCCAGGCACGGAGCAAGGTGGGTGGGAGTCGCTCGCCCTCGCGCCCCGCACGAGTCATGTCACGAAGGAAAGGACCTTCGTCGGACCCTCGTTGGAACGAGACTCGGACGCAAGAAGAACGGCAGTCACAATGTCATCGAGGGGAAATTACTTGACTGCCATTGTCTTCAACCACCCCAAAAAGAAGAAGTACCAAAATGATTCCTCTTGAAATTCGATCATGGAGATCCAATCAAGAGAAGAGGGGGGAATCTTTCGCTTTCGACGAGAAACGCTGGGGTGCTTGACAAGTCAGGTACCTTAAGAGGTCAGCTCTTATGGTCTCACCCATCGGAAAGGGAAGAGGTCCCCCAGAAGGGCTGGGTCCCTAGCTTGGGTCCAGAGGACGAAACGTCCGCCTAAGAAATGGCCGACTCGGTGGTCCCTTCGGGGAGTGTGAATTTGTTAGGTGTAAAAGGTCGGCCTCTTGACCCTTTCTGCCGGTGTCACGTCATTCCCCTCGACCCGCCACTCGTGTCGGGTTCACCATGACCCGACGACTACCGCCACCCAACCCTCGACTCACTTTCCTCTCAATCTTCTACGACTCGGATCTTTCCACACAAAGACCGGAACAAAATAAAATGAAAAACTGACACGGTCCACCGGACGCCCTAGAATCAAGGGACTGGTCCCCAGTTTGGACACGGCAGACGTAACCCTCGCACCACAGGATTGGAGACCTGGCAGTCCCTTCAGGGAGATCAAAACACAATTTGACCCGAAAACTTACTAGTCCCCTGACACATGGACATGTAGAAAATCGAGCCACCCCTTGTACGAGTACTGGGGATGGCGAACGGTCCCCGATCACTTCCCCTCCCTCCCGCTCCGGAACCCTCCTCCCTACTTCCAAGACCCCTCCGCCCTCCCCTCCCCCGGAGGGCACCCTACGGCTCGCGGTGGGGGAGAGGGGAGATCCCGCTCGGCGGGAACCGGGACCCGGACAGGTGGGCCTTCCGGGAGTCGTAAGACTTCCTTGTCGACCTCCGTCACGACCTGCCTGTGGACTTCCTCGCCTTCTTTACAGAGTGCACCTTCCACTGCGCAGGAGGGCCATCGGCTCTCGGATCGACCACAGGACCAGGTACGTGCCCACCCTTTTCTTAAAGGTCTGTACTCCGTCTTACTCTCCTCTTCTTTCAAAAGATCTCACCCTCTGCGACAATCGTATCGTCCGGCCGAGCTCCCTCTCGGTTTGGGAAAGTTTCCGACCGTCGGTTAAAAATATCGGAGTTCTGTCTCTTTTAAGGATGACCTTACTACCGTAATCCACTACCCTACGGTATCCCGACTATTATCCCACCCATAAACTGGATTATACCTCAGTCCCCTGACCGGTCAAATCTAGGCCTCCGAGTACCGTTGTCAACGATACCCCGAACCAGTCAAGGTCTCTAAAAGTAGGACACTCGGACCAGGTCCCGAGGTGTGGGCACCGGCACCATATCCCGAGGTGTCAAACCCTACCGCCTTTTCGAACTCTCCGGGTAAGAGTCCCGGCCCTGAGTGGAACAGGAGGACCCGTCGTACTGGGTTGGCTCCGTAGGGATTTTTAGTCTTTCCTCAGTCCCAAGGAAAGTCTCACTACAGGACTGGGGGTCGACCCTGACTTCGTTCCACTACCTCCGTCGGTGTCCCCCGCCCTAACCGACCCGACCCCTCCTTCCGTCAGTCTAGGATCGTCCAGTCTCCCAGGGCCGGGGAAGGACGGGGGAGTGAACAGGGGGCCGGAGAATGAGGGGCCGAGGAGGGGGTCCTCTACACCTCTTCGTCGAAGAACGTGGTGCCCTTGGCGACGAGGACAAAGGTGACCGGCCCGCGGAGCGAGTACGAGGACCGGCACGAAAACGACGAGCGAACGACGCCCCCGGTCGGCCGGCCGTCCATATGCCGGGTGTCGGGACCGCCCCCACCCCCACCCCCCCAAGAAGGACAGAGAGCGTCGTGTCGTAGACCCGAACAGACAGAGGACAGGGGGCATGGGTGGACCCCTCTGTCCCTTGACGGGGGGCGTCAGTCTCGGACCCAGTTCACCCTTAGACGAGCCGGTCGACGACAGTCTTCGTCTTCCCTCACCCCTCCCGTCACACCCCGGGACCCAACCGACCCGACGTCTCGTAGGGGTGGGGCGCGGCCGGTCCTGGGGGTCCTGTGGGAGGGGAGAGTGACGGTCGGCGCCCCACCTCGACCCCTTGCGGACGCGCGAGAAGGAGGACGACGAGGAGTTGGAGTAGGAGTGACCCGCCGTTCTGGCCGACTTCGCAGCCCTCCATCTTGCCTCTGATGCCCCGCAGTAACCGGTTTAGGTCCCACTCCGGCCCGACCCGCGTCTGGACGTCTCCCCGGTCACACCCTTACTCCCCGCGCCCAACTACGTCCTGAAGGCCCCTTCGCTCCTCTTGTCTGGGCCCAGGGCTCCACGTACGACCTAGGCCGACCACACACGCCTCGAGGTCCACTCCGACACAGGGTGAAAGGTGGAAGTAGTCTACGGGAGTCCCTACCGTTCCTCCAGTTCACCGGTCTACGGTACATGGGTCTGGAGGTGTACGGCAAGCGTGGTAGGACCAGAGACGTGACCCGGATATCTCTACCTGTAGAGCAGTTGGACGGCCAGTCGGACGACCACCTTCCTCTGTAGTATCGAGACTCCGGCCCGGTCCTTAGGAAACGAAGGGACGCCCCGTAGTTCCATCGACCCCCGAGGAGAGGAAGGGACCTTTAAGACACCCTTGCAGGTGGTCGTCACCACCCTCCCAGGACCCCGAATTAGGACTGCGAACGACGGGTCGAGCGCCCAAAGGACCGTTCGCGAGATCCTTTTTTGCCTCTTTTGGACCTTGTAGAAAGAGAAGCAGTACAAGAAGGAAGAGACACTAGGAGTTCAACGATCCTTTGGGCAGGGGGTCCGAGAAGGGTGGGATGGGGTCCACTGAGGAACGAGTGACTACCAAGAATTGGACCACTCTCCAGAGACGTAGCGACCTTATCAGCTCCTTCTCACCGAAGGGGCCCTGGGTGACTAATGGGAGGGGGACGAGGGGGTAGACGCCGTCCTGCTGCTCGTGTAGCAGAACCTCGGCCCTCTGGATAAGGGGGGAAAGAGCGGCGGGGGCAGGGGGGCCCCTCTTCACTTCTTTCCCGGCGTCTTGGGGGTCGTCGTGGCCGAGAAGGCACAGGAACTCTGGGGGCACTAGCTGTTGTAGTCCACCCCCGCGACGTGACAGGGGGTTGGATAGGGAGGTCTCGGAGGGGCGACACTCGGAACTCGGCCGATACCGCTGTCCTTCCTCGAACCAAGCATGGACCCGGGGAATCTCGTCCGTAGACGCCCCGGAAGCGAAATCGAAGAACACTCCTAAGAAAAAAAAAGGGTCAAACAAACCGATACAGTCCAGAATCAACACCGAACGTCCGGGTCATCCACGCTGTACACCCAAATCAAAAAGGAGCCGTACACCCTAGAATCAAGGGGCAGGTCCCTAGCTTGGGTGCAGGAGACGTGACGTCCCACCTAACAATTCCTTCAGGGAAAGCACTCTTAAGAAGTTGACCTACTAACTGGGGAAGAGTCAGACCTGAGACTGCCCTGTCGAAGTCTCCACCGGTACCCGGTGTCACCGGTCCTCCGGTAAGAGGGTCCCGGTCCCGGACCCTCCCCTCGTCCCTCGACGTCCTGGGTTCCGAGCGGGCTCACATCCTGGTAGAGAAAGACGTCCACCACGGACCTGTACCGGGACAGGGCGGGCCACTGGCGAGACCTGTTGCTCTCCAAGTGCCACGTCAGCCACTACGACGCGATGCGCCACGGGCACCAGGACCACACACGCCGACCCGGTACCGTCTCCGTCGTCCCCCGGCCCCCGACCCCCTGGGACCCTCGGTCTGAGTCCGTTCGGACACTCGACCGATCACGGCCCCCACCCCCTCACACTCACCCCTCTTTCACCCTACGGAATCTCGGACCCAGGGGGGACCCCACTCCGTAATTCCGTCGTAGAGAAGACAGGGGTTGTCCGGTCGAAGGAGTAGTGGTTACGGGACGCGAAGTACGACTTACGGGGCCCACAGTGGTGGACCGTTATATGGGAGGAGGTCGACGTCCATTCTGGTGGGAGAGGAGAGAAAGGTGTCTCTGACCCAGGGGAGCTCCACGGGACTGACGGGGAGGGTGGGGGTCGGGTCCCCAGAGGGTCTGAAGGCGAAGCGGACGAAAGGAAAGGGGGAAGGGTGGGCGACGGGGCTCGCCAGGGACAATGAGTCCCCTCCCGGGGTCCTCAGAGTAACCCCGAGCGAGAAAGGGTCCACTTACCGCAGGACGGGTAGGAGGGGGACGAGAAGGGCCAGGAGACCCAGGACCGTTGGCGGACACCTCTTCGGGCGCAGGACCGGGTCTACTCGTTCCGGAGGGGGTCGAGGGACCAGTCAACAAGGCCCCGGAGCCCCTCCCCCACACCCTGTCACGTCTTTCTCGGTTTCTGTCCTTGTCTTTCCGTCTCACCCGACACAGGGGTCGTTTCTCCCACCTTCACGCCGGCGGGGTGGAGAGCGGGACTCGGGTCGTGTGCCGGACGGGACCCGTCGCGAGACTGCCGAGGCGCAGAGATCGGTCGTCCCAGAGGTCTGGTCCGGGGCCCCTGCCGGTCCACAGGTAGGTGGGAACGAGAGTCGTCTGTCCCCAAGGCCCCGACGGACCACAGGAAGTGGCTCTCCACGCTCTGGGGGTGGGCGGCCGAGACTCCGGACGTCCTACCACCGTCAAAGGAGGGGTTCAGAGTGAGGGAGAAGAGATACGTCGACCGGTTCAAGAGTCTCCTGTGAGAGTCGTCGATATGTCTTCGGCACAGGGGAGTCCATGGGAGCGGGTCTACCTACGACCGGGACATGGGGGTCGGGTCGAGGGGGTCCGGGGAAGACCTCGGGGGCCCATGGGGACGTAATACCGGAACTCGGAGGGAGAGTCTCGGGGAGATCGGAGGGGTAGGGTATACCCATTACACAGTGACGACCCCCCCGTGTGTGAGGGGGGTCTGGTAAAGGAGAGCCAGGGGTTCCGGTAGAGGTCCCTTTACACCGGCTCGCGGAACAGAGACGGGGGTCCTCTACGACGCGACGTAAACCCCGGTGAAGGACGCCCACTAGGTCCCCTGCAGCGGGTGTGACTCGGTGTCGAGGTCGGACGACGTGTCGGACCCGAGACAGTGCCACTCCCGCCGGGGCGCCCTCCTAGGGCGGAGCCGTCCGCCGAGAGGCTTCGCGGGACCGTCGGACCCCTTGCGACGGAGGGAAGGGCCAGCGGTAGAGGGGGACGTCCAGGACACGACACACCTGTTTGTCCCCTAGGACAGCACCGGGTTGGGATCGGGTCTCTGGCACGACAAGAAGTCGCCCTTCCACCTCGGGGGCGTGTCGTCGGTGCTCCTGGAGTGCCTGCTGGACAGGTGGGCGAGGAAGACGGTAGGGCTCCACCTCCTCCTCCACGCCGGACCCGGCCCGACCGCCGGAGACCCCCCTGTTCCGCTCCGCCCTCCTCCTCCTCCCGAGTCCGTAGTCCTCGACGACAGCTCTGCCCGGGGACCCCCGGCATTGCCGGGTCGGAGGATCGGGCTCCGCTGCAGTCCTCACCCCAGGCTCCGGACACGAGGAACAAGAGGAGTCGGGGTGCTTGCGCTGCGGGAGGACCGGCCGAGGGACTTGCAGGGGGACGTGGAAAGGTTACTCGTCCTCGCGTCGCCGTTGACCGGTCCGCTGCCAGGGTTCCGCGGACTCGGGGTGGGAGTGGTGGCCCGTGTGTCGGCGTCGTTTGTGGACAGACCGAGGTCGCACTCGAAGTCGTCCCTGTGACTTCCGCCGCTTCTACTGCTGGGGCCGTTCCACTCTCCCCTGACCCCTCACCGGCGGAGTAGGCAGTACCCCGTGGGACCGGAGAAGACGACCCCCGCGACATCTCCACGGCGGGTCGGACCACGTCCACCTCGGACCCCGAGTCTGTAGGACCAGGGATAAGAGTCGAGGCCTCCGGAGCACGGATCAAGAGGGCGTCTCATCCGGGGAGGGGGAAAAGGCCGAAACCAGTTACCACCATTAACCAACCCCGTTCTGGGAAGGACGACTAGCGTCGGAAGTTCTCTGTCTCTCGGTTATCGAGGGAGATTTCCATAAAGGGGACCGACTCTCGCTCCGAACCGACAAAGAACGGGTCAGAGCTGTCGGAGGAGACTCGACCACTGTCACAACGACCCGTGCCTAAGATCTTCGGAGGCCTCGGTCCTTCCCACGTCTCCCCACACCCCTCCCGGTCCTGTCGCATTCGACCTCGCACGGGACGGTCCTCCCCCACGGAAGAGAACCCCTGTGACGGACGTGGTGGGGGGGTTGAAGTCAGATTCGAGGGGGGGAAGGGGAGGAGGACAGGAGGTCTGGGTCGTGTCCGGCCTCCCCCTCGGGATGCTTCGGCTCCTGAAGCACACACTGATGGTGGACCTCTACGAGTCGGACAGGGTCCTGGTCGTCTTGGGGAGGACGTAGGTCAAGCTACTGAGGTTGACCGTCGACGTGGAGTGGAGCGAGTTCGGCGACCCGGAGTTACACGACGACTTGGACACGCTGCGGTCGCAGTGACTCGCCGAGACGGCCAAGAGTCTGGTGGACACGTTGCAGCGGGACGTCCTCTCGGCGTCGCGGCACGACGGGCACGCGCACGGGACCCCGGAGACGCTCGAGCGGGCGGAGTAGCCATACGTCGGACCGCTGAGAAGGGTCCCCGACCCGGGGGCCCCGGTCCACACCGGAGTCGGGGAAATAGATAAGTAGATACATAAGTAAATAAATGGGTAGGTACGTAAATAAATAAACACCGACACGGTACACCGAACACCGTAAAATCAAGGAGTTGGTCCCCAACTTGGACACGGGAGTCGTTACTCTGGGGTCTCAGATTCGTGACCTGGTGGTCCCTTAAGGGACTAGCCGCGGAAATTGGTCCGTGGTGACGAACTGCCACGAGGGAATAGACCCTTCTATTGACGGACACCCCACCTGCCTGGTTCCCTTCGTCGGACCGGACTGATCCCCAGAGAGGGGGCGGTCCTTCCCTCCCTCCACACACCCCACCCCTAGGGGGGCTCTACGGGGTCGAAGTTTGTGTCGTCCCGGTCCACACCGGAGTCAGTTCTCGTGGTCGTAGGGAAACTCGAAGACTAGTCGGGAAAATTGACGTACAATAGACAAATAAGTAGGTAAGTGGGTAGGGCGTCCGAAGTGAGGGCCCCGGTTCCTCGAGAAGTGCGTCCCCTTGGTGGAGCGTGAGATGGCAGAGGGGTCACGACTCTGGTACTTCCTCTGGAGTGACCCCTCCGACAGGACACAGTGGTTCGCCGCCGGGGGCGAGTCGGTGTACTAGTCGGAGAAGTAGTTCCTGTGGTGGTGGTCACTCGGCGGGACCTCACACCACCCCACCCCGAGAAAAGTCCCACAGAAGAGAGATCCCTCGTAATCGAGGAGGGGCTCTGGAGTGTGTACCGTCTCTACCCGAAACCCCTGCCCCCGACCCTGCCACCTACGGCGCCCAACACCCCGACAGACCTCCTGGTCGCCGGAACACAGGTACAATGCGTGAGTCACCGGACCGGCTATCCAAACAACGGTACTACGGACCCCCTAAGGGTGCCGGGCAGGGAGTGGGTCCCCGAGGAAAATCGTAGGAAGAGCCGACCTCTATTCAGGAGTCTCCAGTCGCCCTCCCCGCCACCGAACCCCGTGAGTCCCGAACCAGGAGGTGACGGAAGTCCGTGTCTCGTCTACGACAGGGTGCCGTGCCGGCTGCACCAGAACCTCCGGACGTGTCTGAAGACCCTACCTCGACTGTAGATGGGAGAAAGCCCAAGGCTGTCCATCCACTCCTCCGTGTACCGGTCACCACTCTTGGTAGCCGAGACCGACCCATGGGTCTCCAGCCCTGTGGGACCCTGGTGAGCGAAGTGAAGGCGGGAGAAGGGGCCGTCTTTCTTTCACGACCTAAAGATGGTCGCTCGGACAGACAGACCAATGACGAGACGGAAGCGGATGTTCGGGTACTCGACACGGGACAGGAGGGTCGAGTTGCCGTTCACGTAGCTCGACCACGTCCGCGGGCCGGTCTTGTCGTAGAAGTGGTGCACGCTCGACGGGTCGTGGTAAGGGTAGTTCGACTCGCGGGCGGCACCGTCGACCTCGAGTCTGCCATGGCACCCGGGGCAGGGGTCCCCGGTCCCCGGTCCTCTCGAACACCCCCGGACCTACTCTCGGATCGTCCCCCCTGTCGTCCGTCGCGACCTGGACCTTGTGGAACCACCGAGACAGACCACTACACCCGTCCAAGGAGTCGTAGTCGACACGGGACGAGTACCAAGCACCACGACGAGGTCTGCATCTTTTCGCGAAAGAGACTCCAATCTTTCGTCATCACACACACGTCGGAGTCGGACTAACCTTAGCCTGTCTTCTGGACCAGCGTTTGTGACGACGTTGTCTCTCTAAGTCTTGAGGTACGGGGGGAGGGGTGAGACAGTCTGTGTGTCGGAAGACCCCAGAACACTGGGTTCTCGGGCACTTGACTTCGGTTCCGACTCCCACCCCGGGCGGAGGACCGGACCCTGGTCCCTACCAGTGGACTGACTACTCATGGAAAGGAACAGAGAGGGGGTGGTAGGGGCAGGCGGGGGCACAGACAGCCGAGGAAAGGACAGAACCAACATGTACACACACCAGGGGACCCCGGGCACACGAGTAACTAGACCCGCACCGCGGGTGCACACACCGGGGCCCGACGGAGGACCTTGGGCGGCCGAGGACCCACAGGACCGGCCCGAGACACGGACCACGGAGGACTTCTTCCCTAGCCCCTCCACGACCTCTTCCTTCTGACGCACGTCCGGGACTCGCCGGTCTAGAAGTACCCGTACCACAGGAGGGTCATGGTCCGGGCGGACCTGTAACACGCGGAGTAGCTGCCCGACCAGTTACGGACGTAGGCGAAGCAGATGAAGAGCAACCTCCTACTCGAGTTTTCGTTCCAACCCCTCGGTGACTGGGGAGACGAGGGCGACGGGGAAAGGGGTGCCGGAGACCCCGGGGAGACCAGTAGCGACAGACGGACCACGTCCACAAACGCCTCTTCTACCCGGACCTCTGCCCGACCTTAACGGTGTAGAGGGAGTGCGGGTTGCCACTGTACGGGCCGAGGCTCTAGGGGGGGAGGTCGGGGTCGGTGCGACCGAGGGACGTACTGCTGGACTTGGTCCCACTCCCGTCTCCAAACGACACCTGTGCTCCACCCACACCCGGCAGGGGGGGAAGGAACCTCGACGTCGATCTTTCTTGGAGGACCCTAGGGAGGATCCTTCGACCGAGACTAGGGAACGTCATCGATGTCAGATGTCCCAGCCCCCTCTCCTCTCGAGCTCTTCCTTCAAAACACGGTAGAAATCCCGATCCTTTCCGGGGGTCTTCCGACCGGGGTACCACTCCCTGTCCGAAAACAGGGGCGTCACAGGGCTCTGCTGCGCCTTCCTGAGGAAGATTACCTCCTCCTCCCAGTGAGCCTGGAGTAATCGAAGGTCGGGTGCCTGTCGCTGGAGGGGTCGAAGGACCTTCTGACGTTAGCCCATGATGACACGGGGACCTCGGAACCCCAACCGTTGCCCCGACCGGATCCCGTCCTCTCGGTCGCTCCCTCCTCCCCGGAACTCCGGTGCGCGTAGAGACGAGGAACGTCCGGTTCGACGGGGCCCCGTAGGTGGTCCACTCCGGGGTGGACGTCTTGTAGCTGTTGCACGGGGACGACCACGGGGAGAAGTGGCTGACGTGGGGGCTCTCACTCACGACACTGACCCGCGAGCAGGTCGGACTGGGGCCCACCTCGTGACGGTCGGGGACCGTGGGGTGCCCGAGGCCTCCCCACAACCAAAGGGTACATCCCTCGTCTCCTTCGACCCGACCCTCCTCGGCCCCTCAGAGCACCCGTCCTCGGGTCGTATCGGGTAAGATCCCTGAGTCTTCACTGTCATAAACATACTACAAATACGACAACCCCCATCCTACCGAGGTTTCTCCCCGGACTAAAGACAGCAGAGGACGGGACCGGACACCCAGAGACGGGTCACGGGGTCCACCCCGAGGTTGCCGGACTGGGAACACGGGGGCTGAGACGGGGGAATCGGTACACACTCTACTAGTTCTAGTACGTCCTCATGCCCCTCCACTGGACGACGGACCCGTCGAGGCGGTTGGACGCCTTGTCGACGGAGAAGGAGGTCTCGCTGCAGTCCAGTCGCACTGTCGGGTCTCGGTCCTGAGGGGTGCTGGCCGGACC
Source organism: Capra ibex (assembly GCA_006410555.1). Taxonomy (NCBI): domain Eukaryota; kingdom Metazoa; phylum Chordata; class Mammalia; order Artiodactyla; family Bovidae; genus Capra; species Capra ibex. The sequence goes on along the minus strand of SJYO01052617.1, from coordinate 50,459,709 downwards.
CGGACCGCCCCTCTCCTCCTTCGTCCCCGACCGAGGCAGGGGACCCTCTACCTACCCCAGAACCGCCTGGGGTCGACTACCCGTGCGAAAGGGGAAGGGCACGACTCGTCGTAGCGGGACCTGGGGGACATGGGTAGGGCGACGAGGACCCTCTGGAAGCCGATGCGGTGGTCGTGGTCGTACCGGGTCCGGAGCCTACCGGAAAGGGGAGACGTCGAGAGTCCCGTCGAGTTGTCGGACGGGACGAGCAACTGGAAGGCGGTCCTCCTTTGGTAGTCGTAGTAGGCCGAGTAGCTCGTCCACCCCCGAGTACGCACGGGCCCCCGTCTCCAGTCTCGGACGATCCCACCCCTCAGCGACACGTCCTGGACGGACCCGAGGGCCCCCGCGAAGTGGAGACCCGCGTTGAGAGGGTCCTCCAAATCAAACGGAGTCGGCGAGCGATTGCACTGGTAGACGGTGTAGACCGACTTCGCACAGTCGACGTCCCAGACTCGCGCCGGTGGGGGGTGGGAAGGGTGAGGGATCCGGGCCGTGCGGTGGATGCCGTAGGCGTTCACGAAGGAGAAGGACGACGTCACGGTCGACTGCGAACACCAGTAGGTCCACTCCACCCCGGCCGTGCCCGTAGCAGTGGGAGGGTGGGAGCCGAGGACACGGGGCCCCGGTCAACTCTCCGACCCTCCTCCGTCGTGTTGGACCCCCGGGGGGTCTCGGAGACTCTTGGGGGCGACCGTCTTAGTACAGGGGAGGTCGGGAGACTCACGTCCGGCTCCGTCGGGGCCCCGAGGGCCGTAGACTGAGAAACGACCTTAGATTAACCTGAAGGGCCGAGAAGGACCGGATCAAGGAGAGAACGGAGCAGGTCGACGGAGGTTAGGACTCGTGGTGGCTGTAGGACACCGACAGGACAAAAACGATGGGAGACGAGTCCACTCTCCGGCCCGGCGGGGGGTACAGGTACCGGTCCTACAGGGACTCACAGGGGTCCTCGGGTCCAAGTCCTTCGGTACGATCACGGGGGGTAGAACCCCCGGGGGAAGGAACAGTTTCGGACAGACGGGTCGTGTCAACGGGAGCGAGAACCCTGAGGACTTTTCGAAGAGGATCCCTTCTTAACGCCCTGTACCCCTGAAGGGACTTCCAGGTCACCGATTCTGAGGTACGAGGGTTCACGTCCCCCCGGTCCAAGTTTAAGACCAACTCCTTGATCTAGTTGGCCACGTCGGTTTATTTATTTATCTTCATTTATAAAAAATTTTCCTTTTCGTATTAATTTTTTTTTCTCTTAACCCCCGTGTCCCAGTGTCAGGGATAAGAAGTGGCACAGGGACAAAAAATCGTAGAGAGACGACCCTTTCGGTGGTGTATCGAGGTAGTACAGATACCGTTGCCCCTTCTTGGAAGTCAGGTAAGGATTCTTCCATTCGCTGTGCCTCGGGTACCCGGACCCGAAAAGGGTTCCTTCCGCTCACACCTCCCCCGACTCGGGACCCCCTCGCTCCCCCCTAAGGTAGTCTGGTTTCCCCGCCCACTATGTGTCACCCCTTTCGAGGAACGAGGATAGGGGGGGCCCGGACGGGTGAAGGGCTCCTGGGACACTTGGTGCGTGGGCTCACTGCCCAGAGCCGAAGGGCGTCTGGGTCGTGATGAAGGACGACACGAAGAACGACTTCAAGTCGGAGTGGTAGTCGAGCACGGAGTAGACGAAACGGAAGTGTGACGTCTCGAAAACACTGTCCAGGGCCCGGGCGTTGGAGTGGTTGACGAGGAGGTAGTACGACGGGTCCACCCAGGGCGGGGCTTGGGGGTGGGGACCCCGGTGGAGGGGCCCCGGGGTTCCTCCGACTCGGGTGTGCACAACGGAACCGTCGGTGCGGCTGCGTCGGGGTCGGACCAAAGTACTGAAGCGGTTGCCCGACGACAGCCGAGTCTTTGAGCGGCGACGGGACTAACAGGATGTGTGACCACTCCCCACGGGACCTCGGCCCCCCCCCCGGTCCCCCATGAGGGGCCCCTGTCCCTGAGACCGGCACCCTCCAGACTGTGCGCGGTGCTGGGACAAAAGGGGTCAGAAGTAGAGGTAGTGGGTGCACGTGGCGTGGTTCGGGGACACCTCCTTCTCGGGGGACTGCTTGGACACCACCCGGCACTGGCACGGGCACCACACTCAGAGACCTCACCTCCCGCCCTCGGCCCCTCCCCGACACTACGCTCCACCCGAAACCTGGTCCCCGACTTGCCATGGGAGGCCCGTGCGGAGGACGATTCTTCCCGTCCCTTCCTTCGTCCCCCGGGGCTGACTACGCCCCGACGGCGGAGGACGTCCGACGACCCCGTCCACCGGGTCTGCCGTCACCTGGACGTCGACACCTGTGTGTCCCTGTCGGCACAGGTGAAGCCGGACCTCCTGCACGGAGACGACTGCACCGAGGACCCGACGGACAGGGACCAGGAGCACCACCAGTGGTTACTCCAGCACTTCGACGTGCTCTAGGCCACTCGGTGGTCGTCCCGCACAGGGGAGACCCGAGTCCGTACAAGGGATCAGTGGAGGACGGAGTGGGACGATGTCGGAAGGACGACGGGCGTGGCATAGGAGACGCAGGACAGGTAGGGACCGGAACCGCAGACGCGATTGGACCAGAAGTTAGAGGTGGGGTGGTCCCAGGCGCAGGCGATGGTCTTCGCTGTCTTCGACGTCAAACTTTGATTCGACCCGTACTTGAGAGGGAAGACTCGGCGACCGGTACCGCCGGTATCAACGGTACCAGAGACCCCGACTTCGGCGTGGGTGAAGACGTAGACGCCTCAACTATAGTACTTGCAAAGTCCCAAACGAGGGCGCGGCGCCCCGGGACCTCCGGGTCGAGGGCCACAGTCTGGGTCGACACCAGGGGCAGGGCCCCGAAGGACGTCTCTACACCTCGACGTCGGAGGCAGGTCCTGGCAGACCGAGAAGGAGCGGTACCCCTCTGGGGGCCCGAGAACTTACATACTGGAGCACACGAATCGTCTCCCCGGGAGCCGGGGGAGGTGGACACCCGACGGGGGGAGGTCCCGGGGGACTGGTTCACGGCGGACCGGAAACCCGTCTCGGTACCTGGCACCCCGTAGACCACCCTCCCGTCAAGACCCTACACGGCCGCCAGGAGGTCCCGCGGCGACCTCGGACTCCGTCGTCCCGCGGGAGGGGCCCGGGAGAAGTAGGACAGAAGGACCCCGTCTCGGGCGAGGAGGAGACACCCCCGGAGTGCGACCCCGGGTTTCTGCCTCGGCTCGGGGTTGCACCGAGCTCTTGTAGGAGGACCCGGCGGGAACCCGTCTGGTACCTCGGTCAGGACCTCCGTACCGGGCCCTGGAGGAAGGTCGGAGTCGGGGTTAATGGGACACTCTTACAAAAATGACCACATATAAAAAATGACCTTTACTCGGAAAACCCTTACTTATGTCTGACCAAACATAATTTTGAATATTTGAGGACTTCGTTTTGGACACCGACCAGGGACTCCGTCGGTGCTTCCCCGGGTGGGTTCCCAGCCCGGTCACTCCCTAGGGGAGGGACTTCCACTCAACCCCCCCCGGGTCCGGAAGAGGGGTGGGAGGTGTAACACCCCCCGGTGAGTCCAGCCCGAGTCCGCGCTGGGGACCCGAGTCTCCAAATACCGCGTGTAGGTTTGTGTGTGTCGTGCCAGAACACCTTACTGTGAAAATAACCACAATCAACCCCCTTCTCCAATTTACGAATGTCTCGACCCCGGACCCGGTCCGTACAGTCCGAACGTAGGGGTCCGCCCGTCACCCACGAGAGGGACACCAGGCTTCGGGGAGGGGGTGACACAGGAGTGTCCGTCAATATCTATCTTATTTAAGGTAAATTTTATATACGTAAAGAGAGACGAATTTTTTATTGTAAATGTCAACCTTTGCAAACCTGAGACCCCTAGACAAACTCCCTGGACAATTAGGGTGGTCGGGGCGGTGTCTGTCGAAACGGAGCGACTCCCGTCCGTCCCCGCCCCGGACTCCGACCGATCCACGGCGACTACCACTCTCGTCCGGGGACCGGGAACTGTGCAGGACACACGTGGACACCCCCGGCCCGGTCTACGGGACGGTGGAGGTCGGAGAGTCCCAAGGTCCTGGCGTACCACCCACCGGTCCCCTGGAACCGTGTCCGTGAGCTCTGTGACCCCTCCACCACCCCATGTCTCTTCCGTGGGGTCTTCGGACCGGTGGTAAGAAGGTCCTGTCCTTCGAGAATGGTCCCAGGGACAGGCTCTTCGTTCCAGGAGGGGAGTCTAATGTGTGAACCCCACCCCAACCCCCCGAAACGACTCTGCAGTCCAAGACTTTTCAGGGGAGGCGAGACGTGCCCCGACGACACCCCTGCCGGCGTCCGACCCCCACCGTCCTCCCTGGGGCGAACCCGCCACCCCCACAGAAGACGCGACCCCCCATTCCCGCCACCCGTGACGGCTTCCGACGACCGTCCAGGACGAGTCAGGTCGTATCGTAGGTCGACCAGTCGGTCCCGTAGCTTGTACCACGACTACAGTAGATCCTACACGAACCACCTCCGCGGCCCCCACGACACCGTCACTTCCCGGTCCAGTCTGCTCGGTCGCCAGACGTGGGACGACCGGGACCCGTGTCCCGGACCGACCCCGCTCGTGACCCGCAGGTAGAACAGGACAAAGAGTGTTGAAGGGTTCCAGTGCCCTCAGTGTCTGGGAAGGAGGGTGTCTCCGCGACCCCAAGTGTCTTCACTGACCAGGTTCGAACGTACGGAGTTCACGGTGAACGGACGTCCGGTCTAGACTCACTGGGGAGGGGCACCCTTGGGGGGGGTCGGACTCCCAGACTAACGGTACTGTGGCTACAGGGGAGGGGTAGTACGGGTCTGGGACCCCCTTCCTGAACCCCCCACCCTCCTCGACGAGAATTCAAAGGGCAAGAGGGTCGTGGGAGTGGGGAGAGCGAGGAGTCGCGGTTACGAGAAGAGGCGCCGGGCGTCACGTCGACGGTCCCTGCTCGACCAGACGAGGTCAGAGACGACCCGGGCCGGGCCCGGACGCCGGGGGCACGAGAGGCCGGAACCTCCCCCGTGGCCCGCCCCCGGCTCGGCCCCTCGGTCGAATCCCGGTCTTTTACGGTCGACCCACGTCCGGTGGCTGTGTCCGAACCCCCGACAAGGACGTCTCTGTTTCTCTAACCGAACACTGAGTCGACTCGTCCTGTGTCCGAGACGGGTGTGGTGGAAGAGGGACGTTCGGGGCCGAAGTATGGACGAGGTCCGTGGAACTACTCCCGTCGCCCCTGTCGGCCCCCAAGACAGAGGGGCCCGGCGGCTGATAAAAGGTCCCACCCGGGCTCCCCGACCCGGCCCTCCGATCCCCTCTCTCCCCGACCTCGAGGCCCCCACCCTTCCGACGAACCCAGTCCGGCCCCTCCCGACCCTCTCCGGCGCCCCCTGAGCGACCCCCAGACGCTCCCGACTCCCCGTCCCCGCAACCCGCACCGTGGGCGGTGAGGCTTCCGGTCCTCACGACAGACGTCACCGGGGGAGAGGGCCGTGAACCCGGAGGCAAATTGTCACAGACTGAGACACTCCAACTTCAGCTCCGGCCGCCCGTGGTCGCAGAGGGCCCCACCCCCAGGACGGCCGAACCCGGCGACAAACTATCAGTCCAAGGGGAGGAGGCGTTTCCCCTCGGGAAGGGGACTCGACGGGGCTCTGCCCCCACAGGGGAGACCGGGCCCCAGGAGGAGGAGGCACAGGCTACGCCGTGGCCGGCCCCACCCGCCCGGCCCCCCGAGGCTCCCCGGACACCCAAGTGAGTCACAAGCGGAGGCCCCGGGGCGCCGGGGGAGGAACCCGGGGCCCGAAGGTAGGCCACCACCCCCGAGGCCCCGTCTCGGTCTCTGCCTCGACTCCGCGAACCCCCCACCCCCGCCCCCCGGAAACGCCGCTCGGGCCTCCCGTTTCCTGACCGACGCCCCTCGGGGGGCGCAACCCCAGCCCGACCCCGACCAGGCCCGCTCCCACGACGCAGGACCAGCGGCTCACTCCCACCGCATCGACGGGTCCCGTGATAGGTGACCGGGAAGCCGGAGGGGCAGCCGGAGGGGGAGTCGGCCCGGCCCCGCCGAGTCCGACACCCTGGCCGCGAACCCGGCGCCCCCCAGGCCTCCTCACCGGCCCCCCGGTCGGTTCATCCTCTTCCGGGCCCCTCGTGGGCCTCCGCCGGGTCCCCGACCCGACCTCCCACTCCGGACCCCCATGTACTTCTGCATTCCGCCCCCGGGAACCGACCCTTCACCCCTTGTCTCAAAACCCCCGGCGAGACACGGGAGACCTTCTAAGGAGAGGACACCCCACAACCCCAGGGGCGGTGACCCGACCCCCCGTCCGACAAGGACGCTCACCGGCCTGGGGGCACTCGCCCGGGGTTACGAGAGGACCGAACCCCTCGCCCGTCCCCCGTCCCCCTCACCGAGTCCCGACGGGGGACGGTACCGGCGGACCTCGAGGCCCGAATCGAGCGACGGGACCTTCCACTCCTCCGCACCCGACCGGCGTCCCCCGGGCAGGGGCAAGAGGTCGGGGAGCTACCGGTAGTCAAGGCCCGGGGACCGGTCGGCCGCCGGTGGAAGGGGACCCCTGAGGGGGACGTCATCCGGGGCGGCCTCGAGTCGGTCGGCGAAGTGGGGGTCGTACTCGAAGAAGACTACTGGACTCTCGTCCTCCTATCTCCGCCGTCCCATTCGACCCCGACCTCTCCCACGGGGAGTAGGGAGGACTCGGGTTTTGTAGAACCCCCGGGAGCCTCCGTGTGCCTCCGGGTCGGTCTTCCGGGTCCCGCCAGGAGTGGCTCGAACAACTGCGGCTAGAGGACGTCGAGGAGGGTCCACTCCAGTCGGTGGTCGGGGTACCTCAGCATCGGTGACGAGTGGTCGACGAACACCATGACTCCGTCGGGGTCCCGCGTGTCGGTGAGATCGTCCAGGCGGACGTTCTCGGCGTGGCAACCGGGGGTTCGGTCCTCCCGAGTCGGCCGCCACCCTCGGGCACGGACGGCGGGTGAGTGGCCCTACATCAACCCGTTGGTGAGCCGCTACGAGTCGACCCGCTAGAGGCTCCGCTAGAAGAAGGACACGGGTCCGAACCAGTGGGGCTACCGGCAGTCCAGGACGGTGTGTTTCCGCACGGCAGTTCGGGGGAGGGGACCGGTGCCCAAGGACGGGACGGGAGGGCGACACCGTGGTTGGAGCCCGCAGTACGCCGACTATCAACCGTGCAGCATCGGCCGGACGTCTTTCACCCGTCACATCGGGAGGTCGACCTTGAGCGAGTCGGTCAATACTTACCGGACTCGTAGGACGTTCAACCCCCCTCCCCCACGGTAATTACCGCGACTCGGACGACCCCCTCCCCCGACTCACGGTTCCGGTGTCAGGGCGGTAACTGGGGTCGGGGGCGGGTCCCCGGACCAGGCTTGTCCTTGAGTTCAGGTGGGACTCCGGGTAGGACGGGGGAGGAGACCCGGGTACCGGTGGAAGGGCCACCTCCAGTGTGGAAGGGGAGGTCGTCGACGAGTCCGGAGTGTAGGACCCACTTCACGACGAGGGGGCTCGCTATCAACCGGTCTCCCGCCACCAAGTCCAACAGAAACTCCTGCCTCTCTTTACGTAAATCCTACCGTCCTACGTCCCCACGGTCCAGGAACCGTGGGGGTGGACGTAGAGAGGACCGGGTGGGTCCGGGGGTGGAGGGAAGGATGGACGATCCCTGCGCCCGACATCAGGACCTCCGTGGACCAGCAGAGGCCGTCTCCCGTCGCCGACCTCTATCCTTCCGCTACAGAGAACAAACCCCTTGACCGTCACCCTCCGTCCCCTTCCCCTCCTCTTCCCCAAGTCGGGACCAGGGTTCTCGGGGGGTGGGGGGTGGGTGGACCCGCAAGAGCTATTCCTCCGGCCACGACACCGGCAACCACGGGAGCCTCGAGACGGGCGACGGCCGTGACGCCTACGACGGGTGCGACGGGAGTGACGGGTGCGACAAGGACAGTGGACGACGCCCCCGTCCTCGGTTCGCCAGTCTTGGGGCCACCCGGGGTGGGTGTCGACCGACCGGTCTCGGTCTGCGAGTGCGGCCACGGGTCGTAGCGGTATGGGCGAGGGTCTCTCCTGTATGGACCCGACAGACCCGACTCCGGGTGGGCCCCGTCGACCGGTATCCACTCCCCCACGTCCCCGAGGAGCCGTCCCCCGACGCCACAGGACCTCTTCGGACCCGCGTCCCCCCACCCGTGTCTCCCCTCCGCCCCGCGGTTCTGTGGGTGGGCGAACGACTGGTGGAGCTGCTACGGGCCCCCTTTCATCGGGTGTGCCAGCCACGGGGAGACCGAGAGCACCTATACCGGGAAGGTCGCCGGCAGACCCACGACGAGTTCGTGGACACCGTCTACCCGTCCCCCCGTACCAGTGAAGGACGCGGTTCACCGGTCGGACGTCGGTACCAGGTCGAGGAGGGGAGGAGTGTCCCTCGTGGGGGACTACGAGTTCACCCGGATATCAGGACGGGGACGGTCGTAGGTCGGGTTGGGGGCCCAACGGAGGTCCCGTTTGTTTCTCAAACCTCAGTCGGACCCAAGTCTGGGGTCGAGGTGACGTCCGATCGAACACTGAGACCTGTTTAGTGAAATTAAGAAAATTCGGAGTTAAGACAGTCGAGATTTTTTCCTTCACTATTCTTGCGGATGGAATGAATCTACCCTTTCTTAAGTTACTCTAACACGTTTATTTCTGGAATTGTGTCTTGGACTATGTGTCGTCCACGGGTTCATTCACTGTCGTTGGTTAACACAAGAGTCTCCTTACGGACGAAGCCCAGGAGTGGCACTACTGCAGGGGACGGGCCTACAACTCCCGTCACCCCAGCACCTCCAAGGTCTTTAGGAACTCGCGGGCCTGGAAGTCCTAGGGACTCCGGAGACTCTGCTCCTTCTCCTTTCCACAGTAAACTCCCAAGGGTCCCGTAAAAGGGTGGACAGGTCAGGGGAAATACTGGGAGGGGGTCCAGGGACGGGGAAGTAGGGGTGTCGTAGGGGGGCCGGTCGGGGTCCTTACACTGTAGGTGAGGAGAAGGTGAGGGCCCCTGGGAGACCTCACCGAGACTTCGGGGACCCGACCCAGAAGAGGGGTGGTGTGCGTGGGGCGTCCTCGACGAATTAGAGGGCCGACCGGACCCTCCACCACTTGACCAAGTGTTACAGGTCGCGGCAGACCAATATGCACAAGGCTTACAAGTGCAGGTGGGGAGGGATCCGTGTGTCTCGTCCCAGTCGGACACGACTCGTGGCCCAACCGGCGAAGAGGGTTAAGGGTGTCGATGGGTCCTTCATCGATGACAAAAGTATAAAATGTGTTCCTTTACCTTCGAGTTTAAACAAGACCCTACTCGAGTTGTGAGTCGGTCACTTTCCGTCTTGACCCCGAGCTTAGTGTAGATAGACGAAAGGTTGGTGAACACGGGGTTGGGTACGTCCTGTGAGGAGAACGGAGGGGTCGGTCAAAACCTAGGTCGTGGGCCGCCCCTGGACATATGTGTACACCCCACTGGTCCCCAGGTGTGGGTGGAGGTCCTCGTCGGCGTGGTGGAGTCAGAACGGCATGTCGCGCCGGAGTACCTCGCGACACGGACAAAACCAGACCGCCAACTAGAGTTAGGGCCGAGAGTCCTCGACGGACGTCTGCCCTCCCGTTCACTGACCGCACCCCCCGTCGCCCATGCCTTCCTCTTCTTCGACTAGCGTCCCCCAACCCTCTCGCTAGGTCTCGTTCCCACTTCCCCCATCACCCCGTCCCGTAACTCCCCTGCAATTGTCAGGGTATCCTTCTCCTCCTTCGACCCCCTCGGGGCCACCCATGGACTACTGGAGAGACACCGGTAAGAACCGTCGGTTCACGTCCCCACACCACATCAACCCCAGTGTGCCCAGGAACCGGAGGGGGAGGTCGTCCCGGTGCGTATTCACCGACAAGTTATTGTCGACCCGGTGGACGCCGTTGGCCGTGAACCCATCCCGGAGGGGGGCCTCTGGGGTGCGTGTGGGTCTTGGGTCATGGGGTTCCCGTCGTCCGGAGTGGAACTCGGCAGGTTTGAGTGTCCGGTCCAGGTTCCCACAGAAGAACCGGAACAACTGGTCCGTACCCAACCTGACTACGACCTCTTCGTAAAGACTGACCCCACCCCCCTCGGCCCACTCCCAGAGCAGACCGGCCCGGGGGACACGGCCGGGGACGGGGGTCGGGGTCGCGGGGCATCCGACCGTCCGAGTGCGTGGTGAAGCATCACAGGCATGACACGTCGGTCCACGTCACCCTAGACGGGCAGGTCGCTCCGCCGCAAGTGCCGACGTCTCCGCGCGTCGTCGTCGGAGTGCCCGAGGTCCGCCGGGACGGTCCGGCGCATCACGTCACCCGCGTACGGACGTCCTCCCCTGTCAAAAGACTCCCTCCAGGACCCTGCCGGACCCCAGTCCCCTTTCTTGACTCGGGCCGACTTCCCCTCTTCTGGGTCTCCTTCGACCTACACCGGTCCTTCTCCGACCCGACTTCGGTCTTCCGGTGACACGGGTGGTGTCTCCTAGACCATCGGAACATTGGAGTTGAAGGGGTCGACCTATTACCCGAGAGTCATGGTGGCTGGGGTCATCCGACGCTTCTGACTGCTCCAGGTCGTAGACGTTCGAGGCTCTTCGGTGCGGGTGTAGGGAACCGTGACGGCACTACACCGTCCCCGTGTGACTGGGGTCCCAGACCCCACCCCGCACGGATCCAAGAGTGGTAACGACAGGAACTATAGGTGCCACCGGACTCGGAGGTCGTCGTCCCGCTACTCGAGGTCCGACGGGGGGTCCCGCCGTACCACCTCTCGGCTTTTCGACCGCACCACCCTGTGTCCAGTCCCCACAGTCCGTCGTCAGAGGTGGGGGCTTTAGGACCAGAAGGTCCCGTCTGAGTAGGACCCCCGACCGCACCGACTCAATGAACGGGTGACACCGACGGGGGGGCGTGGCGGGGGTGGAGCTGTGTGTGTGTGGGACGGTCGGCACGGCACCCTCGCGTCTCGACGACCCGACGCCGTACTTTCCCGAATCACAGACCCGACTCTCCGGACAAACAGACCGGAGGGGGAGTCACCCGGGTCCCCTCCCCCGACACCCTCGTCCTCGGGGTCCCGAGTATGGGAGGTCCCTCTTTTACCCCGGGTCGTCCTTAACCTGGGTTCCTCCGGGGAGTCACTCCGGGGGAGGGGTGTGAGTCCCTGTCGGGGTGCCCGTCCGTACGTCCGTCTACCCGGTCTCGCGAGTCGTTTGTGCGAAGGTCCGGGCCCAAACTCTCCCTTTCCCTGAGGTCCGGGGACTAGGAAGGGGCGGGAAGGGGGTGGTGCGCCAAAAGTTCTCCCTAACTCCCCCGAGAGTGAGTGGGTAGTCGTAGGACCATCAACTGTAACTCGGCGAAACACCTCGGCTCCTCGAGACCCCCAATCTCGTCTCCACAGTCCCGTGGGGATGGGTGGGGACTGGGTCCCAGGGAGAACGGGTAACGAGCCGAGGGCGACTGGAGAGCCTCACGTCTTTTCGTGGACAGGGTACCGGGCGGTTCGACAGACCAGGGACACCGGGAAGTGGGACCGGGTAGTCGACCTCCCGTGGCTGACGTCCCTCGACGACGTCACCGGACCGAAGGGGCCCAGGGGTCGGGGTGAACAAATATCAGCTTCCCCCACCTCTACCCCCCCGGGGGTCGGACGACACGGGAGTTTCCTGTCCGGGTGCTCACGTACCAATCGTAAGGACGGACTTACCCGGCTCCTCGGTCAGAGTAACAAGGTGCCCCGGCTCCCCCGACTCTCTCTTCTCTCTCCTCGGGCTTCGAACTCCCACTCTCCCGCCTACGGTCCCGACTTGGGTTCCCGGTGCACGGGCCGCGTCCCCCGTAGGAACTCACCTCGATCCCCTTCCACCGTAGTACGTCTGGGTGTGGTACAGGGCCGAGACGGTCCGTGAGCGACACACTAGACGTCTTTCAGTGAATTGGAGAAGCCAAGTCCCAAGAGTAGACATTTTGCCCGACTAGTATCTTCGGTGCGTGCTCCCAACACTCATGTTGCGGACTGGGAGCTCTTTCTGCCCTCGATAGTCGTGAATCGCGAGGAATGTACAATTGGGCATGAGGGCTCTACGCCACAGAGGTCACTTTCGACCATGGTAAGGGGGGTGACCGGGGACAGTCCCCTCCTTGACGTCTGAGACGTGGGGTGCTCGAGGACCGTCTGTCGAGGTACGGGGCCCCGTCCCCATCCTGTGGCCTAGTCAGGGGAGAGCCCCTGTCCCAAGTACGTCCGCACGAGGTACACACTCGGTCCCGCGCCTTCCTCCCCCCGTCGCCAGGAGTCCCTCTCCTCTCACGACAGTGTCCGCCAGGGACGGAGGGTGACCTTGGGTGGGGACGGCCCTTCCTCCTCCTCCTCCTCCGGGCCGAGTTGGGTCGGTCCGTGCCACGGTTCGTACGACCAGGTCCGGACGGGGGGTCCGGGGCCACCCGGGGACTTATGGGGTCGTTCTGTCCCGGAGTAAGGTTATCCCTCCCTGGTTCGCACGTCACTCCTCCGCGTGTCCTGTCCCTCTCCCCCCTGTCGATGCAAGTCCCGACTCGACTTACCGCGACGTGACTTTTCCATTCTCGGCTTCACACTGCTTCGGCGCTCCACCCCCTCCGACGAGGGTCGGTAGGACGTCGGGGGAACCTTTCAGGAGCAGTGTGTCTTGGCGAGTCTCGTCACCTGTCTTGTCTCCGGCCTCCTCGTCCTTCGCGTACCAAGTTTAAGAAGAGGGAGACGGGTCGACACACTGGAACCGGTCGGGACCCTGGAGAGACTCGGAGCGACTCCCGTTCCGCCAGTTATGTCCCTTCAGGGAGGTGGACGACGGACGGACCTACCAGGGCCCACCGGTTCTCCGTCGGGGAGGCCCCTCACCGTCCTGTTGCACTGCCTTGTTCCCGTCCCGGTCGGACCCACTGAGAGACAAAAAAAAAAAAAAGGTCTTGTTACCGGCCTTTCCGCCACCCCCTCTCCGAGGCTCACTGACCCGACCCCTGGAACCACCCCTCCCGCCTCCCAGGATCCAAGGACCGTCGTCGAGGTCCGTGAAGGGGACGCGGTGGTGGAAGAAGGGTCCGGACCCGAGACCCTCACCTTCCCAGCATGAGGACTAAATCCGAGTCCGCCTCCTATACTCGAGTCGCCCGGTGGGGGTCGGGCGAGGTAAAGGAGACCAGCCTCTTCCCCTGTCGAGTCTCGTCCCTCCTCCCTCCTTCCCACCTCCGGTCCGGGCCCGTAGCCAGCGGGAGAGGAGGGTCCGTGGACGAGGGACTCCTGGGTCCACCCGTCCCTCCCGGTCAGGGGGTCACTGGACCATGGGTTGCCTCCTCCGAGTCCCGCGTGAGGAGAAACCCGTCGGTCCTTTGAGCTCGGTGGCGGGTCTCCCCTTTCTCCCTCGGGAACTGCGGAGGGAAGGCCGTCAAGGGAAGTGGGAAGACCCATACCTCGTCCTCGGGCGTCGGGGAGGGAAGACTCTCGACGAAGTCTTAATGGACTTCTTGAAATACTAAGACGTTTCAGGGCCCGACAGACACTACTAAGACATTAAGACCCCCTCTGGTCCCTCAGCCGTGAAAGTCTTGTTAGGGACCCACTAAGACTGCCTGTCGGTTCACGCCGTCGAACACCACACTAGACGGTGTGATGACGACACACTGGAACCCGTTTAGTGATTGGGAGAGACTCACAGTCAAAGGAATAGATATTCGCCTATATCTTCATGGACAGAGTGTCCCTTATCTCCGTTGATGTCATACCGGGGTACCTGTCATCGGAGGGTCCGAGGAGACAGACACCCTAAGAGGTCCGTTCTTATGACCTCACCCAACGGCAAACGAAGAGGTCCCCTAGAAGGTCTGGGTCGCTAGTTTGGGTGCAGAGGTCAGAATGTCCGTCTTTGAAATGGTTGACTCGGTGCTCCCTTCTTGGGATCCCAGACGTTTCCAGTGAAACCTAGAGGAAAAACAGCGGTCAAAAGGGTCAGGAGGCTCTCCTCCTCTGTCCCTCAGGGTCCTGGGATACTGAGATACGGACACGTATCGGAGATAGGGATACTGAGATACAGACACCCCCTTACCAGTAGAAGGGGGTGTCTGTGAGGGGGGACTCGTGGCCCCCGGAAGGGTTTCGGATCCTGGGGTCGACGTTTCAAGGGCGGTGGTCGAAGGTCGGTGAACGGAGGGACTCCCGGAGTAAAACTCCGGGGTCCCGATGCTCCGGTTCCGGGGTGACCCGTCTAGCGGTTTTTGTTGTGGCTCCACACCCCTTCTCCCCTCGCCGAGGGTGAGAACCCAGAGATCCCGGGAGGAACCGTGGAAGGGGAATAACCCGAGTGGGACGTGGGTGAAGGGGTCCCGTGTCTCTTGTGGGAGAGGTTGAGGTAGAGGGCTGTTGGACCCACAGGACGGGACCACACCTTCGCCCCCGTGAGTGTGTGCACGTGTTGAGGGTCCGGGAATTTTAGGAAAGAGACCCGTGGGTATGAGGGTCCACACCCACCCCTATTAATCTGTAGAAGCCCATCGGGCCCCCTGAGGAAGGACACGTCTCCGGTTCGACACAGAACCCCGATCTCGGGGTCGTGAACTCCTCCTAGGAGAGAGGGGAGGACAGGGACGACCAGCTCCTTGAGTCCCCTGTTCAGGTCGCAGGAGGACCCTGTCAGGTCCCTCGAACGGGACTTCGGGTCTCCAGATGAGAAGAACCAACCCCCACCCCCCCTAGAGTAACGTCTCAATGAGTCCTCGACCTTCAGTCCACACCGGTGGATATGTGCCTCGAGAGTGTCGGGGTAGCTGATCTCTGGGGTCCGACGTCTCTCTGGAAAGAGAGAGCCCTTTAAATTGAAACCTGTGTGTGGGAGGTCATCCGAAGTTATTGGCCAATCTATTACACTTGAAACAAAATTCGTCTTTCACTTTCAACGAGTCAGCATTGGCTGAGAAACGCTGGGATACCTGATATGTCAGGTACCTTAAAAGGTCCGGTCTTATGACCTCACTCTTCGGAAGGGGAAGAGGTCCCCTAGAAGGGTTGGGTCCCTAGGTTTGGGTCCAGAGGGCGTAACGTCCACCTAAGAAATGGTCGACTCGGTGGTCCCTTCGGGTTCTTATGACCTTACCCATCGAATAGGTAAGAGGTCTTCTAGAAAGGCTGGGTCCTTAGCTTGGCCCCAGAGGACGTAGCGTCCGTCTAAGAAATGGTCGACTCGATGGTCCTTTTGGGGAGAAAACCCGTCTTAAGGGACATTTTTTTCGATAGAATGTGAGTCTCCTCGGGTGCTATTTGCACAGGGTGACGACACTAATTTATTATTATTTTTTCGATAGAATGTTTACAACAGTAGTTTAACTATTTTTGTGTCTCTACGAGACCAACCTGACTCCCCAGTCCCCACCTCGCGATGGATAAGTCAGAAAGGGTTGGGTGAGGGTCTTTGGGAAACCGAGGTTTCTTGTACGACCTTTTTGGTGGACGACTTCCGTTGAGGTGTTCCCGTGCTTAAACCCAACCAAAACAAGTGACGATCTCGAGTCTCGTATCTTGTCTCGGACCGTGTGTCATCCGTGAGGGGGGTTTGATCTTACTTACATGAAGTTAGGAAAATGAAATGTCCACTCCTTTGTCCGGGTCTCTCCAATTCTCTAAACGAATTCCTATGTGTCGTTCCCCCTGGGTTGAAGGAGAGACTACAAGGGTGTAACTCCGTGAGGGTGGGGTTCAAGGGTCTAGTCTCACTGGTGAGGGGGGTCCGGAGAGAGATGTCGGACCGTGAGTCTCCTCCCAGAGTCCATCTGTCAGTGGGGTGGTTCATGAGTGAACAGAAACACCGGAACTGGAATCGGTGGTCAAAGACGTGTGGTCAGTGTAGAGGTAAGAACTGTCGCTCCTAGTCCAGGACAAGAGCTGGGTAGGAAGGACCAGGGACCCGACCTGAGACCCGAGTCCCCAGGCCCCGTCTCCGTCCCTTTGACCAGATTCGGCTCTACAGTCCCACGGTAGGGTTTCCCGACCCGCAGGCCACCCCCCTCTCACACAGACCACAGGGTCCGTCACCCGAAGAACCATCCGCAACTGCCCATGAGGAAGTTCCACGAAGCACTCGACGGCGGTGTTCGTCCTTTCGACTAGAGACTCCCCCACCTCCGACACACCTTTAGACCTGCCTATAGTCGAACGTCGAAGGCTGTCGGGTCCCTACCCGGCCCTGACCCCCGCGGTTAGAAGGGTTGTGCCGAGTCCTCGTGGCCACGAGTGGGTCTCTCTTCGGTCGTAAGGGAGCACGGAACCCGTCGTCCCCGCCGGTCCAGAGCCCCCAGACCTTTTCCACACTAGGTGACTCCCAGACGACTTCCGACCCAGCCTCAGACATTCCCAGGGTCTTCGTCCCGAGTCTCTTTCTTGTCCTGTCTCGAAGGTCCCTCGGGGGTTCAATGGGACCGACGGGAAGATTCAGTTCCCTCTCCGACTCGGTGAGATTCACCCTCCCTCGACGGTACGTACTCTCCTCATAACCCTCCCCTCCTCCCCCACGAGACCCTCCCCCTCCGACTCAGTGGTTCCGGGGTCCCGTGGACCGTCATGGAGTTGAGACCCGTCCTCCCCGGGACCGTCGTGCTGTGTGCCCCCGTCCAGCCCGGTCGTCGGACAAGAGGTGTCGGACTCCGAGACTGTGGGTGTCCGTTCACCACCCGGTCTTCCACCCCGGACCCTCCCAGTCCGTGTCCTCCTGACCGTCCCTAGTGGGGAGGGGTAGATCCGAGACGGGACTAGTGGCCTTCGGGATCGGGGTCCCGAGAAATACTTAAGTCTTCCACCTCACCCCTCGATACCGGGGGGTAGAGACCGCCTCCCAGACGGACGTCCTGTCACTCCGAAATGTCGTGGACAACGACTGGGTAGGAGTGGGATCACGCCCTACGTCTTCGTCGGCCCGTCTCTTGTCTCTACTCTCGACCCCATGACGACGATTTACCCCGACAGGCGGGAGGGTTCGAACTTAGACTCAGGGTCTCGGGGCTGAAGTGAAATCTTTTCGAATGCAGTCAAAGAGTCACCGGCTCTTAAACAACGGGCTCAGGGCACCGTACTCTGAGCGCCGTCCGGACCCCGGGATCGACCCCAAGAGAATGAGGGGTCTTCAGGGTTCGGGTTTGGTCTACCGTGAGGTCGAGTTTCGGGCGCCGGGCTGTAACCCCCTCCCGCGGGGACCGTCACGTACCCCAGCCCGACCGAGGGGGCGGGGGGCCTTACGGTCAGGTCGCGGCGCGTTGGGGGGTTGGGTCGGGTCGGGTCCGGCTGGCCCCTTGTTTCGCCGCTCTTCCTGGCCTCCCGGTTCGCGGGCCTCCCTAACTACGTCCCTCTGCCACATGACCGCGCTCCTCCTGTCTTCCTGGGCTGCCTACTTCTGCGGGCGCCTAGAGCGTTCTTTTCAATGAAACACGGGCGGGAGTTCCCACGACTGGGGGTCTAGTCCGGGGCGTCAGAGTGGAAAGGGTCGGCGGGGCGGCCCCCAGGCCGGCGAGGACGAGCCAGGGACCGGGGGACCTGCCACCGAGGGTGACGGGGGGGGGAAAAAGAGGAGGAAAAGGTTCCGGCCGAGCCGCGGAGGGCGTCCTTTAGGGCGGGGAGGGGGGAGGGAGGGTGGCCTAGCCCTCGCCTCCCTGACAGGGCCGGCGCGTCGACCCGACAGTCAGTCTCGGACGCCGGGGCGGGGCTAGGCTCGCCCCGGGGCGGGGCTAGGCGCGCCCCGGGGCGGGGTGGAGGGGCCCGGGCTCGCAGACGCGTACGCAGGTCCACTTCGCCACGCCCGCCCCTTCCCCCCGCCCCTGATCTCTCGTTCGGAGCCGTAGGACTGACCTGGGGCCCGCGCGCTGGACTCCGAGACCTCAAGTCTACCTGCCCTCTCTGTGGGACACATACTGCCCCACGCTCTCTCCTGCGCTACACTACCCTTGACCCTTAGCTCTGGGTCCTTAGGTGAACGCCTCGGGGGGGGAAAGAAGAAGGAGCGGGGAGCAGGAAGGGCCCTGAGGGCGTCGCTGGAGGCGGGCGCTGGGCTTCAGTGTCCGGCTTCCGGGGACCAGCCTCGCTACCACGGTGGATCGCCCGGCACACCCCTGCCGGGCTCCGCCGCCGCCGCCTCTGGGGTCCGAGGCCCTCCGCGATTGCTGGCCGACCCCACCGCGAAGTCGTGGCGGCACCCAGCCTGTCGCGGAGGGCGGCGGGGGGGGTTCAGGACCTTCGGGCCGAAGGCTCGGCCCTGGGTTGTCTTCCTGGACTTCCTTGACGCCCGAGGGGATCGGACGTGGACCGCCGGGCACCACCGGGAGTCACACGCTTCGGCTTAACCCCTTGGGTCGCAAGAGGGAAGAGATTGGGGAGGAAGGAGGGCCAGGTCGGACCCACCACGCCTGATCCGTCAGGCCCCAACGCCTCCCCTCCCAGTGCGAATATTGAGAAGTATGCTGCGAAAGTTTGCGCTCGGAGGAGCTCTTGATGATCTCTCCTCGGGGTCTCCGTCCGCCCCGAGGATGTTTAGGTCTTTGATCGTTCGAGAGGCGGGGGATCATTAGCGCCGCGTATAAATAGCAGCCCGCGATCCTGGGTCCTGTGGGTCCTTCCACCCTTCGTCCACCCACCCGGCCTCTGGGCCCCTCGCCGCCACCTTGTGCGCGCGCGATCCCGGCGCGCCTGAGGGCCTCCACCCGCCCCGCCCCCCCCACCCCGTCCCGCCACGCGCGCGTCGCAGCCGGTCGGGGTGGGCTACCTAGGGCTCGGGCTCAGCCGGAGGCACCTCCAAGGCCGGCCCGCGCACGAGTCCACGCCGCACCGGCCCGGACCCCCACCTCCCACCCCCGACCCCCCGTCCTCGGCACCGACACCCCATCCGCGCCCTCTCTCGGGCCCCGTGGGCTCGGCCCCTAGGGGTCGGACCCGACTCGCCGGGGATAACGCGCCGCGATTGCGGCGCCGGGAAAGCGGAGGTCACGGGGCCTCGAGAAGCGGCGTGCAAGGGCCAGGGTCTTCGACGGGGTCGCGAGCGTACCGGGGTTCCTGAAGGAGGGACTGCCGAGCCTCCGGGTCCGGCTCGCCGACGCGAACACGGCGGTCCTCGAGACCGTCGACGACCGGCTCCTCGCGCACCTCGCGGACACTCTCCCCGCCCGGCCCCGCCCCCGCCTCGACCCCGCCCGACCCGACGACCTGGGGCATTCAGACTAGGCCACCCAAACTCTGCCTGGGGAGAGAGACGAGGAGCGGTCCCCGTCAAACCACCGGCGGCTCACCTTTGGTCTTCCGAAGCACCTCAACTTCAGAGGACGCCACTCGCCGCCCCGAGTCTCTGGCCCCTGGGTGGAGAAGACGGAAGGGCCCGAGGAAGCACTGTAACGAGACCCAGGGGACGTCCCATTTAAGACCGTCTGGTACCCGAAGAGTCTCGTCCCGGCCGTCGCCGAAGTAGGTCTTCTCCGGAACATAGAGGACCTCACACACTCACCCCGGGGCCCTCTCACCTCTCCCCTAACACTGGTTCCTTGGCCTTCCCGCAAAGATGAGTCCCTTTTCCATAGATGTTGGCTCATAAGCCCACCCCGCCCCCGAACATTAGACGAAAGACCTCGTCAACTGTTCTTACAGTACGTCCCTCGTCCGAAAGGTCAGACAATCACTGCGACGGAGGGAGAGGGGCGAGGGGAAGGACCGGCCGGACTAAGAACGGCACTACCCACACCCCACATCGTGCGTCTGTCGTCTCACCCCTTCAACGAGGGAACCGGCACGGTGGTGTCCCTCCCAAGTGTTCGGCTCGACACCCGACGTGAATGTCCCGAGGTAGGTCGAGAAGGTGGTTCTGGAAGGCGACAGATAGGTTCTCCGGATGGTCGACGACGACTGGCTCCTGTGTCACTGAAAGGACGTCATGGTCCATAGTCGGTGGGAAATATTCTTGGATGTTCTCGAAGGGACCTCCGAGTCACCATTTCTTGGGTGGACGGTTACGTCCTCTGAGACTTAGTTGGCCCATCCAGGGGACCTCTTCCTTTGACGTTGGGTGAGGACATAAGAACGGACCCTTTAGGGTACCTGTCTTCCTCGGACCGTCCGATGTCAGGTACCCCAGTGTTTTCTTAGTCTGTGTTGAATCACTGATTTGTTGTTGTTCCACGACCTGTGTCTCGGTGCACGACTCCGAGGTTCTGACTGTTCCCGAATACAGGATCCCCACCGTGAACCCATTATATATCCATTCTTTCGTTTACCTACCAACTGAAGTCTCAACTCACGGTCCTTTTTGTGTCTCCTCCTCCCCGTGTTCCGATCTCTGTATTTACACCTCTAGAACTACCGTACCTATAAAGTCCGAGGTGGTCCGACATCCCTCCACACCGGTCTCATCTCCGGACACAGACTTTAGACCCCGTGAGATTATACTCCTCCAGTCCCCCTTCTATTGCCTACACTCCTCACAGGTCGTCGCCTCTTCTGGTCCTCTCCCCCGTAGTCTCTCTGGTGTTCCAGAAAAGTCCTCCTTCACGAACCGACGCAACTTACGATGACTCTCTAGTTCGTTCGACCCCGTATGGACACATGTAACGAGTATATGCCTACGTCCCGGTGTGCCTCCTTGTACGCCAAGTAGGTTTTGGGTGGGTAGAAACCTTCACAACACCCCGTCGTCCTACAGGTAGAGGAAGACAAACGGAACAGACATAACATCAGTCCTCGAAGTGAACACTGTCGAAAACAGTTTTATAAAACCAAATATCAAAAAAGGGACCAGGTAGTCGATAGTCGAAAAACCCTAAACGTAAATTTAGTTCTTTGACGACAGTAAACACGGGTCCCATTCCGGTCACTCTCTGTCCTTGAGTCTCTGAGCTCTGGAGTCACACCCCTCCCACAAATAATCTCTCATACCAGGACGGCCATGGTCCCAAACCTTAGACCCCCACACCACTTACCGAAGACAGACCTTTTGTCAAACAAAAGTATTCACCTACAGACTGAAGACCAAATAGAAAAACTCCAGAAGTCGGTGGACTTCTCTGAGCCGATACACCAAGCTGCTAAGGTTGGTTCCATTTAGGGACAGAATAAAGGGAGCTTAAATAGGATCAGGGATCGCTGATTCGTGTTGTGACTGACGAATGACCCACGACCGACGACTCCTTGTCGTCTCTTGTTTTCGTGATGGGGTGTCTTGAACACAAATCCCCTCGAATGTGTTTTGTGGTAGTGAAACGTTTTAGTCACTAGAACCTTTGGAGGATATTCGGTTTGTCCCTTTTGTACCAGTGTGTCTAATCTCAAATAGGGAATCTAGTCGTGATAGACTATCCTGAAAGACATCTGTTTTTATAAGTTACAGACACAACAGGTCATATACACCGAACACACCTTAAAAATTAAAATTATCAAAATTTAAATTGAATTTATCGGGGAACATAGATCCCGATGATATTACCTGTCATGTCGGAGTGTCGGTATTCTTTTTTAGTGCCGCCCCTTCTTACGATATTATTTCCCGGTATTATATAACAACTCATATTTTTCTTGGTTTGTCGACATACAATCATGTCATAGTAAAAACTGTCTCTTTCTATACCTCTTTCTGTCAGTTATACACACAAACATCCTTTGTTTTACAATGGAACCATAGGTAACCCAAAATAAAAGTAAAAGGAAATAAAAGGTTCAAAAGGTCAAGAGGACTGAAAAGAGTGGTCACAATAAATAACGACCGAGACGTCCTCGGGACTACAGTCCCTTGGAGACAAGTTTCCATGGTGACTACTCTGGGTCTCCGGACCTGTTTCTACGCGTCCCTCCGGGGACACAGACGGGGACAATGAGACACACCCCAGACGGACCCCGAGGGCGGGAACCAATGCCAAGATCGGGACCGGGCGACTGAATCAGACCCGGTCAGGGAGTGTGTAAGGTTCCCCTCGTGGTCTGACTCCTCCACCTAGTCAACGGGTGGGGGATGGGGTAAGAGTGGGTGTCGAGGCAGGACAGGGGCATGCTCGCCGTCGACTTGAACCTGTCGCCACGGGTCACGGACCTCCCGTTCTCCTTCTCCTCTTCGAGGTCGAGAGTCATTACGAGGGGTGCACCGGTGGGGTGTCCCTCTCAAGACACCTTCACGACCACAAGCCCTGGAACCTCTTACGGACCCGAATTCTCAACCCGACCCCGCCGAGGACGTCCCCGAGTCCCTCCGTCATACCGAACACCCCCAGTGCACGTGGAGTCGTCAGTCCTCGTCTTTGCACGCAAAGGAGGGGTGCAGGGAGTCCAGATAATTATTCTTCGGGTTCCAGGACGTCTTGGGGGACGTCCCCTACCTACCTTGTGGACTCTCGGGTCGTCGAACGTCGGGTGGAGGGGTCTTGGTCTTGTCGACGGCGGGTCTCCTCTTTGGGGTCCTCAGTTCGGGACATTTCTCGGGGCACCCGGGGGAAGTCGACGACCCCAAGGACCTTGGGACGGGACCAGACCCGTCCCTCCCCCGCGTTACGTCGGGTCTCTTACCGTTTTATCTTCTGCCCCAATACCCCCGAACATTCGGGGCGACCTTGAAACTCGTCTAGAGGAAGGGGTTGTACCGACGTCTGTCGGCGGTATGGGAGGACGAACGGGGGCGGGGACTCGACGAGGGCCGGTTGCACCGACCTGCCCTCTGTCTGCGGCTCAGGACCACGGTCTCCGAGTTGGTCGCCTTCCTCTTCGAGAGAGCCGCCCTTGCCCTCGCCGTCCGTCTCCGGGTCGTGAAGGCGCTCCTACACTTACGGCTGGGGGTCCACGTCGCGACGAGGTCGACCGCCCTCATGTTTGTCGACGACGTCTCCGCCGTGGACGTCTTCTGGGTCTCGGCAGGGGGTGTGGACACCCTGGTCGGACAGTGGGGGAACGACTCAGGGCCAGCCCGGCTGAGGGGTCCATGGTGTAGTGGGACGGTATCCGGTGCCCGTCGACTCCTTAGTGTGCGGAAATTTTCACCGCACGTAACTGACGTCGACTACCTCCGAATTCCTTCTACCTCCTCTCTCGCCACCCACCTCACCCTTGGGTGTCCCTAGCAGGTGACGTCCTTCGTCGTTTCTCCGAGCACCCTTCCAAATCTTTGTCGGACCAGTCACGGACTCCTCTCCGCTCCTCCTTACATTTGATGTTGGCGTAGGAATTTTAGTATTGCTCTACGTACACCTACCGACACCAGGGGACGAGAAGGTGGAGACAATCTCCCCTTGTTCCCCCGTTATACAACTGGTTTACTTTCCTAGAGGATATATGGGATGTACAATTTTCATCTCTTATTCCGTTCTTGTCACGATTACTTAAGTCCTGATGTTAGGAATACCCTTACACCACGTAACATTCCTTGTTCTTACCCCAACGGTCTCGTCAATTTAAACTTAAAGTCTATTGAAAAAAAAATCATATTCATGCAAAGTCTATAACGTACTCTTCACACAACCAGTGGGTCAACACAGGTTGAGAAACACTGGGGTACTGACCTCGAGCGGTCTGAGGAGACAGGTACCTTAAGAGGTCCGTTCTTATGACCTCACCCAACGATAAAGGAAGAGGTACGTACTCTGTATGGACATGAAATTTTTTTTTTTTTTGGACGATTTAGACCGTTGGGGCTTGTTCTACCGTCTAACTCTCTACAGTCCCCCAGACCTACCAACTAAGAGGAGTACTCACGGAACAAAAGTGGCAGGAACATCGGTACCAGGAAGTCGTCTAGAGATACGATGTCTGCTGTGTGGAACGACTACCTCCACGGGCCACTCAGAGGTCCATCACGGGTGGAGACATCATGAACCCCGTGGTCGTCCTCAACCGTCGACCCTAAACTGAGGACTCCAACCCGTACTCGACCCCCTAGTAAAGTCCCCGGGGATGGGACCATTATTATGAGTACACACAGACGTCCTCATTCTCGGTTCATCTAACTACTAAATAGGGTGACCAAGACTCTATCCCAGTGACGGGGAGGAATCAGAGGGACCTCCTCCGACGAGGGACTTTGACCCCCTCCTTTTTCCACCATATCTTTCTTTTCCACGCTCTCCTCACGGGGACAGAGGATTCCAAAGAGTAAGACAGGAGTCCGACGACCTCTTCGGACCCCCGAACCTCTAGTCGAAACTACAGATGGTCCGACTGCGGCACCGGTGGAAGGCTTTCTTATTGGGACCGTTCGGGATACAGGCCGACACGTAATCGCCCATACTCTGGTCACTCGCGTCGACGCTCAGGAGAACATTTGGTGCACCTACAGGGGAGGTACGGGGCGGGGGCGATTAGACAGTCAGGGACTCTTCTTGGTCACCAGGTCTCTCCAGTGTGACGGTCAATCACGATGCCCTTGGGTTCGAAGGAGTAGGAGTCGAGAGGACAGGAAAAGCTCATCGAAGAGAAGACCCGATGAAGTCATGGTCCGAGTCGGTCGTCTTCCTACACTTGCTCCCCAAAGGCCCGATTTTCTTTCCGTTCTGGGAGTGATAAGGGTCCGAGGACCTTACAATGAACTTCTTAGTCTCGGTACACCAAACGTCTGTCCTCTCGGGCCCCGGTCCGAAGAGCAAGGGGGGTTGAGGACAGTATGTAGCCGGAAGGGACCCTCGAATCCTCCCAACCGAAGGGTTTGAGTACCCACCCGAGACGGTCCAGAGTCAGATTGGAACTAAGAACGTCTAGACTACTCGACCAGGGTCTGGAGACGTGGGAGTTCGCCAACAGGATGGTCTCACCCCTACAGGGAGACTAAAAACGGGACCACCTAGTACCTCTGTAGAGGAAGATGTCGAAGTCCCTGAAGTGCGACGGGTCCCTAGACCTTGTGACTCGTGGGTCGACCCCAGACGGGACCCCCTGGACCTGACAGGTGAGAGTCCCTGGTAGCGTCAACGGAGGATGTGGGTCTGAGACTGGACATCGAAGTCTCTGATCAGACCCGGAACCGGAACCCACAGACTACGAGTGTCCTCTCGTTTCGGAACGGGGCGATGGACCGGAGACGTCGCGAAGGTTCGGGGTCCAGACTCTGACGACGGAACGTCATTAGGGGAACCTTAAGTCCTGATCTAAGGTTCTCCGGTCACTCCACCCCGTCTTGTCTTCTGAGACACGGAAAATTACTCTCCCACGGACGAAGTACGCTATTTCGGTTTCGGTAATTTTTATATATATATATATATAGGAAAATGACGACACCGACCTAAATGATCTTCTCAGGAGGGATGGGGTGGTAGGAAGCCTTAACCGGGGGTCCGGGAGGGGTGGGTGTCGCGACGAAAGAGACCACGTTGTCGATCTTCGTCGGGCACCCTCCCGTCTTTACGCTGGGGTTCGGAAAGAGGCCCTTCAGTGACTGGAGATCAATCGAACCGAAAATCTTTCCATCAGGCTCCACCCTCCAACCGTGAGGTGGCCAGGAAGGGTCTTGCGTCGGCCGAGGCCCATCTCCCCGCCGCCTCTCCGCGGTGCAGCCGCACCGAGCTTGCGATCAGCAAAGTTTGACACGCCACCTCGCACGGTAGGTGCCGGGTCCGGAGCCCGGACCGGAGGCGGGGGGCAAGAAGAGGGGAGAGCAGCAAGGTTAACGGGAGGGAGCAACACGATTTTTGAGACGACGACGGCGACAGCCTCCGTCCCGAGCCTCCTCCCGAGTCCGAACCCCGGCGGACCTCTCCTCCACGAAGCCGCTGTGGGGACATGAGTTTCGTGGATCGAGAGCCCAGAGCTTTGAACCGGGACACAGGCGGCCAGGGGGAGGGACTATCCCAACCCGCGAAAGTCCTTCTTGTTCGTCCCGAAACGGGGAGGGAGGCCCCGTCGGGCCCCGGCCCAGCACCCTCCCTGGTGAGGGGAGACGTCGGCCCGGACCCTCCATCGGGCCCCGTCCGCGCGCAAGGCCCTTGATAAAGGAGGAGGCCCTCCGCCGCCCTGTGACCCACGCCGCGCCCTCAGGACGCCGGGTTCCACTCGCGTCCACTCCGACCCCCGCCCGACCGTCACGGAGCACGTATAAGTGCGTCCGGCCTCGGGGCGGGGGCCCGCCCTGCCTCGGCACCTAACCGGACTCGCGTCAGGGCGGAGGGGCTCTCGCGGCCGCGCCGCGGGGGCGGAGCTGCCGGCGCTTGACGATCCCCGCCCCGTTCAGGGCCCCCCGCCCCGTTCAGGGCCCCCGCCCCGGCGACCCCGGGCCGCGAGTCCCGGCCGAGAGGGAAATACATTTATCGCCGCCGGGGCGGGGGACGAGCGTCGCGGCCTCCACTCGTCCTTCCTCTGCCGGCGGGTCGTCGGACGCCCGGACGCCGCCTCGCTCGCCTCGGCCACCGGCCCCGGCTTCCTCCTGAGCCTCCGGAGCCCGCCCCCGGCCAGACCCCAAGGTCCACTCCACGCCCGGCC
Organism: Capra ibex; assembly: GCA_006410555.1. Lineage (NCBI taxonomy): Eukaryota > Metazoa > Chordata > Mammalia > Artiodactyla > Bovidae > Capra > Capra ibex. Next base: position 50,433,104 of record SJYO01052617.1, on the reverse strand, counting down.
CTGGGTGGACCGGCTCCGGCGGGGGAGCCCCGCGGGCGGCCGGCCTCGCCCTTCCGTCCCCTCCCGGCCCTGGGGACCGGAGGGGCCCGCCCCTCCTGCCGCGCTCCCAGGCCAGCGGAGCGGGGCCTAGGGCAGCGAGGCGAGCAGACCCTCTGTCTGTGGACATCTTTCACGCCGACCCTTGAAAAGGCACGGGCTAGGCGGGCGCTAGTGTCTGTCTTGAACCCAAAGCCCGAACGTGTCAGCACAACCGAACCATCTCGCCCCTTGTCCACGAGCCGGGCCGTCTCACGCTCCCAGTGGCGCCCGCCTCTGCCTCGGGGGCTCGGGGCCCGGGGTGCACATTCCGCGGACCGGCCTCTCCGACCGCTGCGCGCGGGGGCCGCCGGGAGAGAGGCGGGCTCCCCCGGCCTCGCGCAATGCAGCCGCCGAATCGGGGACGGGGACGGTAGACCCGGGAGACGGACGGCCGGGAAACACGGAGGATTAGGGGCCTGCGTCCTTCGGGCGCCCTCCCTGAACTCAGAACCCCGGAAAGAGGCGGGGTCCGTCGAAACCTAGGGAAACCCCCTGCACTACCTCTGGGTCGGAGAAAAGGTGCCGGTGGCCCCATCCCAACGCGACGCCCTGCGACCCTGAACCGCTCTTCACTCTTTAAGACACACAGTTTCTTTCACGTCAAACGAGAACCAAAAGAGCCTCGACCTGCCAAGGGTCCGTGGGACTCGAACCCGACGCCCATCTTGACTGCTAATGGTTCTCTCGATACCATCACCGGGGGACTCCGAGAGTGGACTCTGTCCACTCGAAACCCACTCCACCCGCCCCGCATCTGAGTCGCGGGAAGGGAACCCCTAGGAACACGGTCTACGTCCCGTAGAATTGGATCCGAGATCCGTGGGAAGGGCCTCGAAGGTTGAGTCTCAGAAAAGCTAGACCCCTCCCCTAAGACTCGTCTCTCCCCTTCTTCCTCCCCAACACACAGTGCCTCTGTCCTTTGGGGTCCACCCTCCGAGTCTCGTCGTCATGACTTCTCGGGACCGGGTCGAGTCGCCCCTTGGTTCTCGTCTTCACCGAAGACTCCGTCTGGCAGACCCAAAACACTCGACTTCGTACCCTTACCAGGACCTTCTCTACCCGGTCGAAGAAATACAATACGTGTCCCGTAAGCCTAAACCAAAAGAAGTTGGTAGACGGGCGTCACGAGTGAAAGCAGTCACTCCTGAGTCTGGTTTGAGACCCACGAAGCTCACGGACGACGAGAAGAGATTTCAATTTACCCCGGTCAGAGCCACCCTCGGGAATCCGTCAATAAAGGTTCCAGACCCAGTAGGACGTAGGGATTAGAAGAGACTCAGTTTCTTCGTAGGGGAAATCGTCGTCTGATTATATTAAAATAATTGAATCATTGAATCAGGAAACAATAACAAACCAGCGATTCAGGACAACCTAAGAAAGGGGTGGGGTACCTGTCATTGGGCGGTCTGAGGAGACAGGTACCCTAAAGGGTCCGTTTTTATGTCCTCACGCAACGGCAAAGGAAGAGGTCCTCTGGAAGGCCTGGGACCCTAGCTTGGGTACACAAGACGTAACCGACCACCTAAGAAATAGTGACTCGGTGTTCCCTTTGGGTTGAAGAATCATCGCAAATTTTTCACAGAATTAGGGTCTATTGGGTATTATCCCAGTTTTTAAAATTTCCATTATCCTCGAGGGTTCTCCCTTTTTTGAAGGGAGAACGAAGCATCAGAACGGAGTCCACATCACGAACGGAAAAAAATGAGAAAAAATCAACACGATCCAGAAGAAACGACGTGCCCGACAAGAGATCAGTACCACTCACCTCGGATGAGAGATCGACACCACACGTCTGAAGAACAACGTCACTGAAAAACAACACTTCGTGCCCGAGATACCACGTGTCCGAAGTTATCAACGTCATGCACCCGAGTCATTAACACCGAGGACTCCAGTTCTCGTGTGCGAGTTATCAACACCGTTTACCCGAATCAACGACACGTAGTACACCCTAGAAGGGTCTGGTCCCTAACTTGGACACAGAGGCAGTCCACCTACGAAATGGCGACTTGTTGGTCCTTCGGGAGTCATTCCGAAACCATATCAAAACTTAACACGGTACGACTGAAAAGTGATGTACTGGAACTGAGACAATGAATTGGCACGACTTGTAGCCACTTGGAACAAAAATGTCTACAACTGTTCTCCTACTTTTTATAGTATTTGTGGACCAGGACCGGCCGCGGTCCACTCCCGTCCGACGAATCGGAGGGGTGCTTCGTATTTTCGGTACGCCAGTGAACGTCGTTCGGAATCCCGTTTACGGCCCCGGAAAACTCGGACCTGCCCAGTACTCCCGTCAACCGAAGAGACAGGTCTTTAGGGCTAAAAACTTTTGGAGACCTCTTACTCTTGAAACTCTTACTCCGACAACGAAGAACCTCCCGACTCCAGAGAGGATTGAAAGTGAAGCCAAGGTCACCGGGAGCCATAAAGACGACGAATTCGACCCTCACTCCGGACTACCGGTCTGGGGTCGACCCCGTCGGAAAGGACCCCCCTCACACACACACACATGTTAGATTAGAGGAGACGAAACACGAGCCCCCTCCCGAACTGGCAATGTGTAAGACGTGGGTCCACCCACCCACCCACCCACCCACCCTCCACCCCAGTCACTCATCCCCTTCGCGCAAGGACCCGACGAGACAACGGTAATTCTAAAAAGAGACTTGAGGCAGTACGCAAGGCAGTCGGAGTAAGTCCCTTCTCTATAGAGGACGGTCCTGAAGGACCGGGACCCTGGGAGGGAGGGTATCTCTTCTACCACGTACCTCGACCCTTCCCACCCTAGGAGACGATAGCCGGACGCGGGACGGCAGATGGGGTGACCTCTGTAACTCGTAGGGACCGCCCTCAGTCCCCGTTACACCGGAGACATCTTCCCAGGAGGGTCTGTACAGTCGGCGTCGAAAACTCTGTGGGCTTAGTCCCCGGGCCGCTTCCGGGTCCTCCGGGTACCGGAGACGGGGACCCAACCGACGAAACTCGCCGTGACCGACGGACCTGGGTGAATAGGACTCATGAGTCGGGCCTCTCCGGAAGAATAGAGTGAGCCCACTATCGTGATAGTCCCGAGGAGGACCGAGCTCCGAGCCGTCCAGAGACCGTTGCAACAAAGGGGACCGAGACCTCAGGAAACGTCCTTCTTCACCCCACACCCTGTCTTCTACCCCAGGGGTACCCTGGTGGTCATGGCAAACGGGAGGAGGTCGGGGCCGAGGGGTCCCAAGGGACCCTTTCGGAGGGGAGGGACACCCGACAGGGGCACCCGGAAACAGGTGGAGGGAACCCCCACCGGAAGAGAGGGGGTGGGGCGGAGAGTCTCCTTTGACCAGGAGTCTCCTCAGTGGGGTAAGGAAGGGGAGGGGTCCTCGGTGTCACTTAAGAACTCGATCCTCTCCGAGGAGACCCGCACCCCTGTCCCTTCGTCGATCCGTGGACTGAGATGGGAAGTCCTTAGGTCGTCTCTGACCTCTGAAAAGAGCTCTGTGGACTGAGTCACAAGGGTCGCAAACTACTCTCCCTGTAGACCCGCGTCCTGACAAACTAAGATCATTTATTACAATAACCACCGAGAGGAACGGTTCCTCGGCCCAGAGGACTTTGAAGCCCGATTCTGTCCCCGGTACTCCATAGGTGCCGGGGTACAGTCCACATCACACGCGTACCGGGGCCGGAACCGGTCTCTGCACTCTTGTCCTTCAAGGGGACCCCGGGGTCGGGTCACGAGAAACCCTAGTCACCGAGGATGGACCTCTTGTACAAACGGATGAACTAGGAGTAAGTCAGGGTCGACAAGTAAATAAGTTGTCCATAAACAATCACAGAGACATACACGCCACACCAAATCTGTGGTCCGTATTAGGAACGTGGTTCGTTTCTAGAGCCGACAGTGTCCTGAGAACAAGATTTCCTACCCTTAGAACTCACCGGTCCTTATTCACATCCATTATTTATTAGACGATTTTCCGTTATACTCGATCTTATTTTTGACTCCACCCCCTAACTCTGGGGAACCCTCCCTCCGTCCAACGTTGAAATCTTTCCCCAGTCCCACCCGAAGTACCTTTTCCAGTGTGTACTCGTGTCCGAATGTCTTCTACTGAACGGAACGAGTCACACAGACTGAGAAACCCTGGGATACCTGACATCAGGCGGTCCGAGGAGACAGGTTCCCCTAAGCGGTCCGTTCTTATGACCTCACCCAATGGTACGTGAGGAGGTCCCCTTAGAACGACTGGGTCCCTACCTTGGGCGTAGGGGACACAACGTCCATCTAAGAAATGGTCACTCGAGGACCCCTTCGGGATGTCCTTCACTCCCTCAATAAATTTATTTTAAGCCACGGAGAGTACACAGCCCCTCCAAGGGACCACCGAGTCTCCAATTTCGCAGACGGATGTTACACCCTTTGGACCCAAGCTAGGGACCCAGCCCTTCTAGGGGACCTCTTCCTTTACCGTTGGGTGAGGTCAACCTCCAGTACAATACCTCGAACTACTCTATTTGGTCCGTCGAATGCGTAGGGGTGGGGTCCGTTCAGCAGCAGACAGAAGAGGGGTCTCACCGAAACGAAAAGGGGTATCAACCGGTCAGGGTCAGACAGTNCCTCCTCGGACCACCCGATGTCAGGTACCCCAGCGTTTCTCAGCCTGTACTGACTCGTTGAAGTGAAAGTGAAAGTGTACAGTCCCGGGATTCGTGACCTCTATGCTGGTACCTTCCACTCCGTACAGACAGGACCCCGACTGTATAGGACTTTCGAGGTACCCAACCGGAAAGTTCAAAATCCGTTCAGCCTCCAGTACAATACCTCGAACTACTCTATTTGGTCCGTCGAATGCGTAGGGGTGGGGTCCGTTCAGCAGCAGACAGAAGAGGGGTCTCACCGAAACGAAAAGGGGTATCAACCGGTCAGGGTCAGACAGTGAACCTCCCTCCGACCCCAATCTAACGTCCACTCCTGACTTACCCCTACACCTCTCTGCGTCCGTAAGACTGAAGGGTGGGGGCGTGGGACGTCCTGCCGGGCGGGTCCCGACCTCCTGACCGGACACCGAGGCACCCTACCTGTCACACCGTCCTCCCCACCACTGACTGGACCTCGGTCGGTCCCTCCCGCTCCCGAGAACCCCTCGGGGAAACAGGACCCTCGCTCCGAACTTGACTCGCCTGCGACACGTCAGACCAACCTCAAGTCGAACCCTGGACCTGAGGAGAGTCCGAACGATCGCGAGTCTTAATCGACAAAGTATTCATCAACCCTCTTAATGTACTCTCCTACGAGCAGCTCACGAAGTTCGTCGTAGACCGGTGTCAAGGGAGAGACAGTGAAAATAACGGGTTGTCGTCGTCACTGCCGTCATGACACCGACGGCGGAGGACACAAATCAGGGTGGAGGTGCCTCCACGGGACACTCGGTTCCAAACCAACGATTCGACGACCGGTCCCCGACGGACCACAGAGACCCCCTAACCCAAAGGGACCTGTTGAGTCCGCGGTCGTCTCGTCGGCACCCGTAGACTCAACCGTGTCCGTCTACGGCCTCCCCAGTCGTCGACGGGGCCCGCGAATCTCGGGACGGAATGGTAAGGGGGCCCCACCCTCCACGTCCCCGCACGAGTGTGGGACGTCTGCCTCCGGTTTCGACACGCGCCCGGAGTGTGTCCTACAGCCCCTTCCCTCCCGCCAAAGTCGTCGTCGTCCGACACCCCTCGACCGAACTCGGCCCCGACACGGGGTACGGTCTGCACGAGGGTCACTAACACTTGTCCCCTATGCACGAGGGCGCCGAGGTCCTCGGAAGAAAGGGCACCCGGGGTCCACAGGTCTCGCGACGAAGGTCTACATCGGAGAGGGTCGTCGGGTCCGGTACCTCCCTGGAAGATCCCCCCCGACCGGGTAGCGTGTGGAGGTCCTGTCCGACCGTGTCGAACCAGTTCGGAAACAAAGGACCCCTATTTACTCGGGTCCACGGGGTTTGGTACGGTCACACCCTGCTCGGTAGACAATACTCTTGGTTGGGGGAAGAAGGAGGGACACTGTGTTAGTCTTCACGACGAATCCCGTCCCTCGGTTCTGTTCGGGTGGGGGTACACACATAAAGAAGAGACGGAAGTCGTCCACACACACCCAGGGGATGGGTACGTCCCAGACTCGTCTCCTACCCTTCCCTTCTGGTCCACCCTAAAATGATCGGACACCGGTTCATCCACCCGAAGGGTCCACCGATCACCATTTTGTGTGCGTGTGCGCGTGCGTGTGCGCGTGTGTGTGCGTGTGCGTGTGTGTGCGTGTGTGTGTGTGTGGACGGTTACGTCCTCTCCGTCCAAGCTAGGCCGTCCAAGCTAGGGACCTAGCCCTACTGGGGGACCTCTTCCTTTACATTGAATGAGGTCATGAGAACGGACCTATTAAGGTACCTGTCTCCTCTGACCGCCCGGTGCCAGGGACCCCAACGTTTTCTCTGCGGTGAATCGCTGATTAGTTGTTTGTAGACCGGTTCATCCGTCGAAAGAATAAAAAAAAAAGGGTCCCACCCGTAGTCCCACTCCCCTCTGGTTAAAATTCGGTCTTCATCACAACCTGCTAATCTCGTCACTTTCCCTTCCCGACCGGTCCGGTCACCGGGTGCCCCCGGAGAGTCCGGTCGAGGTCCGTGCTTCGTGTCTGGACGCCCCGTCTCGTTCATGTTTACTCGGGGTCCAGCCGTTCGGAGCACCGGGCCGTCTGGGATTCGGGATTCACCGGTGGGGGCTCCCTGGTCTCTCGACCCGTCTCGTCCCTCCCACCGGGTGTCCATCTAGACCACTGTCTGTCTCCAACACCACCCGTCCTAACCTCTGCCTTGCGGTATGCGTAGTCTCGACGAAGATGGTGCTCCCTACACCCTCTTCTTCAGTTCCGGGGATTTACGATTCCACGGGGGGTGTAGACTACGGTTCTTCCACAATCAGTGAGTCAGCACAGGCTGAGAAACGTCGGGTACCTGACATCGGGTGGTCCGAGGAGAACCCTCGGAAGTCTTTCAAGATGACCCGTCAGAAGTCTTTCAAGTCCCCTACCTCTTCCACAAAGAAGAGTCCTTCGACGTGGGGGGGGTTGGGGTGGTCCTCAGTACGAGATCGGTCCATCGAGGGGGTCACGTCCTTTGGTCCTGGGAGTCTCGAGAAGGTAGGGGTCACTCAACCATTTCTTAGACGGACGTTACGTCCTCTGGACCCAAGTTAGGGACCCAGCCCTTCTAGGGGACCTCTTCCCGTACCGTTGGATGAGGTCATAAGAAGGAACCTCTCAAGGTACCTGTCCCCTCGGACTGTCCGATGTCAGGTGCCCAACGTTTCTCAGCCTGTGCTGACTCACTGAAAGAAGAACCGTAGTCTGCACCGTTCCCCGAGGAATCGAACCTCCTCGGGGCTGAAGGAGAGGGTGGAGGGAGCACCATCTTCGCCGTAACTACAGACGTCGTGGGCTCTCGAGCGGTCAGGGGGAGGGTCCGGAAGGACAACTTCGAGTGCCGGACCCGGGAACTTCGGACTCCAGTGTGTCGACCAAGGTGGGTGGACAGACGAGGGACGGAGACGAGAGTTAAGCTCCAGGTGTCACCGTCCCCTCACCCCCCGCCGTCCTCGTCAGCAGGGGGTTGTCCTGACTCACGGACGACACTCGTGTCCCAACAGGAGTGTGGACTGGCAACGGACCCGGGGGGAGGTACACTAGAAGAATAGTGGGAAGGACCCTCCGTCTATTAGTCTTTCCTCCTTTTTGTAGCGACCATTAGGGTATTGGGAAGGTCACACAACAGTTGAATACATTTATAAAAATCATCTAAGAAGGGCTGAGGGCCTATGTAACCTGTGTACAAAGGTGTCGGTAGTAGAGGACGGGAAAAGCACTGGCAGACGGAGGGCAGCACCCCGACTCGTGGGGAGTGGGCAGGGGACGAAAACCGGTGAATCCACCGGAGACTAAAAAGGATCATTGAATTACTGATCGTACTGTTCCAACCCCTCCCGGAGGTACCTCGAGTCACCCACGGACTCAGGTGCCACCAAAATCTGTAGTAAAATCGGACTCCACACCAGGTCGCGACTCCCTCGTGTCACTCACTGGTACCAGTTCTATCGAAGTTTATGTTTACGAAAACCTTCCACTAAATTTTTTATTTTCAAAAATAAAATATAACCCCATATCGACTAATTGTTACAACACTATCAAAGTCCACTTGTCGCTTCCCCAAGTCAACATGTCCATGTACATAGGTAAAAGGGGGTTGAGGGGAGGGTAGGTCCGACGGGGTATTGTAACTCCTCTCAAGGGACACGACATGCCTTCCACTAAAAAAATTTTATACGACGGACTCCCCGTTCTTCCAATAAAGTCTCTCTTAGTACTTCTGTTTTCGTACCTTTGGTCTCACTTACCCTGAGTACACCTCCCGGATCATCTACCAGTCTTCCGGTTCGTCTCCCCCTGTGTCAACCCCTCCCCTCCCGCCTGGGGCAGTCCGGGGACGGGTCCTGACAGTCCCCCAAAGGTCACCCCTGTTTGACTTCGAGAAGTGACACCGGGTGGTCTTGGGGGAAGGCTGGGTGCCGCAGGGAGGACAACGGACGCGGGTCGGGGGGGTCCGTGTGCGTTCGAACAAGACCGGTGGACTGTGCGGGACGCGGCTTAGGAGGGTACCGTATGACGAAGGGCGGTAGGTCCTGTCACACCTCCATAATAGTGGAGGTAAGTAAGTAAGTCGTTCGAGGTGCCCCCTCCTCTGCTCCCACCCTCCGTGATCTCGCAGACCTCCTTTTAGCAGGGTCCGTCTTCCTTACCGTCTACGTCTCTGGGTCTGGGTCCTTCCAGGACGACTGGTGGGACCAGGGAGGTGACTTCGCAGAAGGGGATAAAAGGACCTCCGAGACTAGAGACGGACTTTGGTCGGGCGGCTGACTAAAGCACATGGACACTCAGTGGTGTGGGGGGACGGTCGCACGTTCGAACCGCTCGATCTCCTAGAGCAGACCGACAGTCTCCTAGAACACGCACGTCAGGATCCTACCCCAAACGGGACACGGTCCGGGACCTCAAACTATTGAGAGTAACGTCTGGTCGCAAGAGCCGGAGGTCCTTGACGGACTCCCGGTGGGTCGACACTCGGGATCGAGACGCAGGGGTCGGGACTCGAAAAAGGGACTGCAGAAAAAGAGGGCGAGTCCTGACCCAACTCAGCTATCGTAGACAAGGTGGGGGCCTTCGAGGTCCGTCCGGGTCCAAGGACTTCGAAGAGGCGTCTCTTGGACGAACAGACCCCACTCACCTCGGCTCCGAAACGGACCTCGACTCAGGTCGGGCAGGGTCTCGACAGGAGGAAGCTCTGCCCTTCCGAGAAAAGTCCGGAGTAGCACCCGCCACGAGGACATAACCCTCGAGGAGACTTCCCACCCAACCTCACTCGTCGTGTACGTCACACACGGGTGGCTCCAGGACTGAGGCAGGGACGTCCGGTGCCCACAGGGTCGGGCGCCCCCTCACTCACCGTCCCCGTCCGTTCCGGTGGGTCGGGACGGGTCGGCGTCGTACGGCCACCGGTGCGGCGACGGACCAACCGGGGCTCGACTTCCGTACACCCTCACACAGATACACGTAGACACGGAAACTTAGGCCCCGATATTGGTCCGTAGGCGACAGGACAACATACGGAGGAACCGACGGAGGGTCTCGGGGTTCTCAACCCTTAGGTGGTGAGGACCCCCGTTAGACGTAAGACAGGTAGGGAAGAGTCACTACACTGCTCAACGGGTCGGAGACACCAGAAGGAAAGGAACAGACGGTTCATCCCTATAAGGTGAGTGGAAGGTTCCTCCGAAGACCTTCCACTTGTGGGTCTTACTCCAAGCCCATGTGGAACAAGATTGAGTGTTCACAAAGTCACGACGATCCGTCGTCCCGGGGGTTCCCCGTCGACCCATCTACCTCGCAGGCAGGAGGGAAGGGTCCACCCCGACGGGGGCCGGCGGGCTGTACGTGTAGAAGGGGCCCCGACGCGTCACAGTAGGAACGCGGACACACCCAGGAGTCATGTCTACCGGGACACGGACGAACTGGGGTCCGGGATGCTCCCAGAGGCCCCGTCTCAGGTCCCGTCGGAGCGGGACCTCAGACGCCCGGGGAGAGGAGGAGGCCCCGCTGGGAGGACCGAAAGAGACTGAAGACTGGGTCACCGGTTCCGACCCCCTCCCCCTCACCGTGGTGGTCCTCGGACCCCGTCGACCGACTACTCGACCACGTGGGAGGGGGTGCCGACCTTACGGACCGGTGGTCGAGTCGACAAACAGGTCCTCCAGCGACGTCGGGTCGCGAGCCAGGCAAGAGTGAGGGTCTTCGGACCCCCTGAAAGGGTACAAACAAGGGGTTTGGACGACGTCCCGGAGCCCAGTTCGTCCGTGGATCCTCAAAGGGCTGACGGACGACCAGGAACCTCCTCACCCCGGAAGAGACCGAGGGGGGTTTACCCTTCGGTAAAGGTCCCACCCGGACTCGGGGACACAAAGGTTCCTGTCCGGGACCGCAGGACACCAGTCACCCTCCAACACGAGAACCTTCGTCCTTCGACCTCGGGTACACTAGGGTGGGAGAAGGGGTTCCTACTCGGTCTTTATCAAGGGGAACCTGACCCCTTACGCAAGACACCACCCGCCCGTCAAACCCCCGAAACTCGACCAAAGAAATAACCCTCGTCCAAAAAAGAGGACTAATCGGAGGGGAACCCGGGTACCCTTTTGGTCGCGTGGGGTAGTCTCGGGTTCCCACGACCTGGACCCTCTCGGTCTCTACTCTGTCCCTCCACCCCGCCTTCGGACCCCGACGCGTCCGGGGCCGTCGACACCCCCACCTGGGTCGAGGGCGCCCCCAGGGACCACATCCCACCCTACCACCCTCGTCGGAGTCGGGTCTCGGGGGCCTGTCGGAAGGGACTTCAGCCTTCCTGCTCAGACGTCCTCACGACTGGGCGGTGCCCTCAAGGGGACCCGGAAAGGGGAGAGGGTAGACCCAAGACTAGACACTCGGGTCCACCTGGCGGAAACGTAAGGGTGAAGGCGGACCAAGACTTCTGTCTTCGAACACTTTAAAGAGAAAGACCCATCGGTCTCAAAATACCAAGAGGTCTTTTGTCCAATTGATAATTCGAATTAATTGGAGTCCCGGAGACCGGGAAGAACAACGATATTTCGGCCCGATTTACCGAAGGAGGGGGTCGAAGAGGGTAACCGAAATGTTCCGGACGTCCACCGACCCTCGTTCGTAGTCTCGTAATTGACCGACACCCGGAGGCCCATGTCCCGAAGGAGGGAGGTCAGAGGACAATCCCTCCGCGTGAGGTCCCTACCCGGCACCCCTTCGGGTCCCACCTCACTTCGGCCGGGCCGGGCCCCGAGTCGGTGGACGTCCGAGCCCCTCTCTCCGACGGGCATGACCCACGACCCGGGCCGAGACCCCGGAGGGAGCGGTCCGCGAGTCGAGAAGGGGCGAAAGGGGTCCCCCGGCGTGTGTTGTTCTACTCCTCCAAGGACTCCGGTCCTGTGCTGGGACGCTCCCTCTCTGAGTTCTCCCTGGAGAAGGTCAAATTGTTCCATTCCCCTCACCACCCGACCGGCCCACATCTACCACCCGTACCTCCATGGGGAGGACGTCCTTGCAGGGGCCACCGGGTCACCAATCCTGAGGTACGAGAGTGACGGTTCCCACGCCCAAACTAGGGACCAACCCCTTGATTCACGGTGCGTCGGTTTGTTTGCTTGTCTTCCACAGTGGGAGGGGGGTCCGCCCCCGACCGTGACCCCAGCGGAAATGGACCTGATGTCACGAATGAACCGCGGTGGGTGGCACGGGGGACCCTGGATCCAAAACCTTTACCCCAGACCCACCGTCGAAAGGACCCGTTCCTCTCGTCCTACGGGTCGTCACCCGAGAGGAACGGGGAGTAGAGAGAGACTGGAGTCATTCAGGGAGGTAGAGAGGGTCGGAGTCAAAGGGGTGGACATTGCACCCCTATTTTGGTACGTGGGACGGATGGAGGGGGTCCGAATACCCCCTCCGAATCCCGACCCCTCCTACTCTACAGTCACTCAGGACGTCTCACATCAGGACAAAGGTACTACGGTTGAAGGAACCTCGGGACCCCGGTGTCCGATGTCGACAGGGGAGGGAGGAGTTTAGTAAGGGGTATCTTTTGTGCCGCAAGGGATGTTCCCCCTGAGTATCAAGGAAGACCGTCCAAGACACGGACCCGCCCACCCCTCTCCGTGGACACTCTTCCACGCCCAACCGTAAACTGACGGGGGTAGGGTGTGGACGAGGATTCGGGGGGTGGGGGGTCTCACTCACAGGAAAAGGGTTCTAGTGTCCCGAAGGCGCTTCGGACCGGGACCCTTCCGACCTCGGTCCGACATTTCCCCTTCCTCGTGTCGCGCCAAATAATCGAGGTTCCGGTGGACCGTTAGACCTCAGTTAGACCCCATTAATCGGGGAGAGTGAAGACGAAACTAGATCCGGGGCCGGAGGGGAGGTCTTCCACCTACCGCCCTTCCCCTCGTCGTCTCACGAGGAGGGGAGTCTCCCCGTGGATCCCAGGGAGGTCCGGTGCGACTGCCCACCCGAAGGTTAGATCGAATCGGAGAATCTTCTCCCCTCTCGGTCACGGCTAGTGTGTGACGCATCCGGGTAGTACACCTGGTGTACCTTAATCTAGTAAATTCCCGACCCGTGTCACCGGGACCTCACGGTCGACGATAAAGGACCCCGACGCACGGAGGGTCCCTCTCTCTCGAGGGTCCCCGCACAAATTCCGACCAGTCCCAGGGTTGCGTGAGACGGCAAAAGGAGATTAAAAGAACTGGACACCGTGACTCCCATGGGCGGAGACCCTAGTCCCGAAGGGGCTTCTTTGTGGAGGAGGGTGACTCCATTCCTTCGGTACCCACCCCGAAAATCCGGAACCATACCCACACACAAATATACACGTGTGCGTCCACAATACTTGCCCTCTCGACGGTAAGAGTAAGGGTTCCCTCGTCGAGTACCCACAACTCACGCCCAGAGTCTTGGAGTCGTGGGTGGTGCCCCGGACCCACACTGGCGACAACGGAAGGTAACGGGGACTACTGCGACCCTAGAATGTGGGGTTTTTCCACCGACTAAGGTCACGTTTGGCCTATCTGTCCGAGTCGCTTCTCCCTACTTGGGGGCGGAGTTCAAGGTTGACACCTCGTTATCCCACCTCGACCCCACCCCGGTTCATCTCCTTAGCCGGGGGGTGGTACGGGGGTTTGAGTCGACGGGGTGGGGGTCCGGACCGACCCCTCTCCCTCCCCTCGAGGACCTTAAGGAAGAAGGAAGGTAAGTGAAGACTCTTTGTACGAAACTCATGGATGACATATGTGTCGGGTCCCGACCCCGAAACTCTTAGAGTCTATTCTGGAAACGGGAGGTCCTACAAATATTAGACCACATTCGTTCTCCCGACTACCAGACTTCACCCCCTTCAGAACCCTCTAGTAACCCCTTCCACTCCCGGAATCTGAGTAGATCCGAGACCCACTCGCCACCTCGGACCTCCCAGCCCTAACCTCCCACTCCAGTCTAGGAGCCACTAACCCCTCGGGTTCGGGGCGGGGGTCGGCACTCCAGGTCCCTCCGACCTTGGAGCCTCAGACCCAGACGATGTGGTCTCGGACCACCCAAAACTCGTCCCCACACTCGCTAGAGTAAATACTGAATCCATTCCACGAAGACCCTGAAAAAAGTTGGAAAGTCAGACTTCGTCCATTCGAGTTTCGGGAATTCTCTACAACGTAACTGACCCACCCCGGGTCGTCACCGTCACCCCGCGACCCGAACCGTGACAACTGTAAACCCCGGAAGTCCTCGTCGTCGTACGGGCCGGGACGGAGGGGTTCTGTACTGTTGGTCTTTGCAGAGGTCTGCACCACGGAATGACGGACCCAAGCAAGTGGCCGGTCCACTGGAACCTGTTCAAGAACAAGTCAACGAGTCAGTACAGACTAAGAAACGTTGAAACACCTGACGTCGTACGGTCCGAAGGGACAGGAAGTGGTAGAGGACCTCAAACGAGTTTGGGGACAGGTAGCTCAACCATTACGGTAGGTCGGTAGAGTAGGAGACAGCGGGGGAACCTGTTCAAGGAGTAGGCATTTACCTCTCCGACCATCTTTGATCGGGGGTCACAACCACACGCCTAATTTACTCAATCACACATTCAGCTCCCCGGATTCACCGGTCACCAAGGTCATAATCGTGTCGACACTTACAATAGACCGAGCTCCAACTTGAACCTGCCAGAACCGTGGGAGGTCGTCTCCACACACTCGTCCAGGGTCGTCTGTCACCCTACGTGTCTCGACCTCGAGTCTCGGAGTGTAGACCCCTTCGTCAGTCACAGGCGGGACCTTCCCGACCAGACGTCCCGTGGCTCGACCCTTCACCCTGAACCGTGGTAGTAACCGGTCAGGGTTCGCCGAACGTCTACGGGTGAAGATTTGGTCGCGACCCAGAGAGGGAGGTAGTGGAAGACCGCTTTGAGAACTGTGAGCGACGTTCCCTCCACGGAGTCTCTCTCGTCGTGCAGGACACAGAAACCCTTCCTCGTGACAGACACCTGTCTACGAGCCTTCGGGGACGACCCCCGACTAACAGACTTCCCGTCGAGGTCAAGTGGCCCCCGAGACCCGGTCCGTCGCTTCCCGAAACCTCGGTCCACCAGACCCAGATCTACGGTCGAGTGACTCACTGACGTCTTTGCAGTGAGAGAGACGAGGAGTCCAAGGAGTAGACATTTCACCCATAATGTCATTGGGGAGGTGGGGTCACCATTCGACTCATTCAATTTAACGAAACTTACCGCGGGTGTTTACCGACCATGGGATGTCCCAGTCGGAGCAGAAGCGGAGGAGGACTGTCGAGTCCACCATCACAAGGGCGAAGACGTCCACTTTGACTCCCGAGGTACGAACGTGCCGGACTCGTGGACCTCCCGTGGCTGAACCTTGTGTCGTGGGTCAAGGTAGACAGGTGTCGGCTCCGGAGTCGCACGACCGGGACTGAGAATGACACGGCGTACGACCCAGGAACCAGGCCAGCCCTCCTATCTCCTCAGCCGACCGGTACGGTCGTCCCGGCGGCCCCTGGTGTACATCCCTGACACCCTGGGTGTCCTCCCTCCTTCCCTGGGGCTCCCGTGCAGTCAGTCCAATTCATTTTAGAGAAGGAACTTTTTAGGGAGCTCCGGGCCGGAGGGACCACTCTGGACGGTCGGCCGACTATTCCCACGGGCCCGGGAAGGACGGACCCTGGTGGGAGGGGGTGGGGTCCGGGACTTGTTTGTCGTACAAGGACTGGTGGACGGGGACAGGTCCCGCCAGACCAGGACCGAAAACGTACCGACCCGGGGACCACAGTCCACTGTCCGAGGGTCCCTCCCGGTCCAACGACGGTCGCGGTCCTTAGACCCGACTGGTGTGGGTCGGACCCGGTCACGGAGGGACAGGGGATGAGGCAGGGGATCGTGTGGGGGTCCGTGGGGACCCGTCGGAAGGAGGGACGGAGGCCGTTCACTATCCCCGAAGAGTCGGGAACTAGAACCTGTCCTAGGGGGAAAAGACCCGCGTCCCCCCTGGAGACAAGAGAGGGAGGGAGACGACAGGAGGAAGGCCCCTTGGACTAACTCTGTCTGCCCGAAAGAGAGACGTGACCCGATTACAACGCCAGACCGCCGAGGATGTTTAGAGAGGAAAGGGTTGAGGGACAGTTTTCCCAAGTAACAAGAGGGAAGAGAACCGTCTCCAGTGGACTCGGTCCATCGTCCCGCCCCTGTCACGGTCCATCCGACCTACGACCCGGACCCTCCATTCCCTCCTGTCGGGTGTCGACGGTCCGAGACCAGTCGGAGACGAAACTTGGTCTCGACCTCCGCCGACCCTCCCGGCCCGGACGCAGGACCCGCCTCCCGACTACCCCCAACGAGACACGGAATCTTCAGGTGTGTCCCCGGGGGGGTTGGGACCCCGACTCGGGAAGGGCGTGGGCCCCCGACGAAGGAAATTCCCTCCAGACTATAGACGACACGAGGCCCCAGGACCTTGACACGGATTTGGGAGGCGGTCGGACCCCCTTGCGACGGTTGGACCCGGACCACGAGGTCCGTCCCCTTGGTTCAGAAGTTTCCGGTTCTCCTCAACCTCTCTCCCCGTTGACTCGCACTCCCCGTGGGTCTCGTGTCCGGTGTCACGGAACACCTTCGGAGACGAAGAGGGTCGCAGAGGCCGGGACCCCCAGGTGGAGGACGGACAAGGGGAGGTCCGAAAGTGACTGAAGAGAAGAGAGGGATATAGGTTTGGGGTCTTTCTGGTGGCTCCGGGGAGTATTGACCGGACCCCAGGGGTGCCGAGGAACAAGACGACCCAGGGGTTCGCGTATAAGGAGTACAGCGAACCGGAGTCAGTCCCCAAACACCCAGAATAAACGGAAACCTTCGTCCCGGGGACACGGGTGAGGGCCTGGAGCCCTTCGGGGGCAGAGGTGTGATTAATGTGAGCTTAGGTGAGAGAACCGGGGTCGGTCAATCAACAAGTCACACTGAGATACTGGGGTACTTGACGTCGTGCGGTCCGAAGGAACAGGAAGTGATAGAGGGTCTCAAGCGAGTTTGAGTGCAGGTAGCGCAGCCACTACGGTAGGTTGGTAGAGTAGGAGACAGCAGGGGAAGAGGAGGACGGAAGTCAGAAAGGGTCGTAACCCCAGAAAAGGTTACTCAACCGAGAAGTGTAGTCCACCGGTTTCATAACCTCGAAGTCGTAGCCAGGAAGGTTACTGATAAGTCCTAACTAAAGGAAATCCTAACTGACTCGGTCAATCCCAGTGGTAATTTAAGAGAGGGTAAAACAAAACAAAGTCGGTGTAACACTCCGTGCACCCCAGAACAAAGGGACTAGTCTCTAGTTTGGGTGTGGAAGATGTAACCTTCGTACCCCATAATTGGTGACCTGGTGGTCCCTTAAGGAGGTAATTAAACTAAAACTCCCTCGAAACCAGGGAGGGTTCAACAGTTGAACCTCTTCTGCGGAACTCCCTCTACTCCCTTACCCTCTCTTAGCAACTTCCTCCGTCCCCGGAATTCCTCGTCCGGAAACGGGACACTCCGGTCGACTCGGGACTCCGAGTAGAAAAGGTTCGGTTTCCGTCGGGACGAGTTACGTCAGAAATCCTAGCAGGACCCCTGGTGTGCACTTTACTCCGTTGTATCGAGCGGGTCGAGGTTTGTGGAAAATTCACCATCGACTCCTAAGATTCAAAGCACCCGGACTGAGTCAAGGACAAGAAAGATTTGGTCGGATACTCTTTCTTACACCAAACCCTCCCTTCCCACCGTATCACAGGAGTCCTGAGCTTTCCTTTACTCGATACTCATGTTCACTAACTTGGTATCTGGACTGGAAATAGAGGACGACGACAACCTCCTTTCTCACTGGACGTGGTCCTCACTGAGCCCACTCTATAATCCTCTTGCACACCGGACTCGGGGACTGCCTTCCGACAAAAGAGAAACCGAACTGAAAGGACGGTTACAGGGCTCCGTCTGTACAGATTCCGTCGTGGGATCAGGCTACCCTTATACTCTGCATGCGTTAAATTTTACAACAGCCTCGGTGTAATGTCAAAAATTTGTTCACTCAAATTAAAACTACTCCATAAGACAAGTTGGGTCATATAGGTTTTACAATAACAAAGTTGTACATCAGTTGTCTATAATCTAAAAGAATTTTTAAAAAAAATTTATTTTTCCTAATAAGATATGAATGACGTGTAGAATTAAACCGGTAATACAAAAGAAAACCTTATGTACTAGATATAAATCGTAAACCTTCTAAATGTCAACATTTTCCTTTAAGTTGCGAGACCGGACGGACTGAGGTCGGGGACAACGAGACCTTGGGTTCTTGTATTGGACCTTTCAAAAGATTAATGACTTAACACTCCCGGGTAGGAACTTAAATTCAATGTATGTTAATCTTCAAGTCAAAGAATCACCGTCATCGGTGTAACGCTCCCGCGTCCTAGATGAGCACCAAATACCCATAAAATGTCCCGCAGTCCCGAACCCGGGGGGTGGTCCGAGGACGACCCACGAAGGAGGTCTCAGGAGGTTTAAGGCCTCCGAAACCGGAACTCGACGAAGACGACCACTACTACCCTTTTACGACAGTCGGGTCCCTCCGGGGTCGTTGGACCCCGGCCGGCTCCCCCCGAGGACCCCGTCGAACAGGGTGTGTGACGTAGTGGGAGGAAAAGGACCCTTTACAAATGTAAGGTCTATGGGACGATAGAGGGGTTCCGAAAAGGTCCGAGACGTAAAAAACGTATCGACTTGTTCTTGGACCTGACCTCGCCCACCCCCAAGGACGGCCGGGTGACGACGGGGGAAGATCCATGTCGGTGAATCTCCCGTCTGACACAGGGACCGTCTCTTGTCCCGGACGCCCCCGGGTGTGGATACGTAGGGTCTTATCGGTGAGAAACCTCGAGAGCAGGGGACCAGCTGGGGTCGTGTCCCGGAGGAAGGACCTAGATGACCGATCCCGCCCGTCCGTCCGTCGTCAACCCAAACGATTCGACAGCGGGGTCGACAGTGGTCCTGAATAGAGAGAGACGAGGAACCTCCGGTTTACTTCGGGTCTCGTCTCGGAACCCGGATGTCTCTCGACGGAGTGTCCCCTTCGGAAAAAGACGTCCTGTCAGAGGTACCAAATTTTCTTTTTTATAGAAGTTTCATCCACCGACTGTAGGACACAGGGTGAGATTGGATCGAGATGTCCAAGTCATAGGGGACCTCACCCCTGATCCCCAACTCCGAACGGCTGATTCTTTGTCCACTTTTGGGAGGACTTCTACCAAACAGTTAGAGGTAGAGATCACGAATGTAGGTATGTAAAAATTGGACATTAAGGTGGGGTCCTGTAGACGGATTCCTTTATGAATCAATATCCGTCTCTATCCTCTCGTTCTTATCAGTAGTCGTATTGGTAGTCAACGTTTTGGAGCCCATTGTATCATTTATGAGTTATTATCTCCGGATCACTCAATCCCACGGAGGGGGACTTCTGAGAAGAAGTCGGTTAATTTTCAGTAAAATCCTCAAGGGACCACCAGATTACCAACTCTGAACCGTGACAGTACCGGACACAAGTTAGGGACTAACTCTTTGATTCTAGGATGTTCGACACTTCACGTCGTTTTTAAATTTATTTTATTATTAAAAATTTTTTCAGTAAACCCACGAACCTTGTCGGACCCGACCAAAATCCATCCTTCTGGCTTGTATCTCGACATACACACATATAGGTACACCACGCCAGGTTGGATTCAGAGACGAAAAAAACAAACAAAAAAATTAAATATGAAATATAAAAATAAATTTTTTAAATTTTGAATACACATATATATACATAAGAGATTGGTCTCTGGTATGGACATGGGCGACGTCACCTTCATGTCGCAGAATTGGTGACCTGGAGGTCCCTTTAGGGTTTTAAATTTTTTTTTTAACAAATCTTGCCAATGAAGGTAAATGTCAATAACGTTTCATAAGTTCAACGAGTCAACATAGGATGAGAAATCGTCTAGAAGGACTGGGTCCTTAGTTTGGTCCCAGAGGACGTAATATCCGTCTAAGAAATGGTTGACTCGATAGCCCCTTTGGTGTCAATAATGTTTCCCAACCGAGATAAGGGATGTAACATACCCTGCAGGAACTCGAACAGAATCTGAGTCAGTAAACATGGAGCGTGAGGGGTGGAGACATACGGGAAGGACTGGGGAAGGGTGACCATTGGAGATCAAACAAGAGATGTAGACACTCAGACGAAGAAAACCAATACAAACGATCACCAACACAAAACAATCTAAGGTGTATATTCACTTTTGTAGCTCACACACAGAAGGAGACTTCAGCGATAGACGTTCATATGTCGGTGTGTGTGGATGTTACCCTGTGTGCCGGAACGATCATGAGACCAGTATTCTCACACCCACTGAAAACAAGAGAAAGAGTTCAAGGAAACATACAAGGTCCAAAAGATGGTGTACATAATAAAGATCTTTCTCTTTACTCGTTTCTTCGTGAGGTCTTCGAAGGAGGCACCCTTCTACCACCTTCTCTCGAATGTCAACGTCCCCAAGTCGCCACCTCCTGGGAACCCAGCGGGTCTCAGTCCTTCCCGCCGACACCCAAGACAGCCTGGGATGTGCGGGTGGACCTCGACAGACACTATGTCGGCCCGAAGGTTTGGCGGACCACGGAGGGGACACGGTCGGGGCGTCTGAACGGGACGTGGGACCGTCCTCCCGACCCATCCGAGGGGTGTCCCATCCATCACCTCATTGGCACAGTCTCAAGGACCTCTCGTTCCCCGGGGGCTCCGCAGACCCCTCTTACTCGAGGGTCCCTCCAGGTGCACCGGTTCCTGGTCCAGTCCTTACCCGTCTCCCACACCGGGTCCACCCAGGTCGATCCCTGACCCTACGCTGACTTAAGGAGGAAGGTCGATGGCCACCGAGACAGGACGTCGAGGTGGGAGGCCACGACTGGGGACGGGGGTCGACACCTCCTCGTCTCCCCTGCACAGACGTCCGGACACGTGCGGACCAAGAGCAACGTCTGTCACCTCGTACCGAAGGGGGTGGTCGGGTCGCGGGAGCCGATGTCGGGGAGGGACGCGTAGGACCGGTAGCCGTGGGCGAGGCCTCGACAGTTCGACATAGGAAAGACAGGAGGACCGAGGGTGGGTCCCTCCGGGACCTTCCCGACCCCCGGAACCGTAACGACTCTAAGCTCTTTTCTGAGGAGGTGACAGGTATATTTTTGTTCGACACCTACTGGGGAGAGCAAGGTCCCAGCAAGGTTCATGGGAGAATCCTCAGTCGGGACTTACGTCGTTCACGTCCCGCCCCTACCCGACTCGTCACCACGACGCCAACAAAGAGAAAGGGGTGGGGGTGGGGCCTTCTTAATCAGCTGACCGGGGTCCCGAGACAGGTTTGATCTCTGTCCCACCGGAACTCAGTTTCCTCGACAGGATTCCGTCGACGAGAGGATCAAAGATGGGGACCAGTACACGTGAGGGAGTATGTGTATGTCTATGTGTGTGTCCAACCGTCTCTGTCAGATGTATCTGTGTGTGTACGTGCGTGTGTCCAACCAACAGGAATGTCAGAAAGGGACCGGACTCCCAGTTGTACCAGGTCACCCAGATAAAGTCTTCGGTCCTACCCCCTAGTGACGAGTCCAGTAGACCGGACCCGACCCGATGTTCAGACACTCAGGGTGGGGACCTAGACTGGACTCGGGGGTCCCACTCTGGGTCCCCCTGACCCTCCACCCCCATCCCCAGTGTGCCCCTCTCGGGTCGACCGTGAAAGCCGTTTCGTCATTGAGGGAGGACGAGGAGACGACAACCTACCCCCACCCCTCGATCCGTCCCCCACCACATGCGTGTCCCCACGTCTCCGGTCCAGGGTGTCCTGAGTCGGGAGGGAGTCGACCAATTAGTAACGGTCGGGTGCCGGTATAGGACCAATGTCGAGAGTCACGATTCTGAGCACGAGGGCCAACGGCACCCACCCGGGTGTCCACGGGCGACACACAGAGGAGTGGTCACGGTGGTACACCACCGACTACCAGAGGATGTCGAGTCCAAAACCCCAAGTCCCTCTTGCCCCGACGTCACCCGTCCGACTGTCAACGGTTCTACTCCGAAGTGGGAAGATTCTTCTGTCGGGGCGGCCGGACGGACGCCGTCGGGAGGGATTAACCGACTGTAGGGGGAGCCCCCAGTCCAACGACCTGGAACAGGAGCGGCCGGATGAAGACGAAGGAGGGGTGGACTGGGGGGGGTGTGTCTCCCCAGGGCGACGGACCCCCTCCCTCGGGGAGAGACGACTCATGAACGTGAGGCCCCCACCCCCCCCCACCAGGACGGAAGACCTCGACAAAGGACTCGGGAGGGGAGGATCGATACCACGGGGTCCCCACCTCAAGTACCCGGACGTGGCGCTCTTGTTACGACACCACGTCTAGGTGAAGGACGGACCGGTCCACTCGGGTGGGGTGCGGGAAGAATCACCCAAACCACGATTACTCTCCTGGGCCCTGTTTGAACGGAAAAGGGTCGGTGTCAAGTACTGGGCGTAGAGACGTTACTATGGGACCCGTCGGGGCCACACAACTCCGGTGCCCTTGTGACGGGGCGGGACCAATTACTCTGGCCGGTGAGGGCGGGGCAAGGGAGGGGTCACGGTCGACCAGTGGGACGACCTACTGTTGTCGGACGTGGACACCTCGGACTTTCAGTTTCCACCCCACAGCCTCGACGTCCTTCTACTCTGCAAGTGCGATGCACCGGGGGGTCCCACTCTTGAGTCAGAACAGCGGGGGTCGGTCCTTCGTCCGACCCGACGCCCGACGGAGGGGGGTAGGACTCGGGGTCGAGAGACGGTAGCCAGACGTCGGAACCGTCTTTTGTCATTTATACAAATACGCCAGACTTAGCGACACCTGTGGTAATTTCCCGTGGGGTCCGGACCCACAGGGACCGCGGTGACTCCCTTAGCGCCCTAAGGCGGGGGGGGCGGGGGCGGCACCCAGGGGGAAACGGACCCGTCGTCGGCCGAGTGTCCGACAGGAAGGGTAGACGTCTCGACGGGGGTCGCGGTGCGTCTAGTGACACCAGGACGGTGTGAGGAGGGCGGTCGACGAGATGGACCCGTGGCTCTCGCCGTTGCACAAGCGTCACGTTGACGGCCGGAAAGTGCGCGACCTCCTGGTCCGGTAATCGAGTCTGCGGCACGACGTCGCCACTCGGGGCCCGGGGAGTACGGGAGTTCCACCTGCGCCGGGTGAGGGAAGGTGGGGTCACTACGGAGTCCTCGAATAGTAAAGAGAGGACCTTTCAGACACCCCTGTCCTCCCGTCTGAGACTCGTGGGGGGTTGGACAGGGGGTTTGACTCTTAGAGCGGGAGGTTTTATAATCGTGGGGTCGTGGTTTTCCCCAGAACCCTCATGAACAGTAGGGTAAATTTCCCCTCCTTTTCCTCCGAGTATTTCTGGCACGTTGTTACGGCGAGAGTCGGGCCACAGGGACCGTGGCCATGGTGGGGAAAGTTTCGGGCCTCCGAGGCGGTGTCCCGTCTGTTCCGGGTCTGGAGGGACCAACTTACCCGTCGAAGACGACTACGAGTGTAAAACCTCAGAACCGATGAACAAGCGAGCGTCCGTCCGAGGTGCCGGGGTCTGTGGGCTGCCGGTGTTGCACATCCCAAGAACCCTAGCAAAGTCTTAGAAACGAGGACCTGCCACCACAGACTTCATCTCTCCTTAAGTCTAGTCCAGATCCCCACCCCTCCCGCACGGTCCAGGGGTTTCCCTCCGTCGCCTTCTCAGATCGTCCTCGGGCACCTCTGACGTCCCGGCCCTACACGTCGGGGAAGTCCGAGCTCGAAGGAGTCCCGAGGCCGGGTCCGAACCCCGACCTAGGGAGACTCGCGACCCGTCCCATCTCAGTGTAACCCGTCACACTGGCACCAACCTCGTCCTGACAAACGTCCCCCGGCCCGTACCGACCACGAGTTGTCCCGGCGGACCGGACGTCCGTCCTGTCGCCTTCCTGGACGAGGAGTAACACCGGCTCGGTCGTGGGTGGAGTGGGTGTGGCTACCCGTAAATCAACCAGTCCCTCCTCGGGAACGACCCGAAAGGATCGGACTCACGGGACCCTTAGGGAGGATACTCAAATTTAGGAACAAAATTTACATGGTACAATCCAAACCCAAACTCGTATCTTCGCGGGAGTCCTAAGTCCGACAAATGTAAAGTAGGAACCACAACCGAGAACCAGGGCACGGACGACGGAGTATCCGAAGACAACCGACGTGGTGGAGGTCTGAAGTGTAGTCGTAAGGTCCGGGTCTTCTCCTCCTCCCCGAGTTCCGGTGTTCTTGACTATTGTCTCAAAACAAAACACCCCGAATTTTTGATAAAAATACCTTACGGCGACGGAATGTCTTTACGTGATTTAAACTTACACGTAAAATTGTCTAAGAACAATTCGCTCACAGGTACGTCGGTTGAGACCCGTTTCTATCTTGAAACG
The DNA here is from genome assembly GCA_006410555.1 of Capra ibex. NCBI lineage: Eukaryota > Metazoa > Chordata > Mammalia > Artiodactyla > Bovidae > Capra > Capra ibex. The sequence continues at coordinate 50,408,809 of SJYO01052617.1, read as the reverse complement.
GTCGGGGCGGGGATGGTTGGGTCCTAGGGGGAGGACGGGGAGAGTCAGTGTTGAGGGAGGGAGGGGGTCTCCATTGGTAGTGTACTTGAAAGGATCTTTGGTGTAGGACCGGAAAGGACCACCAACATGGGGGACACAGACGTGGGAACCCCCCAAAAGAGGTAGAGATACGTAAGGAAGAGAGAGGGGATCTGCTGCGTAGAATCGTCAGAAAGGTGCGAACTGTGTAAGTCGCGGGTGACGAAACGCCCACGCCACATACATCAATTACCCACCGGTTGTGAGAGTCGGCACGACGCAACCACCGACCACTGGACCGAGTGTCACAGGGAAACGGGTCCAACGGTCTCCTCCGTGCGGTGGCCGCCCACAAACTCTACCACCTCCGAGACGTCCTCGTAGGGACCCTGGGGTTGGTCTAGGAATAACCGATGTCGGCCCCGGAGCAGCAGTAGACCCTAGACGTCCCGTCGGCGCACGAGACAGTAAAGGAGTCGTCGGTCCATTCCCACAGTGGGCGACGAGGGGTCCCGGGTGGACTGTGTAGGTCGGGGACAGACTCCGTCCCCCCGCGTCCGCTACCCTGGCGGGGGGTCGGGTGCGTGCGACAAAGAAGAAAGGGCGGGACTTCGTTGACCTTTTGCAGAAGACCGTCGCCCTGTCGGCAGACTAGCAGTCGACGGTAAGACTGCCGTCGATGACGGTTACCGCGTACCAGTCGCTGTCGGGTGTCGGCCTCGGGGACGCGTCGACACACGGAATGCCAGTCACGAGACGGGCGGTGGCCCCGGTGGGCGGTCACTCGCCCCGTCACAGGAGAGGTCAGGGGTCGGTTAGAGGACCAAAGGTCCACATCCATGGGTTGAGTCTCCTCGTTTCGACCCCGGGCCTCTCCCACCTCTCCCACTTCCGTCACTACTGTCGGTGTGCCGCCCAAAAGACTACGGGTGACACACCGAAAGAGACCCGTGACGAGGCCCGTTTTGAGGATTCGGATCTACGCGAGACACTCACGCGTCCCCAGACACGACACCGGGTGCCCGGAGACTTTCGCCCTCCTCGTAAGTTCGAGCAAAGAAGAGAAAATCCAGGAAAAGGAACGTTTCGATAATGGTTTTAGAAGACCGACTGGTGGTTCGTCCCCATCCATAGTCACGGGACAGGATAAGGGAAAGATCTCAGAAGGATCTCTCGATTTTTCCGACCAGTCCGGAGAAGGACCCCTTCTACCATGTATTTCCTACGGAAACCCAGGGTGTAGACCCAGAGGTCCGTTGTCTCTCCCCCTGTAAGTATAGATAGAGACCGTTTAAGGACTTTTTTTATAAGGGAAAGAAAGGGAAAGTGGGAGGACCTCTCTCTTAAGTCTAGTCGTCCAAGGTTTGAGACAGAATCGTTTGTCTTAGTATGTCCCTTTGAACTGTGTCTTCGTCTTTTCCCACTACCCCAGACTAACTTCACCCGCACCACCGTCTCTGAGTCGGGTATCGGACACACGGGACGACGAGTGGGGGTGCAAGAGGGCCCGATAACTCAACCCTGTTCTGCCCCAGGTGGGGTCGGGGAGGACCCTTGGAACTCCCGTGTGAGCGGGACTCTGACCGGCGGGAGGGTCCGGGACGGGACCTCCGGTCAGTGTCCTGATAGGGACCCGGCCGAGTCGGCGCTCCACTCGGGGTCGGGTGGGGACGAGAAGACACGGATGGTCCAACGGGAAGTGGTAGAAGGTCCCGCCGTACGGTGCCCGGTCGATGCCCCTGGCGGTGACGTAGAGTCACCAGGTGTTGCCGGTCGTCTGTCGGAAGCTGAAGTGGAGGGCGTAGTAACTGAAGTGACAGGAGCAGCTCCACCTGGGACGCCGACCATCCGTCCGCCCTCACCCACACCTCCCACCCGGGAGGGGCATTTGTTTCTGCCCCCCAGGACGTCCACTAGGGTCACGACGACGGGAACGTAGGGAGTCGGGGTGGCCCCCGACGAGGGAAAGGAAGGGACGACCGGACCCCCAACAGGAACGACCGGTGTGGAGGGAGGGTGGGATTTCGAGAGGAACGGGAAGTCACCGAGTGGACCCTGAATCGGGTCTCGTCCGGTCTAGACGTGATAACCCAAATTGTGAGTGAACCTGTATCACTTCGGGAGGAACACCCCACCCCGGCAAGCTCGACCGGAGGACCTCGAGTCGGTCCGGTTGTCTCGCGACTCAGTCGAAGGATTTAACCCACTGTTCGTTCTGGTCTTTCCCGGCCACAGCTTTAGACCTCTCCTCCGGACCGCCCTCTAGAGGACTACTGAGGAGGGGTCTACCGACACTGGGCTGTCCGGGCTCCGGAGACCCACTCCCCCCGACACCCTGCCGAGACCAGCGGGACCCGACACGAGAGGTCCGGAGCGCCCGTCGGGAACCTCCCTCTGACACTTGGACGAAAAGGAGAAAAAGAGTCGGGGAAGGTAGAAGTGTAGACTGTCGCACGACCGTCGGTCCCGGTCAAAACCCAGTCAAGAAAATATAAAGGATATGACCACTAGACACTTGTTTTGGTCAAAAGGAAGAAGGAAGGGTTAGACGTATCGAAAATAAAGGAAAAGAACAGGATGACGCAATCGATCACGAACTTATCCTCACCACTCTCCTCCGAAGGAACGGAACAAGGACTACAGTCACCCTTTTGAAGTTCAAAGAGTGGTAGTTAGTAATGTAGTCGACATCCAAAAAAGGATCTATAAGAAGGAGTTCAACTCCTTCAGGGGAGATAAAAGAAATGACTCTCCAAAAAACACAAAAAAAAAATTTAGTATTTACCCATAACCCAAAACAGTTTGTGAAAGAGACGTGGGTCACAACATGAGTACACTAAAAGGAAAAAATCGGACAACTGTGTTATGTAATGTAATTAACTAAAAGTTTATAACTATATGGACCCCATGGAATGTATGGACCCTACTTAGGGTAAATCAGTACCGTATATCAAGAAATACGTAACAACCTAAGTCTCGGACAAAGTTTATTAAATAATAAAAATTTATAAATAAATTTACATACATAAAAAGACACGGGTCAGAATCAACACCGTACGTCCTAGGAATCTACACTGTAAGTCCTAAATCAAGTTAGGGACCGGTCCCTAACTTGGGTCCGAGGGACAGAACCCTCGTACCTCAGAATCGGTGACCTGGTGGTTCCTTCGGGGACTCGGACAAACATTTTACGTCTAAGGGACCGATGTCGGGGACTCGGAGTCTAAGGTGTCCTGACCCGGTCCGGCCTGTGTGACGAAGGAACACCGAGGACATCGGGGACTGGGAACCGGACAGGGGTGTCGGAAGCTACTGGGGATACGGGACCACCACGACCGGCTCCTCCTCGACCACCACTAACTGGACGTCTGCCGACCAACCGGCGGTCAGGTCGGAGGGATGGACCGGAGGGACGTGACGAGACGGTAGTGGACGAGGGTGGTGCAGAGGTTGTAGGGTGACTTCGACACCCTTGCGTAGTATCGTCGACCGTCGGCCGTCTCGTGTGTGAAGAGGTGGTACCATCCACGCCGGGCCGGGCCGGGACGGGTTCCTTCCGGGGCGGGGGTCCCGGTCGGGGCGGAGTGGCGTCCGAGGCGGGGTGGGCACTTGAAGTAGTAGAGGAGGTCCTCACCGGGTAACTGCCACCGTGGTCGGACCGGGGCCGGGGTGGCGTCTCCCTGGACGACGAATGTCCCATCCAGTGCAGCTACCGTGAGAGGAGGACGGTCCACCCTGCACGTCCCACCCTCGTCTCGGGTCTCCCGACGTACGGCCGGACCGTCGGGAGACTACCCTCCGTCCGACCAAGGCGGGTGTCCGTACTCCTACCGTGCCACGCCAAGACCCTGCGGAGCCCGCAGACGGACGCCGACGAGATGTTTGAGTCGTGGCACGCCCACAAGGAGTGACTGTGTCTGGGGTTGCTCTCGGAGTCACGGGTCCCGCTCCTTCTCACCGGCGGGGAGGCGTTCCACTCCGGGTCTCGAACCCGTGGTCCCTCCCACCACCGCCCAGTCCGGGTCTCGACTTCCGGTGAGTATCCGGAGGAGAGGGAGCCGTCCACCCGAGGAAACTGGGGATATCACTGCTAGGAGCCGACCCGTAGGTCTTCTAAAAGGAGACGTTTATGTCACCGATGGACCGACACCGGCCGTGTCGTCCCGTCCATCGTAGGGCCCGATCCGCACCCCTCCTCACCAGTCTCCTGGGTCCCGTCGCAGGTCCCGGTTCTCGAAGGAAGAGTCGTAACACACCCCTCCAACCCCCGTCGTCCCGGTCCTCGGACCCGAAGGGTCCACTGAGCCACCATTTTTTGTTTGTTTGTTTTTTTGTGGACAGGTACGTCCTCCGTACTCTGGTCCAAACTAGGGACCCAACCCTTCTAGGGGACCTCCTCCCGTACCGTTGGGTGCGGTCATAAGAACGGATCTCTTAGGGGTACCTGTTTCCTCGAACCGCCCGACGTCAGGTACCCCAGATTTCTCAGTCTGTGTTGACTTCACTGAATCGTACGTGTGCGACCCGGTCCTCGATCAGAAGACTCACGGGTGACTACCACAGCGGTCCTCGTAGTGGACGGGAACTGAGGAGGGTCACTTATCCTCAAGGGTCTAGGGTAATATTCCTGCGGAAACCCTACCGCTGAAGAGGAGGTTTTCGGTCTTAATTCCCGGTCTTCAACCCGTGAACACTGGTACCCGGAACCGCGCACAGAACCCAGGGGACGGTAGCCCCAGGGGCCCGGGTCGACAGGGGACCTCGGTCCCACCGAGTCGGGTAGACGGCAGGCGGGTCCACGAGCACGACCTCGACTTGCTGCTCCTCCGTCTCGTGCGCCACCTCGTCCACCTCCGGCTGGACGACGCCCTGGTCCTCCCGATGGCGACCTTCCCGGTGCTCGCGGACACACGGGCGGGTCCCGGCCACGCGAAGCTCGGGCCGAAGGTCGGGAAGCACGACCACGTCACGGTCGGGGGCCGACACCAGTGGAGGAACCGGGACGTGAGACTCACCGCCGAGCACCGGAAACCGTGGTCGGTGCCGAAACCGGAGAAACTGGTGGTCGTCGCCGCCGTCCAGAAACAGTTCACTCGTCGGGTGGGTGGGTCTCGCCGCCCCCGGGCCCAGACCCTAGTCGCGGACTTAGCCGTCCCACAGGGAGTCTCGCACTGCCGGGGCACAGGGGGGAGGGACCGGGGGTCCACGTGCGACGTGGGGTCACTGGTCGAGCGGGACCTCCCGGGTGACAGGGCGCACTTCAGGGACTTCTTCAGGGACGCAGTCAGGAAGGCAGCCTAGGCGGCGTCGGCCCACAGGTCGTCCTTCGCCGCCGGGCGGCCGGGAGGCCCTCTCCATTCCGGTCCCGGCCGGCACGGACGAAGCCGGCGTTCGAGGGGGCGGGCTGGGGCACTGGAGCCTCGATAGTAAGACGGAGAGACAGGGGTTCACACTTGCCTTCAGAGACATTGTGGAGTCCCAGTACAGGAGCCAGACACTCTGATCCGCTTACCGTCCCCCGGTCCGCCACGCCACCGGTCAGGAGGGACCTTCCCTTCGTACCTCGTTAGACTACGGGGGGCCCCTTCCTCCCGGACACGGGTGGGAGTCCGGTGCAGGTGGGCGACGTCCACGTCCTCCCCTCGTCGTCCCGTCTCGCCTGACCGGACGTCTTGTACCTCGACCGCGGGCACGTCGCGTTCTAGCTCCGTGCCAGTCGTCTCCTGAGGAAGTGTCCGAAGCAGGCCTGGGAGATGAAGCGACTGTGGATGGACTCCCTGTCACTCACCGGCCAGACTCTACCCCCCCGGGCCCGTTCGCAGAAGACCGAACTCCCACACAACCTTCGACGACCGACTAAACGGGAATTCTCCCAACGGGGAAGCACTCGAGCGCGTCTCGGCCTCGGGGGTACGGACGGAGAAAGAGACACGCCTGACCCAGAGACTCATACCAGCGGGATCGAGGTATGGGTCCGGGGTGACACGAGATCTTCGCACTGGAACCTACACAGTGAATCGGAAAGACCCAGAACGAAGAGGGGGATATTTTACCCCGCATCGAAGGAGGATCTTGCCAACGTACACAACCCTGTACGGTGTATGGACGACCATGGGTCCTCCGGGAGACCTTCGACTGACACAGAGAAAAGGACGGTCCCATTCCCACCCGGCTCCCGAGAAACGACGACATAGAGCTCCCGACTCGACAGGACCCGAACCCTAGTAGAAGTGTCCCGGGAACCAACAGTCCCTCGGACCGTCCGGGAAGGACAGATATGGTCCTGTATCCATCCCGGGTGTCGTCGAGGTAAAGTGTCTCCTCCTTTCCGAACACTTCAAACGACCGAATTTGATCCTCAGTGTGCCTATCACTCGGTCCAGAGGGCCGAAGGGAACTCGGGGTCTCAGTCCCCAATTTACATTTGGAGCCGGAGGACCGTCCAAGGGCGGTGACGGGGAGCGACACCCGACCGTGGTTACCGCCATGACAGATGCGGAAACGGGACGCACACGGGGGACGGCTCGCCTCTTACCTACTCGGTCACGCCCGTCTCGTCCCACTCACGACCCGTCCCGCTTCCGTGAACAGACGGATCCGACCCCCGTCCCACCGTAGAGGTTGGAGTGGAGGTAGGGGTGGCGGATAGAGGTAGGGCATCGGTTCCTCTAGGTCGATTACGTGGCTCGCGGGCACCACCCGTAGGACCACGACCTACCTGCGTCGCACGGGGAAGGGCTCGGGGACCTTCACCGGGTGCTAGACAGTTTCTCGGGCCTGTACGTCCCCTCGGTGGTCGACGAGCAGCACAGCCTCCTCGTCAAGTTCCACGGAATGCCCTCCTCCGTCCCGGGGGTCCCTAGGGAGGTGTTGCCTGTCGACGACCCTGAGGAAATTTCAACACGTACATCAACACACTCCCGACGTCTCCGTGGTCTCTCTTCGCCCCAGAACCACCTCAGGCGTCCCAGTCACCGTCCTTGTGACTTCGTCCTGAACACAGTCACCTTCCCTCTCTTCTACGTCTGTCCCTTGATTCTCTGGGACCGTAGGAGTGTCAGGCTCGCGTCATTGGTGTGCAGACTCACGGTTCCCGTCCTCGTGACCCCGACTCGTCTGGAGTGGTCCTTCGACCCGTCCACCGTTTCCCGGTCCGGGTCGTCGCCGTGGCCCGTCCCTGCGCTCTACAGGAACGAGCCGGTCCACGTCGTCACGATTGACCAGGCCGGTGGCCACACTGACCGACGGGACGCGGGATCCACAAGTGCGACGGGTTCCAGTCACGGGCCGACTTCGACTTCGACTGCCGGGACCTCCCGAGCGCCCACGCCGCCCAGTCACGCCGGGCGAAGCCGTCGACAGCCCGGCTCCTGATGCCCCTCGTAGTGAACCGGCAGGAGTGGTTGGACCCACTGCACGTCCACCACAGTGACGGGGACGAGTTCGGGGTCCACGCCATGTCGACGTAGGCGGCCCTCCTACAGTCGCCGTAACGTAGTACGCAGAAGTGGTTTATGCCGGTTCCACACGTCCCCCGCCCGGGCCGCCCCGGAGACGGGGGCCCGGTCCAAACCCCGAGGGTGACGCAGTGCCCCCGACGACCCTTCCTGTCGGACCCCATAAAGTCGGTTTCGGTCCGAGGAATCCGTCTCTTGACAGCCTCCGAGACCAGGGATCACTGGGGGTTCCACCCCTAGTCCCCACCCAACACGTCCCGGTTGAGCCCGACGGGAGTGGACGGTCGGAAAAGGTGGGGTTGGGGTCCAAAGATGGACTAGAGTGGGAGGCTCAAACTCGCGAAGAGAGAAAGGTGGTTCACCGATCAACTCGGGGCTACAGACCACCTAAGTCGTCTTAGTTTCTTGGCGTCGGTGGGCGTGTTACCTAGTCCGGGGCTCTTCAGAAACCCGGCTCGGTCCACCCACCTTCCCGTCTACCGGAAACGAGGTCGGCGAGGAGCGGGGTGGAAGGGACCCCACGGGCGAGACCCTGACGAGTCTCAGGGAAAGGGGTCTTTGAGTCGGTCGGTGGGGTGGGTGGGAAAGGGTCGGTCTCACCCCTCGGAGCACGGGGACTAGGAATGTCAGAGAAGGGGTATCCTTGAGTCCCTCGGTCTCACTACCTCTTCCATTCTGTCCAGACAGACCCCGACCTCCGCCCACCCCCGTCTCCACACCGTTCCCGTCGACCCCTCCCAACCCCTCGGGTCCACCAGTCCGTTGTACACCCGACCCCCAGTGTGTCGAAGGGAACGCCAGGACCCGGGGCCGAGGTCGTGGGGGCGGGGGTGTCTCTCCCCCGACCCCGTCGTCTCCCGGCTGCCGAGTTCACCGGACCGGGGACGGAAAGTCTCGCCTCCAGCCCGGGACACTACCTCGTGCGAGACGAGTTACTGCTCTCACTCAGGCCCGTCCTCAACACCCCGACCGTCCTCCCTACAAACCCCACCCCCGTCCCCACCCCCCCATGAACCTTCCGGTCCCACCTTTGCGCCCGACCAAAGGACTTCTTCCGTCCGCCCAAGTGGCCCAGTCGTCTTCCCCCTCGCTCCGCCCGCAGACCGGGGTGGACGTGGCCGGAGTGGTCCGGAGACGAGAGGTGGAGACGGGACGTCCCCAAGACTTCCTCTAGGTCTCGTGCGACCTCCCTCTGGCTCCCACTCACTGACAGGCCGAGTGGCCCCGCCCGGGGTCCACGGTCCTCTCGACACCCGTACTCCCAGGAGCAGGCCTCAGGGCACCTACCACTGTCGGGGCTGAAACGGGTGTGTCCTCGACACCGCTAACCGCAAGAGTCTCTCACCGGCACCCCATGTCGGAGTCGTTGCCCCCTCCATCCCCGAGACCCGCGACGACGCCCGAACCCCCACACCCTCCTCCTCCTCCGGGGCAGGGGCGAGAGGACCTGGGAATCCGAGTAGGGTCGGGACCGTGCACGGGACGACCGGCCTTTCGGAGACTCAGACCCGAGTGCGAGACCATGAGACGGAGGACGTCGCCTTACTTGCCCTGCGGACACGGCGGACGTGTCACTAGTGTGATGACTCCCGAGGAGGCGCCCGGGGCGGATGGACCTCTTCGGGCCGTGCCCCGGCACGTCCCGGACCCCCGTGGGGTCCCAGGTCGGACGACGACGAGGACCAGAGTCCTCTCACCCCTGGGGGTGCTGGGTCCCGAGAGGGAGGGACCCCGGACTGAGAGGACCAGGGAAGCAGTTTCAACGTGTCAAAACTTCGGGGGAAGAGGGGGGGCGGAAAACATCACCCAACCCAAAATTTAATATTTACAATTAACGGAGGCCTACTTTTTCAAAAATTATTTATGGAATAATGGAGAAGTGACCTGACCAGGTTTCTAAAATTAAAAAAAAATCGAACATGTCTCTGAAAAGGTACATTTATCTTTGCCACTAATCGACCAAGGAACGGAAACGGGGGACCCCAGGTAGGGGACCTGGTCCGACCACGAGTCCTCCTAGACAGCTAAGAAAATTCGATAAACCTTAGTCTATGTACTTGAGATGCACCAACACAGACTTGTGGTGTACGGAAGAGAGAAACCCTTATTTACTACTGTTCAATTGGCTTAACTCAGAACAGACAGACGTAGGGACCCACCCCCCGGCATCCTCCCGGGACCGGTGGGGAACGGCCGGAAAGGGACGACAGTCCTCCCCTTCTACGAGTGTCCTACAACTGAACTACCGAAGAGGACCTGAAGCCCCTTCCTGAGACCCCACGGTGACTCCACCCCAGTCACGGACCTCCAATTCCAGAGCTGTTCGGTCCCTGAACTAAGAAGAACCGGATGTAGAAATGGGTGGGTCATAGAACAAAAAATTTAATAAAAACCGACACGACCCCCAACCAACTCCACGTGTCTGAGAACAGCGGCACGTGACCGAAAGAGATCAACGTCTCGCTTCCGAACAACACCACCGAAGAGCAACGTCTCGTGTCTGAGATCTCGCACCGAGTCACCAACCGCGTGTCCGAATCAACGGCCTGGTCCTTAACTTGGGTACAGAAGGACGTGACCGTCCGCCTAAGAATTGGTGACCTGGTGGTACTTCAAGGGGTGGGCAGAAGTAACTCGCGGATGAGATACGAACCACGAACTCCAAGTCTCCACCGGTTCTGTTTCACCGGGGACGGGAACACCCCGAGTGTCAGGGATGTTCACGTCCTTCACAATTCTACTCCCTTTAGGCCCCCGGACCCTCTTTACACGGACCCCTCCACTGTAATTCGACACTGATCTCCTGGAGGGACCAATTCTGAAACTCGAAGGTTACGTTCCCTGTGTCTAAACTAGGGACCAACTCCTTGATTCTAGGGTGGAAAACACCTCATCGGTTTTTTTTTTCCGTATGCGACCCTGTCCTCTCCACTGGTCCTCAACCGACCCCCCGTCCCTCCGTGTCGTCGTACGTTCCTGTACCAGAGGAGTGTCACCTTGCTCACTTCTCGGTTCCCACCAACCGTCCTTCACTCACTTTTACGGCCCCGGTCAGTCCCTCGGGACCCTCGGAGCACCCCCGTTCCCGTGACGGGACCCAGTGTCCTCTGAGGGACCGGACTCGACCTTCTCCCGGACAACCTTCCTGTGGCTACTCGTACCCCTCGTCTCCTCCTCGACTCAAGGTCCAGGGTGCTGTCTGTGGGGCCCCCTCGTAGGAGACATGGACGGGAGGTCGTACATGACGATTTCTGTGCGAGACTTAAACCCTTGTCCCTGGTGAGTTCGAGGGAACAAAGAGGAACCTCCTTATCATCCCCGAATGGGTCTACCTTCTTAACTACGAAAACTTAACACCACAACCTCTTCTGGGAACTCTCAGGGAACCTGACGTTTCTCTAGGTTGGTCAGTTAGGATTTCCTTTAGTTGGGACTTATAAGTAACCGTTCCGACTCCGACTTCGACTTCGAGGTCATGAAACCGGTGGACTTCACTTCTTGACTAAGTAATCCTTTCTGGGACTACGACCCTTTCTAACTCCCGTCCTCTTCACCCTCTGTCCTACTCTACCAACCTACCGTAGTGACTGGGTTACCTGTACTCAAGATCTCAATAAGATCTCTGGCGACATCGAAGTTGGGGTCGTTCAGCGTGAACCTGTTTAATAAATGGACGAGACGTAGTCAAAGAGGACCGTTTATCCCACTATTATCATAAGGAAGAAATAGACAACACTTCAAAGATACTCAGGTACATCAATTACCCAATTACTACCACGACTGGGACAAGTCAAGTCAACGAGTCAGCACAGGCTGAGAAACTCTGGGGTACTTAGCGTCGTACGGTCCGGAGGGACAGGCAGTGGTATAGGGCCTCAAGTGAGTCTGAGTGCAGGTAGCTCAGGTACTACGGTAGGTCGGTAGAGTAGGAGACAGTAGGGGAAGAGGAGGACGGGGGTTAGGGAGGGTTGTAGTCTCAGAAAAGGTTACTCAGTTGAGAAGTGCACTCCAACGGTTTCATGACCTCGACGTCGAAATCGTAGCAAGGAAGGTTTCTTTAGGGTCCCAACTAGAGGAAGTCTTACCTGGCCAACCTAGAGGAACGTCAGGTTCCCTGGGAGTTCTCAGAAGAGGTTGTGGTGTCAAGTTTTCGTAGTCAAGAAGCCGCGAGTCGAAAGAAATTGATAGTGTAAGTATGTACTGATGACCTTTTTGGTATCGGAACTACTCTACCTGGAATCAACCGTTTTATTACAGAGACGAAAACTTATATGATAGATCCAACCAGTATTGAAAAGAAGGTTCCTCATTCGCAGAAAATTAAAGTACCGACGTCAGTGGTAGACGTCACTAAAACCTCGGGTTTTTTTATTTCAGACTGTGACAAAGATGACAAAGGGGTAGATAAAGGGTACTTCACTACCCTGGCCTACGGTACTAGAAGCAAAAGACTTACAACTCGAAATTCGGTTGAAAAAGTGAAAGGAGAAAGTGAACGTAGTTCTCCGAAAAATCGAGGAGAAGGGAAAGACGGTATTCCCACCACAGTAGACGTATAGACTCCAATAACTACAAAGAGGGCCGTTAGAACTAAGGTCGAACACAAAG